>CAUYUJ010021882.1:207500-392500 GCA_963575745.1 Prorocentrum cordatum | reverse complement strand
CATGGCGGGACGCGTCCGTAGCTTACGGCAAATGCAAAGGAAGGGCAAGAAGGGAAGAGGAAGCGGCCGCAGCACGGACGGAGAGCTCTCAGACCATTTAAATCTTCCAGCGCCGCCAGAGGTCAGGCTCATGATCTCGACGACGGCAGATAGCAGAAGAGCGAAGGACACGCCAGAAGGCACAGGTCAAAGGCAGAGCCGCAAAGCCCCGGTAGAATATGAGTGGTGCCTGAAACCCAAAATTTGTTGACGTCTCATTTTTACGGTTGCCACCTCCCGCCGCCTCCCAACGGCAGACCCGCCGCCATACTGCTTCGGCCGGCTCCCGCCCCAAAGGCGAGATGCGCCGCAGGCGAGGCCCGCTCCGGAATGCACCCGCGCGTCGGGGATCGCTGGAGTTTCTTCGAGGACGAGGGCGGCCACAAACGAGCTCCGAATCGGACGGGAGTGCGCCAAGTGGCTCTGGGAAGAAAAACACACACAACAAAAAAAAATCCGGAGGCCAAAGTCCGCAGCGGGCAGGCCCGAGGCGCTGAAGCGTGGCTTTGGAGCACGGCCAGAGCGAGTGCCGGGAGCATGCCAGGCGGACCTGTCGCGCAGTCGCGCGGAGCGCCTAGAGCGCTCTGCCGAAAGCGCGCGACCCCACCGCACTCCGTCCGGAGGCTCTCACGGACAAGAAAGCGCTCGTCGCGCCGGCGCTTCCGCTGACTCTGCCACGCGGACCGCCGGCGCGATCGCATTCCCCGCTCGGCTCACTCTGCGCCGGAAACTGGTCCGTGCGAAAATGTGCGCGCGAGTGCACGCATCTCGTGGGTGAGCCATCTGCGCCTGCAGGCTGCCATTTGGACCCCTCGGGGGTGGTCAGGCCTGTGCGCGCAAAGCCTACGATGCAAGGCGGGGATGCATTCCCATATCCGCCGCCGGGGGGATCCGACGTCCAGGGACCCCAGCGGGCGGTGAATGCGGATAGCTTCTGGCCCCAGGGCACCGGAAGCAATCCATGTCCACCGCCTGCCGAGGTCCCCGAAGATCGATCCAGATGGCGGTGGTCATGGATAAGGCCTCGCTTCAGATACAATTCCTCCAGAGCGTCAGGGCGAAGGGGGGGAGGAGGAGAAGAAGGCCGCGGAGGAGGCTCAGGCCCAGGGCGCGGCAGCGCTCGGCGGTGCAGCCCGCTCGCTCCGCGCCGTGGCCGGGCGAGGGGTCGGAAGTGACGCCGGCAGGAGTCGCGACGGCAAGCGAAGGGGGGGGGAAATGTTGCGGGCTGATGGTTACAGAAAGGTCTGGGGGCGGACGAGCAAAGCTTGCTATGGCCACGAGCCCCGACCTCCGAGCACGACCAGGCACGACGCGCGCGCAACCCTGGGAAGTGGCACTGGCAAGGGGGGCTTAGGGGAGGGGGGAGGGGGCGATGACCACAATGGGGCCCCCGACTCCTACTGGTCGCTGGCCCGGGGCAATACTTGCCCCCCCCCCTTGGACCCGCTGTGGGGGTTGGGCACGTGCTGTCGGAATGGGTGGAGGGGGGTTGGAGGAAGAGGAGGAGAATGAGGAGGGGGAGGAGGAGAAGGAGGAGGTGGAGGGGGGGGATGGATAAGTTCCGTCGAGAGGTTAGTCGCCCACCGCTCCATCAATATCCCACCCAGAGAAGGGACGCCTTCTGCAGCCGCACGCCGTCGCTGGAGGGTGGAGCCCAACAAGCTGCGGCAGGCCAGGCTGTGCACACGCTTGGCGGCGCGCACAATGGGGTATGGGGGAGGGGGCTTCTTAGAAGCAGGCTGCTCCTTAGAAGGCGCCAGCCCTACATCTGCAGAGAAGGCCCGCGCCTTCTAAGAAGCAACGGTCTCTAAGGAGCCTTCCCCCCTCCCCCTACCCGCCTCTGCGCGTGGGTGACAAACAGTGGTGAGGCGAACCCGCCGAGCGGGCCCCAGCTTGCAGGAGCTAAGCCACCTTCGCGCCCTTTGCCATGCTCACCGGCTGGACGCTGAGGGAGGGCGTCGACACGTCTGCCTTGCCATCTCGACCACCAGGCTTGTCCACATGCGGTGAGACGTAGAGCATGTCGTAGTCGCAGTGCTGCTGGACGGTGTGGCGATCGAAGCACCATAGCAGGGACTCCCGCAGGGTGGACGCGGAGAGCGGCAGGAACACGACGAAGCTGCAGACGGTGCGCACCACCTCGGGCAGCTCGCGCTCGGTGGACAGGACGATGATTGGCATATTACCGTACTTCTCGAGCTTCGTCATCGTGCCAAGGAAGCTCTCGATCTCAAACTCGCTCTTAGACAGATCCAGCAGCAGTGCCGAGTGATGCTCCCTGGCGTCGTACAGTCGCTGCCACAGCTCGGCGGTGGACTTCACCCAACGGAGCCTCGTCTCGGTCGGACTCACCAATGCCTTCCCGACAGACCTCCAAACGGGCTTCTGGTCCGTGAAGACTAGGATGGATTTCCCGCACATGGCCTTCTCGAAAGCCTTCGCCACGTAGCGGAGACGCTCCTTCGCCTTGCGCGCAGCGGCCTCCTCGGATGAAGAGAAATCGGCTCAAGCACAGACTTCTCGAAGTCCGCCCGGGTCTCTTGGATAAGCGCTTTAACCCCTTCTTTGGCCAGCGGAGCGCGCCCGTGGAGCGCGCCAGGAGCGGCGCCGGAGGCACCGCCAAGGGGGGGGGGGGGGGGCAAGCGCCGATCCGAGAAATCCGCACGGAAATCCAAAAAGTTCGTGTGTGTGTGTGTATGTGTGTGTGTGTGTGTGTGTGTGCGTGCGTGTGTGCGTGTGTGTGTGTGTGTGCGTGTGTGTCGCTCGTACTCAAGGAGGGTCCACACGGGCGCCGCAGAGACCTACGGAGCCTCCCGAGTCCTTGTGAGCTCGACGAGAGCGAGTGCAGCACGTCAAATTTCGTAAAGATAGCCGTCCCACTCCTCATCAGCGGGCGGCGGAACACTAACACGGGCAGTGTTGTAGATATGATAAGCCATCACCATCGCCTCAACACACAGCATCGATGGGGCTCCATTAAGACCTATTCGCGCTCTGAGGCAACAGGGAGGCAGCGAGCCCTGGGGATAGGCGAGGCCCCAGAGAACATCAGACTGGAGGTAGTGAGGGAAGGTATCGAGGGCAGGGGCGAGCGGGGGCTCACGGCACCGAAATTTGCATGGGTGTACGCCGTCCTGCACGTGCAGCCGTGCCGAGGTCAGCCACGCCCCTGAGATTGTCTTCAGGACGGCACTCTGCCATGCTGGTGCCACCCTCTTTAGGAGCTCGCACAGAGGGGGCCAACGTTCACGGGCAGAGGCGGCGCCCACACCGGCGTCGCTAGCAACCTCGAGCCCCCACGCCCTCATCCTACGCATGATTAGGAGATGGAGGGAGTCAGGGTGGAGGGAAGAGCGCAGCGCAGCATGCGATGTGTTCTGGACACGCACTCGCCCGCCCGACACCGAAGCCTGCGCTTCGGCCTGTCGGAGAGCTGCCCAGGCGGGGCCAGCATGGCGAGCGAGCGCGCGATCACTCACGAAGCCATCGTGCGCTTCGGCGAGCCCCATGACGATGGGCTTCGCCCTCCAGAAAGAGGGGGGGGGACTGCCCCAGGCCGACGGCGAGCAGCGTCGCGTTGTCGAGCTGGTCGCGGAGCCATGCGAAGAGCTGCTGCCAATTCGAAACCGTCGCGTGGGCCGCGCGCATCATGGCCGCCAGACCTGCCGCCCTCATCGAGCGTATGCGAAGGCCCGTCGCCCACGCGCCGATGGCGAGGTAGTCGCTCCCCGCCGTGGACTGGGGCGGGACGCGCCAGAACCTGGCGATTGCCCGCGCCTCCCTGGTGAGCAGCATCCTCGGCGTCATCGCGAGCTGCTGCAGGTAGCTGAGGACGGGGAGGACGCGCTGGTTGTAGAGCCGTGCTGCCATCGACGGCGAGGCTCCGCTCCGCGCGAGGTCCACGACCCGCGAGACCCACTTCGCTCCCGCCTTCATCCAGATGTCGCGCTCCGTTGCGCCAGGGCCGACCACGAAGCCAAGGTGCTCGCCCTTGTCCTGGATCAGCATAGTTGCCCAGGATGGGATGAGGCGGTGCAGCCAGTCCCTGGGGTCGGCGATCGCCGAGTCGTCCAGCTCGCCGTCGGGCGGGATCAGCACGCACTTGTGACGCTTCAGATGGAGGCCCGCCAGCACCTTCGCCGCCTGGAATGCCCGCCAGAGCCCCGTCAACAGTTGTCGCCGTCCTAGAACAGCTCCCACATCATCAGCGCGCACTCCCAAGGCCGAGAATCCGCTCTCGGTGTACCTCATCACGTGGTGGATGAACGGGTTCATGACGATGGCCCACAGCGAGCCCGATGCAGGACACCCCTGAGCGAGCCCGCAGGAGACGCACGTGAAGTGCACCAGCGCGCCCGCCAGCTCCACATAGGCCGTGGGGAGCCAGTGGAGCGCGAGCACCGCGTAGAGCAGCCCGCCCTCGAAACCAGAGGAGATGAGCACGGCAGCGGCCCGCTCCACCCTCAGCGATGGGAAGGCGTCGCCGAAGCCGAAGAGCGCCATCGAGGGCTTCTCGTTCGGGTGGATGCCCGCCGCGCGGGCCTTCGTGTCCAGGAGGGTGATGGCATCGATGAAGTTGCGGCCCCGCAGGAATCCCCGCTGGGGCGCGGGGGAAGCCTTCTCCACGGGGCCCTTCAGACGTGCGTTCGTAGCTGCTGCCGCCAGCTTGCAGTCTGCGTTCTCGAGCGCAATCGCTCGCGCGGCGCTGGCCGCGCGGCATGCGCCATCCACCAGGTCGTCCTCCATCGAGCCCTTGGGGAGGAAGGCCATCAGGTGATCGTTCCGGTCGACAGGCGGGGCCAGGCCCATGACGACCTCAATGACTACGTCCTCGATCGCCCCCAGAGCCTCGGGGCAGCTCCTCCATGGGGCATGCGGGAGGCCATCGGGCCCAGGCGCAGAGTCCCTGGCCCGCGCCGCCGCACGCACCAGAGCCGACTTGTCGGGAGGTAGGATACCGACGAGGTCCAGCTTAGGAGCAAGCTCGGCGATATACCTGCCGGCAAGGAGCTTCCAGTTGGCGACCCGTGGCTTGGCCTGGAGGATCGGTGCCCAGTGCTCGCGCAGCGCCTCCAGCATGCCCTCGTGCTCGGCGGCGACACGGTAGCCCTCGTCGTCGGGCGCCCTGACCCCCTGCAGCTTGAGCGTGCGACCGAATGGAGACCACAGAGCCTGGCGCCTCCGCAATTTGCGGCGCGCTGCGTTGACCACTTTGAACGAGGTGGGGTCGAATGCCTTGGCCTCGCGTCGCTCCAGTTCCGCAGCACGAGCCTCGAAGACCATCTGCTGCTCCTGAGCGGAGTCGCGGGCGAAGGGCGGGGGGTGCACGAGTGAAGCCTGCGCGCCCGAGACATAATTGCATTGAGAAGCCAGATCGCAGGGCGTCGGTAGCCTGCGCCCCAGCGCCACATCATCACGCGCGACTGCTCGAGAGAGCGAGCGGCACATCATCAACTTTGTCTCTCCCTCAGGCCGGCGAAGCCGAATATTGCGGACATATCTCGCGGCCTCCTTCATCAGCTGCTTGTGCCGTCGACGTCGTGCATACACGCTGAGAGCGCGCCAGTCGACCAGAGCACAGAGACGCTGATACTGAGCCTTGAACTCGGGATCCCTGAAGAAGTGGACGGGGACTTGGGCTGCCACTCATTTGTCACGTAGTGCGTGGGCAGCTCGCTGTCGACCTCCATCATCCTCGAGAAGACGCCCTGCCAGAACTGATCGTGATCACGCATGGCGCCGTCGCCCTGGCTGCGACGCCTGTCCACTTCGGGGGCCCTCGGGCGCATGGGGGCCTGTTTGTAGAGATTGACGTCGCCGAGAAGAAAAACCGTTACCCTCTCGGGCGCCATATCCGCCATCGTGAGATCGGAAGAGAGCTGGCGACAAAACGCTTGCCGCTCCTCGTCTGAAACGTCAAAACTGTGCACATTATAAACAATCGTGCTGCAAGTAGGTGAATTCGGGACCGCCGGGGCGCCAGGGATCCTCAGCCTCTGGATACGGCCAGGCACAATGACGTCATGCACGAACTTCGCGCGCTGCTCGGCACGGTCGCCTCAGGGTACGATGATGCACGCGCCTCCCGCCTCGACACGCGGGATCGACTCGAAGACTCGGCAGCGAACGTGCAGTCGATGAAGAGCTTGGCGTAGCTCGGCGCGGGTAGCATGTATATCCTGCACTGCCATCACCGCCCCGCGCCTCAAGTGCGATGCCAGGTGCCCCAACTTGTGCTCGCGCATCCCTCCAGCTCTGCGATCCTGGTGGAGGGGGGCGCGCGCGTTCCACGTGCCGAACGCCACTGGTACACTTGCGCCGATGCCGCGCAACCTCCAGCAGGCCAGGCGTTCGCGAAATAGACCACTGCACGCGGTCCGCCGCGCCGAAGCGCTCCTCGAACGCCTCCTTGACCCTCGTCTTGTCGAGGCCGATGTCCGTGACCATTCGGAAGTTCCATTCCAGCGTCGATGGCTCGGACGGGCTGTTGGGCACGAGGGCCCCGGTGACTGGAGAGGGCCCATGTAGATGACGCCCCGGGCGCGGTGCGCCCTCCATCTGCCGTGGCACCCCGGCGCTTTGACCACCTCGAAGAGTCTTTTCGTCTCGATCTCGCGCCGCGCCATCTGGGGGCTCTTGTCGGCGCCGACGAAGACGGCAGCGTGGCCCCCCGCAGACGTCTCGGCCTCGGATCGCCGCCATTCACCTGACGGAAGCTTGAGTTGCTTGCAGGCGCGCTGCACGTGCCGCGCAGCGATGCCCTCCGAGCCCTTGAACTGGAGCACGAAGCGTCGCCCTGGACTCTCGCCTGTGAGCTCCCATTTCTCCTCCGTGAAGCTGCCTGCCTCGAGCCGCGGCGTCATGCTCGCCTTTGCTGCCGCCAGCGCGCCGGGCTCCTTCGTCGTGGCGATGAAGATCGCTGGGTTCGGGTCTCGAGTGAAGCTGGCCCTGTCGGACACGTCGACTGCGACAGGGGCAGCCTGCTCACGCTGATGCACAATGGCCTGCATCTCAGCAATCTGCGTCCGCATCGTTCGATGTGACTTCTCCAGCGCGTCTTGGCGCGAGTCGAGATCCTTGACCCGCAACCCCATCTCCTCGTTGGCGGCCTCCTGGCGCTGAGCGAACGAGCGGACGGCCTTGGCGGTGCTCTCGCAGATGCTGCGCTCCATGCGAGCCGCAGACTCCTGGACCGAGGTCGTGACCGAGGCCGCGATGCTCGAACGGAGCTCAGCAAGTATGCCGTCGAGCTCGCCGCGCAGCACTGGAGCGCCCCTGGGCTTCCCTTCGTCCCTCGGCGAGGCGATGGAGATGGGCGGCGGCACGTCACGCTCCTTCGACCTCCGACCAGCTCGACCTCGCGCGGCCCAGGGGTCGCCACCATCCACCTGCATCGGGTCCTCGGCGTCCACATCCACAGGAGCAGGCCCACCAGCACGAGTGCCCGAGCCAGCAGGCCCTTGGCTCCTGCTGCGTTGATCGTCGTCGCCCTGCGGTGAGTGCGAGCCCGCTCTCCTCCTGCCGCCCGAACCAAAGCTTCCCGCCTTGCCAGTTCGTCGCGTGCGAGAGCCGGCAGCGCCATCAGGCATTCCCCCCGCAGGGGTGTGCCTAGAGGGGAACGTGTCTGGATGGCACGCGCCGAGGGCTGGAGCTCAGTTGGGCAGCGCGGATCTCACTAGTTGTCGGTAGCAGTGGCCTCAAAGCGCGAACCCCCTCGCGCTCAGATGTCGCCGACCGAGGCCGACTCGTCGCGGTCGTCGGGCGGTTCGTAGCCTTGAGCCAAAATGGATACGGATGTGTGTGTGTATGTGTGTGCAGCATTGTTGCTATTCTTCCTAACCGGATTGGTGATACTTTTCCTTACCGTTAGCAATTAATCGACTATTATGCACCATCATGCTATGAGCTGTGCCATTCGTATTAATATGACAATTGCCCGTCGTGTTATTCGAACTCGCACTCGAATTACTTTGGATGAGTCTCATGGTTACGATTACGAATGGTATTATGCTTAGTCGTACCCTCACTACCCAGGTGCCTCCTGATCTTCCTCTTCGTATGATGATTATTCGTACTCCTCTTTCCCTTCCACTGATGCTTCAACTTGCCCCTCTTCCTCTTCGCCGGTTCCTGGGGAGACGGCTCGCCGTCCTCGGCAGCGCCGCCCCGCCGCCCGGCGGCGCCCAGGCCGGCCGCGGAGGCGGCCTCGGACAGCGGGCGCCTGCTGTTTGAGGACCGCGCGGTGCCCTGCTCGATCCTCGGCAACACGGGCGTCGAGGCCGACCTTTCGCGAGCGGCGACCGTATCCGCATCCACGCCCTCCTCCGCCTCCGCCGCCTCTTCCTTGTCCTGCTCCTCGCTCTTTTGTTTCTCTGGGGCAAGCCATGGGGGCACACAAGCCGGTGGCGTCAGCGAGGCGGTTACCAGTAAGAGGCAACCTCAGAAAAGGACAGACAGCAGCGAGTAGCGGCCGCCCCACTAGCCGACAGACCTGTCGTCCACGGCCAGGGCGGAGTAGCCAGGATCCTCGCAGTAAAAGCATCGTCGAAAGCAAACCAACCAACCCACCTCCACCCCATACAACGTCCACCTCGTCACCGCCACTTTCTACAAGAACCGATGCCGGAAGGCAACGGCGACCTCGCAGTCAGACCTCGACTCGCATCCGCGGTCGAGGGAGTTCGAAGCTTTGGTCGAGGTCTCCAACAAGTAGAAGGACTGCAGCAACACGAGCGCTCGGTCCAGAGTTCGGACCTTCTCCTCCGCCAACCCCGCCAGCTCCGCCAACCGTCTGACAGCACGAGGTGCCAGAGGCTGATGACACACGCGACAGGCCGAACGACCAAGGTCGCGTGCAAGGCATAGTTACTCCTCGATCACCAACCCTCCTGTGATCACCGCCTCGGACGTGTCGTTCAAAAGAGCAGGCAGGAGGCCCATCGGCCAGGGTCTATGAAGCCCCAGAGCAGGCAAACTGCTTAAATCTTGGTGTTATTCAAAGTTCGAGCTGAGTATGAAACAGATGTGAAATCGCGAAACGGGCGAAGTATGAGTGCGAGTTTGCATGGATTGGAACGTTGGGAAATGTGTGCCCGGATCTGGAAATTTGACACAGTTTAAAAGTTCGCCCAGATGTGAAATTTAGCTAAACGTGTAAACAAATATTACAAGTTCGCCCTGATTGAAAAGTTTGAGGGAAGTTTGAAACAGTTCGGAAATATTCAGGTAAAGAAGTTTGGAATAAGTGCTCAAACATGTTACAAACCTATTTGAACGAATGTGCATGTTTCATTGGCTCACACTCGTACATCCGCTTCGCTGTGATCTCACACTTGTGGCATACTTCGAATATCCCGCGCCCAGTCACCCGTTTGCTGTCTTGGGGCGACGTGCGCCAGTGTCCCCTATTCTCTCCGTGAGAGGCCGAACGCCACCGGAACGAGCGAGAGAGACGCGACAGGCCGAACGGCCAGAATCGCACGTGAAGTCAGGGTTCATCCAGCTCCTCCTGCTCCTCCTCCATCAGACGGGCCCTGCAGGAGAGACGGTAGAAGTCCCTTGCTCGCCCACCGAGGCGGGCAAGAAGACGGCCAGGATCTGGCCGAGAACGGCGGACAGTTCGCTACGAGCACGTTATGAAGTTTGAGGAAGAGCTGAAGGCACACAGGTAAAACAGGCAGGAAAGAGGAGAAAGTGGGAGGAGGGAGAGACCAACGCCACTGATCCATCCCCCCGCGGCCAGCCCGCGCACCTCAGGTGATGGACAGCAACGGTGGCCACCACAAGCTAGCCTGCTGGACAGCCTGCCGGACAGCTCCAGGACAAGGCCTCATGGACCTGCGGGGCCTATCCCCTCTCCCATGAACGCGTGCGGAATAAGGCCACAAGAGATGGATAAGTGCCCACTCCAAGGGCTGGCATCAGAATGCGCGGATTTAGTCGTGTCGCTCCTCCTGCTCCTCCCTCCTCCTCCTCCTCCTCCTCCTCATCTTCCTCCTACCTTCGCTCCACATCCTCCGTTGTTCTAGGACGGTTGTCGCTTCAGCACGATGCAGCAAGAGGAAGGGCAACTGCCTCCTCCTCCTCCTTTCCCTCCTCCTCCTGCTCCTCCTCCTCCTCGTCCTGCTCCTCCGCCCCCTCCTCCTCTTCCACCTCCATTCCTTTCCCTTATAGATAACTTCTCCCTGTCGCATCCCGAGGCCGCTCGAAAGAGCGGGCGAGGTGTTTCGCCTGAGACTTCATCACCATGCATGACCCTAAACATTGGCAACAATTTCACGGATTGAGGGCGAGTCGTTCTCAAAATATGGCTCTCGCCTTAGCGCCGCGTACATTCGTTGTAGACACACACGGATTGAGGGCGGGTCGTTTTCAAAGTGTGGCTCTCGCCGTAGCCCGCGCACATTAGTCTTTAAACATGTGCAATCGTGTCACGGATTGAGGGCGGGTCGTTTTCAAACTGTGGATCTCGCCTTAGCGCCGCGCACATGGAGCTTCACATTTTGAGGGTGGCTCCCTTTCAACATGTTGCTATCGCCTCAGTGCCGCGCGCATTCGATTGAAACATTCGCAAGGGTTTGATGGTTCGCATGGTTAACAGATCAGGGACGGCGGTTCTCAACGATTTAGGATTGTCGGGCGGCAACAAGTACGTTGATTCGTGGTGTTGAAGTCCCAGGAATGGTGTTCTGGCACGATTCAGGATCACCTAGACGTAACAGTCAGGTTAATTCGCGGCGTTGAAGTCCTGAGAATGGTGTTTGGGTACGCTTTAAGGTGTTCACACGGTTATCCCCCAACAGGGTAATATCCTTGAAGAGGGATCTTAGAGGGAGGGTGTATTTCAACATCGTTGATGAGTCTTGGGTTTGTACTGGTCCTCCTCCTCCCCCTGCTCCTCGCTCCTCGTCCTCCTCCGCCTCCCCCTCCTCCTCCTCCTCGCTACACCTCGCTCCTCCGCCTCCATCTCCTCCTCGCTCATCCTTGCTCCTCCACCTCCTCCTTCTCCTCATCATCATCATCCTCCCCCTTCGGTTCACGAGCTGCGAACGTACGTATCCAAATCCGCGCCCTCGCGGTCTGGGAGCTAAATCATCTTGTCCGTTTTCGCTTTGTTTTCGTTTGCCCTCGATCTGTTTTCGTTTCCCAATTGCTGCCAAGCGAGATGTGAACGAAAATGTTCCGCGAGAGCGCCAAAACACTGTTCAGCTCGCGCCCTGGTCTGGATTCCGGGGCGCGATCCCGCGGATAGGCGGTCGCACGGATACGATGCGCGCGGGGCATCTGCGAAAAATCGCGCCGTATCCTCGAAGTTGCGGCCTGGGGGCCCGGCCCGCGAGGCCGCGGACACGGATACTTATGCTCTACGCCAACGATCCTCGGCAGCACGGGCGTCGAAGCCGATCTTGACGCGGCCATGCCTCCCACTCCTGATGGGGAGCGATGCAGTACGGTAAGAGCATCGGATGAGGAACCCTCAGATAAGGACTCCGGGGTCTGGAAGACGGTGGAACACCAATTGAGGCTTGGCCATGGATGCCACCGCCGGCCTCATCAGATAAAGGATTTTCCAATGTCTGAAGCCCCCCAGGGCACATTCCTGGACGAACGTCCTCAACGTACAAACAGACGATAAGAAACCTTGCTACAAGAAGTCTGCCGACCCCTTGTGTGTCTCCAAACGTGTGAAATTGTTCCACCCCAAAAATCACCCCACAAGGACCCCAAACCGGGATTTTGACACCCCCCCGGCCCCGGGTGGCCCTGGACTGAACTCACCCAGGGCGGTCTGGGTTCGCTGGGCTCCCTCTTGAAATGCACGACACCACTTGGCGCCTCCCAAGAAGCCGCGAGAACCCAAAGTCGCCGAAAGATCGTTCCAAGACGCCCAAAATGATCTCACAACGGCCTAAGAGGCCGCCAAGACACCCCACGAAGCCTCCAAGAGGCCCGCCAAGAAACCCCCAAGAAACCAAAATCTTGAAATTCCCTTGGGAAAACGTGCATCGTCAGCATATCCAACTTGTAAGCCTTCACGGCATTGAGAACCGCCCACGAAGCCCCCAGGACCACCCCAAGACGGCCCACGAGGCCCCCAGGAGGCCCCAATGACAACCCCAAAATCTCCAACGTGGCCCGGAAGGCGCGCTAGACGGCCCAAGAGAGCTCCAAGACGGCCCCAAGAAAGGCCCAAGCGAGGGACCACGAACCGCGAATTCAAGCGCTCTGCTCAACGAAACATTCCGGAGGACCCAAGAGGCCCCCAAGCGGCTTCAAGAGGCCCCCATGACCCATGAGGCACCCGAGAGGCCCCATGACGCAGAAAAAAAAGGCCCCCAAGACCCTTCGAAACTGCCTCGAAGAGGCCCGCGAGAATCCTCGCCACGAGATCCCAACGGACATCCCCGAGCGTGCCACACACAACCCTCAACTTTACGCATTTTTGCTCGTTTTCCTCGCCCCGGCTTCGGAATGTTGCCCGGGAGGTGGCAGACAACAGACCCTGGGCCCCATTTGGGGCTCGAACGCATTGGATGTTCGAGCCGCGTCTAGCCGCGGCGACGGGCACCCGCCGAAGGCGAGGCCTCCTTCCCCGTCTCATCCGTCATTTCCTTGTCATGTTCCTTATGTGTTTTCTCATTTTCCCTCCGCCATGCGAGAGCACGACTCAGAACGAGTGGATACGCGGAAATGAGGTCAGACTTGCAGCGGAAACACCATTCTAAACAAGCAAAAGCATGAAAACGAGGCCAGCGCAGGGTTCCTCCTTTGCCTTCTCCCTCTCCTCCTCCATCCCCATAACTCCCGTCCGGTCCTGGCCCCCCCCCCCCAGCGGCTCCGAGCATTCGCGCGCTGCCTCGAACGTTTCCGCGGGTCTCACGCGCACGCCTTGCACATCAACGTGCGTCTTTCGATGGCACGCGCGAATTGTGGTCCAACCGTGAACTTCAACTTCGGGAGTTTTTTGTGGCAGGCGCCGAAGCACTGGAACGCTTGCCGGTTGCGCGCCGCGAACCCATCGGCAATGCAATACGCCCCTACAACTTTACTTTGCCGCGTGAAGTGTTTGCTCTCTTGTTCGTCGTTGATGTGCTGCTGCCGTGCGCTGGTCCCGGAAAATACGATAACAGCAAAGAAGCAACAGGAACGATGCCGAGCGCCGTGTCATGATTCGGACAAACCTCGTGGAATGCAGTCCTGGAGGCGCAGTAGTTTATAGAGGGGTCGGCAGATGTGGCGCAAGCCTATAGAATCCACGTCCGGAGGTGACGTGCTGAGCGGCAGCGTTTTCTGCGGAGGCGATAATGCCAATGATTGCATAATTGCAACGTGTTGTGTTGTGTTACATTATTATGTCTTCCCCCCTAACACCCCCCAGGGGCCACGCCACTTCCGTCGACCCAAAGGTGGCGGACCCCTTCTGGGCTTCAAAAACATCAAAAACCGATGAGAAATCAACAAATTCGGCCTCTTTGGCCTCTTGGGGCCCCAAGAAAGTTTCAAGACGGCCCAAGATGGCCCCAAGACAGCCCAAGACGGCCTCAAGACGGCCCAAGATGGCCCCAAGAGGGCCCATGAGGCCCCCAAGAAAGTCCAAGAGGCCCCCAAGAAGACTCCCGAGAGCGCCTCCGGAGGCCAAAATCTTTGATTCCCCTATAGTTTTGGGACAATTTCAACGTTTTCGCCTTTTTCGGCTCTCAGAAGGCCATGACGGCCCAAGCAGCCTCCAAAAAGGCCCCCAAACGGCCCAAGAGGCCTCCAAGGGGGCCCCAACACGGCCCAAGAGGGCCCCGAGACGGCCAAAAAAGCCCTCAAGACGGCCCAAAAAGACCCAATACGGCCCCAGAGGACCGCAAGAGAGCCCCAATGCGGCCGCGAGAGGCTTCCAAAGTGGCCTCCGAAGTGGCCAGACGGCGTAAAAGCGCCCAAAGACGGCCCAAGACGTCCCCAAGAAGCCCCAAGAGGCTCCAAAGAGGCCCCCCAGAGGCTCAATTAGCCTGGCGAAGGACCCAACCATATGCAGTTGTGAATGCCGCAATTGTGCTGGGTGGTGGCGGACGCATGCGGGCGGTGCCACTGGGACCTTCGGTGGAGCTCCCTATGGGGCCACGAAACGCTGTACTGGGTGGGTGAGACGCGGTCAGCAAGGGCTGTGCTGCGTGGTGGCGGACGCATGCGAGCGGTGCCACTGGGACCTTCGGTGGAGCTCCCTATGGGGCCACGAAACGCTGTACTGGGTGGGTGAAACGCAGGCAGGGAGCAAGGGCTGTGCAGGGTGGTGGCGGACGCATGCGGGCGGTGCCGCTGGGACCTTTGGTGGAGCTCCCTATAGGGCTACGAAGCGCTGTTCTGGGTGGGTGAAGCGCAGGGAACAAGGGCTGTGCTGGGTGGTGGCGGACGCAAGCGGGCAGTGCCACTGGGACCTTTGGTGGAGCCCCCTATGGGGCCACGAAACGTGCGAGGGGTGTGCCAGAATGGGGTGTGGAACCGCATGCCAGCGCAGCCACTGGGGCCTTCGGTGGAGCTCCCTATGGAGCCACGAAACGTGTGAGGGGTGTGCCGAAATGGGGGGTGGAACCGCATGCGAGCGCAGCCACTGCGGCGTTCGGTGGAGCTCCCTATGGGGCCACGAGACGTGTGAAGGGCGTGCCGAAAAAAGGGGGTGGAACCGCATGCGAGCGCAGCCACTGGGGCCTTCGGTGGAGCTCCCTATGGGGCCACGAAACGTGTGAGGGGTGTGCCGAAATGGTGGGCGGAACCGCATGCGGGCGCAGCCACTGGGGCCTTCGGTGGAGCTCCCTATGGAGCCACCCACGAAGCGTGTGAGGGGTGTGCCGAAATGGGGGGTGGAACCGCATGCGGGCGCAGCCACTGGGGCCTTCGGTGGAGCTCCCTATGGGGCCACGAAACGTGTGAGGGGTGTGCCAGAATGGGGGGTGGAACCGCATGCGGGCGCAGCCACTGGGGCCTTCGGTGGAGCTCCCTATGGGGCCACGAAACGTGTGAGGGGTGTGCCAGAATGGGGGTGGAACCGCATGCGGGCGCAGCCACTGGGGCCTTCGGTGGAGCTCCCTATGGGGCCACCTGGTAACCGCCACGAAACGCGCCAAGAAAGGGGGGTGGAACCGCATGCGGGCGCAGCCACTGGGGCCTTCGGTGGAGCTCCCTATGGGGCCACGAAGCGTGTGAGGGGTGTGCCAGAATGGTGGGCGCATGCGGGCGCAGCCACTGGGGCCTTCGGTGGAGCTCCCTATGGGGCCACGAAACGTGTGAGGGGTGTGCCAGAATGGGGGGTGGAACCGCATGCGGGCGCAGCCACTGGGGCCTTCGGTGGAGCTCCCTATGGGGCCACGAAACGTGTGAGGGGTGTGCCGAATTGTGTGTGGGTGACGCATGCAGGCGGCAGCACTGGGGCCTTCGGCGGAGCTCCTATGGGGCCACGAAACGTGTGAGGGGTGTGCCGAATTGGATGTGGGTGACGCATGCGGGCGGCAGCACTGGGGCCTTCGGTGGAGCTCCCTATGGAGCCACGAAACGTGTGAGGGGTGTGCCGAAATGGGTGTGGGTGACGCATGCGGGCGCGGGCACTGGGGCCTTCGGTGGAGCTCCCTATGGAGCCACGAAACGTGTGAGGGGTGTGCCGAAATGGGTGTGGGTGACGCATGCGGGCGCGGGCACTGGGGCCTTCGGTGGAGCTCCCTATGGAGCCACGAAACGTGTGAGGGGTGTGCCGAAATGGGTGTGGGTGACGCATGCGGGCGCGGGCACTGGGGCCTTCGGTGGAGCTCCCTATGGAGCCACGAAACGTGTGAGGGGTGTGCCGAAATGGGTGTGGGTGACGCATGCGGGCGCGGGCACTGGGGCCTTCGGTGGAGCTCCCTATGGAGCCACGAAACGTGTGAGGGGTGTGCCGAAATGGGTGTGGGTGACGCATGCGGGCGCGGGCACTGGGGCCTTCGGTGGAGCTCCCTATGGAGCCACGAAACGGTGTACTGGGTGGGTGAAGAGGAGAGGAGGAGAGGGGAGGAGGGGAGGAGGAGGAGGAGGGAGGAGGAGGGAGAGGAGAGGAGAGAGAGAGAGGAGAGGAGAGGAGAGGCGGGGCACGTCTCTTCAAAACGAGGACCCAACACCACAGGATGGTGGGGAAAAAACCCTAAGAAGCTTCCAAGAAGCTCCGAAGAGACTCCCAGGAGGCCCCACAACGACTGGACTGAACGTGCTCTGAAACACCCTGCAGAATTTTCTGCGGAGGCGATAATGCAACGTACCCAATGTATCCAATGATTGCATAATTGCCAAATATTGCATTGTGTTACATTATTAATAATGTCTCCCCCCCTAACCCCCCCTCTGGGAGCTGCGCCACAGGAGCGGACCAAAGTGGCCCTCCCCCCTCCCGGGGCTCAAAAACCTACCAAAACCTATGGAAAATCCATGATTTCGACTTCTTGGGCTTCTTGAAGGGCCAAGAGGGTGCCAAGACGGCTCCAGATGGGCTCTGCGCGGACCAAGACAGCCCCGAGACGATCCAAGACAGCCCCAAGAGGGCCCAAAAAACCTCACTGACGGCCCAAGAGGGCCCCAAGAGCGCCCACAACTGCGCTTCCAAAAGCCAGAATCATTGATTTCCTTTTGGTTTGGTAAGATTTTAGCGTTCTCAAGAAGCCTCCCAAAGGCTCCAAAGAAGCCCCCCAACGGCCACACAGCGACTGGAGTGCAATGTCATTTTTCCACCCTGGGCGAACTGCGGCGCAGCGCCAGCCAGGTGGAAGTTGGTCACAGCGGCGCCCATGATTAGAGCCGGCGCTGGAAAGAAATATGGGGAGGGAGTATGAAAAGGAGTGAGGGGGGAGAGGCCCCCAAAAAGTCCCCAAGAGGTACAAGGAAGCTCCCAGGAGGCCTCCAGGAGGCCCCCAAGAGGCTCCCAAGAGGCTCTGCGACGACGTGACTGTACGTGCTCCGGACGCGCACCCCGCGAAGCGTGAGGAATCCACGTCCGCAAGTGACGTGTTGCCGGCGGCAGGTCGCGCAGCGGAGCGGAAGCCCTTATGCAACAGATCGCGTACATCGGATTATTGCATCATAGCAATGTACCGATGTACGGCATACTTGCTACATGTTGCATTGCTTTGCGTTATCACGTCTCCCCCCATAGCCTCCCCGCCCCAGGCCACGCCACTTCCGCCGACCAGGGTGGCCCCCGTCCACAAACTTTTTGGAAATCTGCAATTTGGGCCCCTTGCGCCTCTTGGGGGCCCAAGAGGGCCCAAAGACAGCTCAAGATGGGCTCAAACACGGCCCAAGACGGCCCCGAAACGGCCCAAAATTGCCCAAGAGGGCCCCGAACCCCCCCATGACGGCCCAAGAGGGGCCCAAAAGCGCCCACAAGAGCGCCTCCAAAGCCAAAATCATTGATTTCCCGTTGGTTCGTGAAGGACTTGAGCGTTCTCACCTTTTTCCCCACATGTTTCGTGGGGTTCTGGTTTTCTTCCCTGCCGCGCCGCACCCGCGTCTCACACCTCCCCCCTCCCCTTCTCCTTCTCGCACAGCACAGCACAGCACGGCACGGCACGGCACGGCACAGCACAGCTCACCGCACAGCAGCACAGCACAGCACAGCACAGCACAGCATACCACACAGGGTATTCCTTCGACGCCACAGGGGGTGGGGGTGCGCAGAGGGTGGTCCCTCAGCGCGGCCTCTATCCGTGACACGCTCGCAGATCGTGGCAGGCGTGGCACTTTCTCGACACCACAGGGGGTGCGCAGAGGGTGGTCCCTCAGCGCGGCCTCTATCCGTGACACGCTCGCAGATCGTGGCAGGAGTGGCATTTTCTCGAAGCCGCAGGGGGTGCGCAGAGGGTGGTCCCTCAGCGCGGCCTGTATCCGTGACGCGCTCGCAGATCGTGGCAGGAGTGGCACTGTCTCGACACCACAGGGGGTGCGCAGACAGCGCGGGTTGCGCGGGACCTGCTCGCAGGCGTCGCACTGCTCGCAGACGTGGTGCGCAGAGGGTGGTCCCTCAGCGCGGCCTCTATCCGTGACACGCTCGCAGATCGTGGCAGGAGTGGCACTTTCTCGACACCACAGGGGGTGCGCAGAGGGTGGTCCCTCAGCGCGGCCTCTATCCGTGACACGCTCGCAGATCGTGGCAGGAGTGGCACTTTCTCGACACCACAGGGGGTGCGCAGAGGGTGGTCCCTCAGCGCGGCCTCTATCCGTGACACGCTCGCAGATCGTGGCAGGAGTGGCACTTTCTCGACACCACAGGGGGTGCGCAGAGGGTGGTCCCTCAGCGCGGCCTCTATCCGTGACACGCTCGCAGATCGTGGCAGGAGTGGCACTTTCTCGACGCCACAGGGGGTGCGCAGAGGGTGGTCCCTCAGCGCGGCCTCTATCCGTGACACGCTCGCAGATCGTGGCAGGAGTGGCACTTCTCGACACCACAGGGGGTGCGCAGAGGGTGGTCCCTCAGCGCGGCCTCTATCCGTGACACGCTCGCAGATCGTGGCATGAGTGGCACTTGCTCGACACCACAGGGGGTGCGCAGAGGGTGGTCCCTCAGCGCGGCCTCTATCCGTGACACGCTCGCAGATCGTGGCAGGAGTGGCACTTTCTCGACACCACAGGGGGTGCGCAGAGGGTGGTCCCTCAGCGCGGCCTCTATCCGTGACACGCTCGCAGATCGTGGCAGGAGTGGCACTTTCTCGACACCACAGGAGGTGCGCAGAGGGTGGTCCCTCAGCGCGGCCGCTATGCACGACGGTCGTCCAGGGCATAGCAGGCGTGGCACTTTCTCGACACCATAGAGGCTGCGCAGGGGGTGGTCCCTCACCGCGGCCGCTATGCACGACGGTCGTCCAGGGCATAGCAGGCGCGGCAATTTCTCGACACCACTGGGGGTGCGCAGGGGGTGGTCCCTCACCGCGGCCGCTGGCTGGCTCGAATCTGTCCTCGTCGGAGGGTAGAAGGCTAGGAAGAGGGAGGAGGTTCAAGCAATATGGCGTTGGATGCCACATAGGGGAACATTCGCGACGAGGGCTGAGAACGCAGAATTGCACACACACTATAAACTTAAGCAAACACACAATAGTTAAGTCAAGTATGTGGGGTTCTTCGGTAGCGTAATGTCGACTCTCAGAGGCCCATGACGGCCCAAGCAGCCCCAAAATAACACCAAGACTGCCCAAGGGGCCCCAAGAGGGCCCCAAGACGGCCCCAGAGGGCCTTCAGACTGCACAACAAATGCCCCCAAGACAGCCCCAGAGGGCCCCCAAGACGGCCCAACGGGACCCCAGAGAGCCCCAAGGCGGCCGCGAGAGGCCCCCAAGACAGCCTCCGAAAGGGGCCAGACGGCGCAAAAGCGCCCCAAGACGGCCCAAGACGCCCCCAAGAGGCCCCAAGAGGCCCCAACGAGGCCCTCAAGAGGCCTCATAAAGCCCCCAAGAGGCTTCCAAGAGGCCCGAAAGGGCCCCCCCCCCCAAAGGCCCCACAAAGACTAGACTGCAATGCCCGCTTGTGGTTTAAACACCCCAGAGAGAAAAACAAAAAAAACAGTGCGACCCTATCTAAGAGTTGGAGCATCTAGGGAAGCAACATATACATCTACACCGACAGCTTTGCTGCGCTATGCTGCGCTATGCTATGCTACGATGTGTTATGATTTGCTAGGGTATGCTAGGCTGCGCTATGATATGCTAGGCTATGCTATGCTATGTTATGCTGCGCCATGCTATGCTATGATATGATATGGTGCGCTATGTTATGTTATGATATGATATGATGCGCTATGCTATGCTATGCTAGGCTCCGATATGACATGATATATTGCGCTATGCTATGATATGATACGATATGATATGGTGAGCTGCGCTATGCTATGCTATGCTGCGCTGTGCTATGCTATGCTGTGTTGCGCTATGGTATGTTATGATATGATAAGGTATGCTATGATATGCTATGCCGCGCTGTGGTATGCTGAACTATGCGATGCTATGCTAGACGATGCTGCGCTGTGCAGCGCTATGCGATGCTATGCGATGTTATGATGTGATAGGCCATGCTATGTTATGGTATGCTATGTCATGCTGCGCTATGGTATGATGCGCTATGCTATGATATGATATGGTAGGTTATGCTATGCTATGATATGCGAATGCTGCGCTGCGCTAAGCTAAGCTAAACTGAGCTGAGCTAAACTAAGCTAAACTAAGCTAGGCTAGGCTAAGCTAACCTAAGCTAAACTAAGCTACGCTAGGTTAGGCTAAGCTAAGCTAAGCTAGCCTAAGCAAAGTTACGCTAGGCTACGCTAAGATGAAATAAGCAAAGCTAAACTAAGGGGGCGCCACTGGGGGAACCGCGGGGCGGATACTGGGGGAACCGCGGGGCGGATCCTGAGGGAACCGCCCGGGGCGGGCCCCACTGCCCGGCCCTTTACGCATACCGAGTAAGAACCCTTCTAGGCAGAGCCTAGGTAGGGAATTAAAGAATAGTGTCCCGCCCTGTGTGAACCGCGGCGCAGCGCAACCCAGGTGAAGTTGGTCACGGCGGCGCCCGTGATTAGAGCCGGCGCTGGAAGCGAGGAGGGGGAAGGGAGAAGGAAAAAGAGGGATGGGTGGAGGCGGGAGGGAGGGGTAGCAGAGGCGAGAGCTCCCGGGAGGCCCCACAACGACTGCAATGCACGTGCTCTGGACGTGCACCCCGCGAAGCGAGAGGAATCCACGTCTGGAGGTGACGTGTTGCCGGAGGCAGGACTGCGGAGGCGATAATGCAACGTACCCAATGTATCCAATGACTGCACAAGTGCTGCGTGTTGTATTGTGTTACATTATTATGTCTCCCCCCCATACACCCCCTCCCCCCCGAGGCCACGCCACTTCCACCGACCCAAGGTGGCCCCTCCCCTCCTGGGCCTAAAAACCAACCCAAACCTATAGAAAATCAATGTTTTGGGCCTGTTGGCCCTCTTCCGGGCCCAACAGGGCTTCAAGACGGCTCGAGATGGCCCCAAGACGGCCCAAGATGGCCCCCAAAGGGCCTACGAAGACCCCAAGACGCCCCAAGAGGGCCCTCAGAGGACCCCCAAGAGCACCTCCAGAAGCCAAAAACCATTGATGTTCCAATGATTTGTTGAAGATTTCAGCGTTCCCGCCAATTTCGACTCTCAGAGGTCCAGGACGGCCGAAACAGCCTCCGAAGTGGCCCCCAGACGGCCCAACAAGCCCTCAAGAGGGCCCCAAAACGGCCCAAAAGGGCACCCAGACAGCCCAAAGAGGCCGCCGAGATGCCCCAAGAGGCCCCCAAGACGGCCCAAGAGTGCCCCAAGACAGTCTCCGAAAAGACCAGACAGCGCAAGAGCGCCCCTAAGACGCCCACACGGGGCTCCGAGAGGCCCCCAAGTGGCCTCCCAGACGCCCCCGCGAAGACGCAAGAGGCCCCAAGGAGGCCTCCAAGGGGCCCCCAAGAAGTTCCCAGGAGGCCCGACAACGACTGGACTGTACGTGCTCTGGACGTGCACCCCGCGAAGCGAGAGGAATCTTGTGGCTCGTTCTTCGTCGATCTGTGAGGGTCCCAAGGTTCCCCCACGGAGCTTCTGTGGGTCCCTGGGGCTATCGGGGGATAAGAAATCTCCATTGGGCAAGGGCTGGCAGGCCAACTTCTTGTTTGGTTTGATGTGCCCTGTCTAGGGCGGGGACTGGCTCGGGGGGGGCATCGACCTGGAATCGGCGACACGTCGCCGATAGATCGGCGGCAGGCTCTCAATAGCGAGGCCACGCGCTCCTGGGAGGGGTGGGGAAATGGGCGTTTGGGGGTCGGTAAATTCCCTCCCCGTCCCTGGTAGTTTTCGGGCCAGAGCTCCGGACTCCAGCGGACGTTCGGGACGCTCATGGCACCCCTGGAACGCTCTCGACAAAACGCAGCTGATGGAAACTACCCCGAGCCTCGAAGACTTCCGAAACCTTCCTCCCAAAGCCAACTTGCCCCCCTGCAGTTGTCCCCGAACTCCCGGCGGCCCACGCGGGGGCACCACGGCCCGCGGCGGCGTGGCCGGCGCCTGCAGGCTCGAAAACACCGGCGCCGGAGGCCGGGCCAGGACGAGGGCGTCGTCCAGCTCCGGCTCCGTCTGGAAGAAGATGCCGCCGCTCGGGGCCCCGACGTCGCCTGGGCCCGCAGGGCCATCGGTCAGGGCGGGCACTGGTGCCTCCCCGGCGAGCGCGGGCGACGGATGGCGCTCCCACCACCGCTGGCCGGGGCCGTCGCCAGTGGGAGGCGCGGCCTCGGCGTACCGCGCGGCGGGGGCGACGACGTCTCCCAGCGGGTTCGGGGCACGACCCAGGGCCGCACGTCGCCCCAGCGGGCCCCCTCGTCTCTGGCTGCTGCGGTAGTTCTGCACGGGGCAGCGAGAGCTGCACGGGTCCGCCGCCCTGGGCCAGGCCCATCCTGGGCCCACGAGCAGTGCAGGCGCAGCCCTGGCTTGGCCAGGGAGGCAGCTGCACCGCTCCTGAGCCCAGGGAGGCGCACATACCGCTCCTGGGCCCAGGATAAGCCTGGCCAGGGGCGGTGGACATGTGCAGATCTCGCCGCCCGACCTTCAGAGCGCCAGGGTCGGAGAACACCCTCACCATGGCGTCGACGCCGGGGCTGCTGGAAGTGGGGCTGCGGCCGACGCCCTCCAAGCAGAGCAGCTTCGCCGGGTTCGTCAGGTCCGGGGGCTTCTTCCTGTCTGGTGTTGCTAGAAGTGCCCCCTGGCCCAAGGTGCACCCAGGATTTTGGTGGAGGCCCCCACAGCCTCCAGAGCACCCCTCACGAGGCCCAGAGGGCCCCAGGGGCTGCAACATTGAGCGAACAGTTGAGAGCACCTTGGGCAAAGGGTACGTCTAGCAACATCCGAGCCTGTGCTCCAGGACCACTCCCAGCCAGTCGTCGAGGTCTCCCAGCTCCTCGGCGCCCGCGTAGCCGACGCACGTGGGCAGGCGTGGCTTCTGCCGCTCCTGCGTCTGGGCCTCGAGGCTCTGCAGTTCCCGTGCCTCCTGCACGAGCAGCTTCCCGACCTTTGTTGCCTTGTCCATGTGCTCAAACCTTCTGAGAAGCTTGGCCTCGACCGTTGGGGCATCGAGGCTGACGCACGTGAGCAGCTGCCGGAATGTGCTGAGGTCCAGGACGTAGAAGGAGCAGTCCTAGAAGAAATGCCAAAGCGGCCTACACATGAACTTTCGGAGATCCGCGCGGATGTATTGGATCGACACTTGACCCCGCTCACCAGGGGCGGCGCCGGAGGCCCCGCCAGGGGTGGCCCAACGCAGATCCAAGAAAGACACGCGGAGCTTGGAAATTTGCACGTTTACGCAACTGTTTCTTCTTCGAAGTCCTCCACCGCCCGCACCGTGTAGCAGTAGCACTGCGCCACCATGTCACGAAAGTCCTTGTGCAGCAGCACCTCCTCGCCGATCATCGCGCCTGGCTCCTTCGGGGAAACCAAAAGGTACCGATGCCGCAACTCCCCGGATCTCTCCCGGGGTGCACTCGGACCAGCATTTCGAGGCGAATCCAGCGGCGGCGGCGAGGGCCTCCCGGGAGGCCGAAACAAGGGAATACGCGGTAGCAGTATGGGTACCTTTGCCTCCTCTGATCCTTCACCCTCGCCGCCGCGATGAGACCGTAGCGCTGCCCGAGGTCGAGCCGCCCCCTGGCGGCGGGCGACTTGACCTCGCCCTTCAGAGCGGTCTTCAGGGGGCCCCGGGCGTAGGCGGCGACGCGGCGGCGAGTCCTCGGGCGATCGCGCACGAGTGGCCCTGGGCAAGAGGTGACCTCTGGTGCGCGGCTCGCCGATGGTTGCATGCAAAGCGACAGGGCTGGACCTGAACGTTGCTGTTCGTGTTGTGTTTCGTTTTGCTCGACCTGCTTTCCTGTACCTCCCTGCCAAAACGAAAAACAGGACACAGCCGAAATCCAGCAAAACAACGTTTAAGTCCAGCCCTGCAATGCGGCAGTGGCGGCCTGCGCCCGTGGGCCCTGGGTCTGGACCTCCCGCCCCCCCGAAAGCCGCGCACCAGAGGTCGCTCCGGCGAAGGGCCGCTCTTACGTGCATAGCTGGGTCCTCTGGTCGAAGGCCGCGGCGTTGAGCCCCCTGTCGCCGCTCACGCCACGCATCCTCCTGCGATTAGCAACGGAAGGGCCCCCAACCCTTTGGGAGCGGACCTGAGTTAAGAGGCCCACAGACTTAGGGATAGGTTCAGGGGTCTTTTCAGAAGATGTGCCAAACCAAAGCGCCAAGATCTGCCATCCCTGATGGAAAAAAGGAGACCTGAGCTAGGCTACGTGTTCATGGTGTTACTTGGGTTAGGGGTTCGTGGGGAGACCAAAAGGTACCGATGCCGCTACTCCCCAGACCTCTCCTGGGCGCAAGCCCATCCAACGGAGGCGACGAGGGCCTCCCCGGAGGCGACGAGGACCTCCCCGTGTAGCGGTAGCGGTACCGTTCCCTCCTCTGAGCTCTTCCACTCTCGATTCTCCTGAGGTCTTCCCGCAGCAGCTCCGCGCGCATCTCCTCGCCGTCCGCGTCCCCCAGGCCGGGCGCCCCCGCGTCCTCGCCGCCGGGCGCGGCCTCCCGCTCGCCCCGCACCTGCACGGCGGCATCGCCTGACCTCAGAAGCCACACGTGGCGCAGCGGCTCCCCGGAGCGCACGGCGAACGCCCCTCTTCGCACGCTCCTGTGGGACGCACAGGGATGGTACCAGACGTCCTCCTTGGAGGCGTGCGTCCGACCCCGAAAATATGCAGCACAACCATCTTGTAGTATATCGGTTCCCGGGCGGTATGGCCAGAAAGCGCCCGCCACGGAGCTTGTAATCGAAGATTTCTCGGCGCGCGCGCGCGTCGCCCCTTGGGGGGGGCGACGCACACACGGTATTAGTATGTTGGGGGGTGGCACCGAGCCTGCGCCGTATGCAGGCGGCCAGCCGCTTCAGCTGCTGGGGACTCGCGCTCGGGCAGATGTTGTGCCTCTGGAGGAACTCCGCCGCCTCGGCCTGGAGCGAGACGTGGTGGTCGCGCAGCGTCGCGTCGTAGTCCTCGGCGCTCAGCTGCAGCAACAATGTCGCCTTGTCCGCCACAACCACGTCGTAGCCCGAGGGGAAGTCGCCGGGGGCCAGGCCAAACGACTCCCCGCGGCCCGCAACCTGGCAGGTGGCGAAGCTCTCTGGCTCCCCTGCAACAGACGCCGCGAGGTCGGCAACGTCTCTGTCGTCCTCCTCTAGGGGAACACGCGACGTCACAAACAGAGTTCCTCGGAGGTCCGCACGGATTTCTTATGTCGGCGCTGGACCCCCCCTCCCTGGCTCGCGGAGCGCGCCAGGGGCGTCGCCAGAGGTGCCGCCAGGGGGACCTCAGCGTCGATCCAAGAAATCCGCGCGGACCTCAGAAAAATCCCACCAGCCCTCTGGGCGTCGGTGGTTTAGAGCGTTTCCTCTTCCACCCCTCCTTCTTCCCCTTCGGGGAGGGGTTTACCCCTCCCCCTACCCCCTCCCCACTGACCTGGACAGGGGGGGCCGCGGGTAGTTAGAGCGTCCAAGATCGACTCCTGGGAAGGCTAAAATTCGACACCCCTCACGAGGATCGTGGCTCCTGAGGGGGGGGCTGTAATTAGGGAACCCCCCTTCGTTGATCGATCTCCTCCAAGATTGTTCCAAAAGACGTCTTGGACCCCCTCTTGGGCTCTGCGCGCGGGCGGGCGGAGCGCCGCCCGCCCGCCCGCAAGGCCCAAGAGCCCACCAAAACGTTCGAAGACACTTCCAATACGCCACCAGGGAGGAGGAAGAGGCGGAGGAGGATGAGAATGTAAGGCACTCAAGTTAGGGCTTTTCAAAACCGTCCTGCGCTACAACGTGTACGCGTTCTCGTGCATGGGCTATGTGGCCCAGTTCTTTGCCCCGTCCAAGTATGCTTGCCAGCAGGAGTATCGAGCGCTGCAAAGTCTGACCGACGCTCCAAGAAATTCGATGTCTTGTGCTCTGTTGTATGACCTGAAGAACGGTGGTCTCAATGTCCAGGCTAAGCATCTTATGTGTATGGCGAGAGCTGCAATGTATCGGGCTGCCCTCCAATCAAAAGCCTTCTATGAGATTTGTGGTTTACTTGACTCCTTCGACGGCGACGACGACTGTGTGTTGCTATGGAAAATGAGCCCCTGGTATAAGCAGACGATGTACTATCACATGCGGGAGAATTATCGCATCTTGGAAGCCATCCCGTCCTTGCCCTCGTTTGGCTCCCTTCGGTTGCAGGCGAAAACTGAGGCTCTCTTGCGCAGCCTGGAGAAATATGATGCTGCAGACATCCTCCTCGGTCGTGCAATGAAGTATCATCCAGAGGTGACTCGCTCCCAGGCCCTCCTATTTAGTATGATTTTCCACCGATTGAATCAGGTGATCCCCCCTTGTGCTATGATTAGTTTCATCAGGACGCGGTGTAATGCTTGGTGTACGAGTGCCAGGTTTTCCCAGCCCCGTTTGAATTGCTGCTTCTGCAAAACGGCCCTTGGGGGTGATCACATAGTACACTATCTTGGTTGCCCTATTTTATCCTCCCCTGTCTGTTCTCTGCTGCTCTGCCTGCCTGCCTCCTTCCTGTCCTCGCCTGGCTCTGCTCGTCTTGCTGTCTTCCCGCTCCTTCCCCTCTCGGCCTCCCAGCTCGCGTCCATTGCAGTTTATCATGATATTTGTTGCAGTTTGTATCATTCGTACAGGCATGTCGGAGGTCTCACAGGTCGGAGGATTGCTGCTGCGGCCAGCGCCCGCTTCAAGCAACTCATCCGTCGCAGGCCCACGCTCGCGCGATTGCTGAGGGATGGATAGACTGGTCTCTCTGTCGTCTCTTCGCGCCGTGCCCGCTCTTCGCTTCGTGTCCGCTCTTCTTTCTTTCTCTCTGTGCCGCCTCGCCCCCCCCATCGTCCCACCGCTGGCCGCGGAACGCGGCGGTGCAGGACCGCCCCACCGCCCAGACTGTTGCCGCCCAGGGGAGGACGGGTTAAGGCAATGGCTTGGGTCGGGTCGGAGGAGGAGGAGGAGGAGGAGGAGGAGAGGGAGGAGGAGGAGAGGAGGAGGAGAAGAAGGCGGAGGAGAAGGAGGAAGAGGGGAGGAGAACAGCTGCCGATCATCGGCGCTCTTCGTTCGAGTGCCTGGTGTAGGATGGGCTGGTGGGGATACGCGAAGCGTCAAGAATTGTGTTTGTGCGCTTGTGCCGTTAGTTGTTCCTCGGGCGCCGCCCGGGGGGCCCAGCGCCGATCCAAGAAATCCGCGCGGACCTCCGGGAAGTTATGTTCATGCCGTTTCTTATTCCTCGGACGCCGCCCGGGGGGGCGCCCAGCGCCGATCCAAGAAATCTGCGCGGACCTCCGCGGAATTGTGATTGTGCCGTTTCTTGTTCTTCGGGCGCCGCCAGCGCCGATCCAAGAAATTCGCGCGGACCTCCGACCACCGACGCCATGGTTTTTTCATCACGTCGACCCCCAGAGGTCTCGACCCATCCCCCGGGACCAATTCTTCATCCTGAATCCATTTTCGACGGCCCCGGGACCCGGCAAGGGCCCCCAGAGGCTGAAAATAGCGAGAAACCTTCTGTCGCGACTTGTTCCTGACTCAAGGGGTTTGTGCGACCTGCGAGAAATGGTGCTCATGTCGTCTTGTTCTATCCTTCGATCCTCGTCGACCGACCTCCTCCCCGCGTCGAGGCTTCTGGACGCGGGGGCCCTGCAGCGCAGCCTGCAGCGTCCCGCCAGAACCACGGTGTGGCAGCGGACCTCGCCACCCTCCTCCTGCCGGATCAGCCAGCATCTCGGGCGCGGCCCCTCCGACCCCTAGCAAACCATCCCCTTCTGTGACGCCACCATCGCCCTTCCAGCTTCCCTCCGGCCGCATGCATACAGCTTGGGGCCAGGCGAGGGAACGTCACAGAAGGAGATGGTTTGGGGTCGGTTAGGCCGCCCCTGAGCATGGAACTCACAAGCCTGGAACATATCCCTATCCCAATGGTTGGCATCACCTTACCTCGGTGCCGATGTCAAGGATTCCCTCAGATTCTGCGGATCGCCTTCTGCTCGCCAATCTTCGGGATAGGGAGACGTCCGAGGCTGACGAGGCTGGTTACGAATCGGAAAATCGGATCGAATCGGAATGGAAGCCGGATCAGACCGCACCGGCACGGCGTCGGAATCGAATCGGATCGGCCGAGCCTCGACGCACAACAGCGCCATGCAGGCGTCGGGCCGAATCGGATCGAAGGAAGATCGAGGTCGAATCGGATCGAAAGGACCGACACCGATCTCGAATCGGAACCGAGTCGGTTCGAAACGGACCCTGTCCTGCAGCCGCATGCCTTTGTGGCACCTCACCAGCTGCGCCCTCTGGAAGACCTCCCCCCAGCCCCAGACTTCGGGCGGATGTGTGGCGTCGATCCCGGCGGCACCCCTTGCCTTCAGCCACCTGGGGCCACCTTCGGGCCTCAGGAACATGAGAGGCGAATGCGGGGGCGAAAATCTCTGGGCTGGGAGCTCCAGGGCCGCGGATGCAGAAAAATCAGATGGGAGGGCGTCAGATCCCTGCGGTCCTGGCGTCGCACGGCTTCGCCCTCATATTCGAGGCCCTGGGCCCTCGCAGATCGATCCGGCTCCAAAAATGCAGCAGAAAGATGGGGTCTGCACTGGGAAAGCCGCGGGGGGGGGCCAAGGGAATAGGGGGCCATAAGCGGATGCCATCATCGTTGTATCTGGCCCAACCCGGCTCATGAGTGGGCTGCATATGCCCCAAGTGGCTTTGGGGGGTTCGCGATCCAGGCTAAGTGGGCTCCGCCTACCCCACCCCCTGTGAAGCCACTCGGGGCATTCGCAACCCAGTTATACGCCAGGTGCGCCCAAATATGACCACCTTGGCATCCGCTTATAGCCCCCCCATATACCCCTTTAGTAGCCCCCGCGGTCATCCCCGTGGGCCTCTGGTTGCGATGTTTCACGCTGTATGTATGTTGCGCGACGTCGGATCTCAGGGGAAGAGCGCACCGAACGGGGGCAGTGCGAGGAGCTCAGGGAGGCGAGGAACCTCTCTGAGGAGGGACCTGCCCCACTCCCGAGAGGCCTCGCCGGGCGCAGACATCTGGGACGCACGAGGATGTGTCCTCCGTGAAGGCGTGCGTCCGACCCGAGCATATAATATCACCATATTGTAGTACATCGGTTCCCGAGCGGTATGGCCAGAAACCGCCCGGCACGGAGCTTACACTACAAGGTGTCTCGGCGCGCGCGCGCGTCGCCCCTTTGAGGGCGATGCACGCATAGTATTAGTGTGTTTGGTTGACGCCGAACATCTGGTCATGTCATCGTTCGTGGAGGCCTGGAAATGGGCAGAAGCAATTCGCCGGCCCAACGGGCCAGAGGCGTGCTAACATCTCTGGTAACTGCTCAACAATATTTCTAGTTCGCGCGCGCGGGGCGGGCCCTGGGGGTCCCCGGACGAAAAGTACCCCGGCAAGGTCCCGGCAAGGTCCCGGCAAGGTCCCGGCAAGGTCCCTTTTCGGAGCCCAGGAGGGCTCCAAACGGTCCAAGAGAGGCCCGAGAAGCCCTCCAGACGGTCCAAGAGAGCCGGGAGGCGCCGAAATATCACTCCTGCAGATGGCTTCGAGAGTGGGGCCCCCGCCCCACCTTTCCTCACCAGAGGCAAGCCAAATGCTGCGATACAGACTCAACACGCACAGTGCACATCCAGGCCCAGCTGGGCCTCCAATACTTCAGAAGGGGCCCACTAGGGCCGCGCTTGACTACACACAGTCACTACGATCAGCACTGATCAAAAGCAAAAACGTGCGTCATTGAGGCTGTTGGCCCTGGCGGCCTCAGAAGTCCTTGCACATCTCATCGCTCCTCGGCTCAAGAGACTAGCGGCCTGGCCGCTGTCGGCCGACATATGCTCCGGCCTCTCCGGCCTCGCTCTGCGTGTCCATGCCCTCCTCCCCTTCGGGCACAGTCTCGAGGAGGTAGCCCGGCGGGGCCTTGAACTCTTTGATCATGATCTTGATGAACTTCAGCCGCTGGTCCTCGAACTCCTGGAGCTCCTGATTCCCCCACTCGCACGGGTTCTCGATTGCCGTCCTGAACTCCAGGCTGTCCGGCAGCTTCGAAGAGATAACACTCCACGTCTCCGAATCGGACGCACCTGGACCCTCGTGCCCGTGGGCTGGCGGTAGCCTCAGACTCGAGATCACATCGTTCATGCCGTCCAGCACCTGCGGTTCCTTGTCCTTCAGGAGGGCTGCGTACGCTGCGTCCAGCGTGCTCGCGAGGGTTAGCGCGGCGTCCTCGACCCCTGCCGCCGTCCTGATCGCAATATTTCCGGTTCCCTTGCTCCATGTCAGTGTGATATTTGTCCTGTTGTTGCGATCGTCGCACTCGCCGAGCGTGCGGAGGTTGGTCACCACCTTGCACGTCGTCCTGGAGTGACGTACTGGTTCCACTTGTATGCTCTCGAAGAGGCTCCGCACCTCGTCCTCTGACAGCTGACTCTCGAACTTCACCATGGCGGCCGTGGCCCTTGGGATCGCTACTTGTGTGTCGTGCAGCTGGAGTCCCGCTTGGTCCGAGCCGAAAGTAGCTGACGACGGATCTGTTCCCGGGCTGCTGCTGCCATTACTGCTGGCTCATCTGCTAATTGGTATTCTCCACTCGTCATCGTAGCTCTGATCATATCGGCAGGTTCGGCCTTATCTTTCGTTAGTATATCAGCCAACTGTAGGGCCGACGGCACCCGCCGATAGCACAACCCAAGACGACGAACACTCTCTTTCGTAATCACTAGGTCGACAGCAACACGTTTGTCGGTACACGACCCCGCACTTCCGCACCCCACGATATGATCATACAGCGACTTGCAGTCGGTGACGGCGATGGGGGTCAGCAGAGGAAGAAATTCAGCCCGACGACGAAGACAAAACTCACCGTGACTCCCCTCTAGCAGTAGACACGACACCCATTCCAGATGCCCAAGACCGCCCATCTGAGCCTGAATTTCGGCGGCTAGCGTAGACGACGTCGCGCGGCGCAACCGATAACTCTTCCAGACCAGGGGGCTCCAGGGACTCAACTCGTTTTGGAGCGTCCTTTCGTCCGTAGCAGCAATAACATATCCAGCCTGGGTCCCTGACTTCGACGCATTTTGATTAGACGCGTCAGCGTGCATGATAACTCTCAATCTGTCAATGGGAATGGCCTTGATCCTCCACGAGAGATTCGAGAACTGCTTAGCTCGACGGACGATGGTGTTCCCGTGTCTCACCTCCCCGACGGTGGGTCTCGGCATGCATTGTTGACTCATGGATACCTGCACTGCTAAATCAGGCCTGGACTCTCGCGCTAACCAGTTCCCGCTCCCAAGCATGGCCCTGAAGTTCGCGATTTCCGTGTCGGTCGCCGGGGTCCGAGGGGGGGCGCGAGGTCTGACTCCTGCAGGTTTCATGCTTTCCGCGAGCTCCTTCTGGGACACGGTGATTTTGGCCCTGGGATCCTGGCTGATGTTTGACCCGCAGAACTTGCCCGCATTGACCTTCCACTTCGGAAACGGAAATGTTGACCTGAGATACTTGAGAAAGGCATCATACTTCCGACCTATTCCTCCAGTCAGGATATCGTCCACGTGCGTGGCGATGAGACCGCACAGCCTGCGGCCCTCGAAGAGAAAGAACATGCACGGGTCCAGTTTCGACTGCCTCCAGCCCTCACTTTCAGCATTCGGCAGCCAGTCAAGGATTGTATTCTTGAGTTTTCCCCACCACTGAGCTGGGGCATCGTTGAATCCGTAAATTGGTCGCATCACCTTCAGCAGCTGATCAGGATGCATCCCCGGTAGGCCGCCTCGGGGCTGTCGCAAGTAGAGGTCGCCACCTTCACGTTGAATCGGATCGGCCTCCAGGAACGCACCTTCCACGTCGCCGATCTGGACCTGGAAGCCATGGGATGCCAGCAGCTGGTAGGCCACCACCTTGCCGTTCTGAGACAGCGTGGGAGAAGACGTCTTGTTCTCTCGCACCAGTGTCATCAGGTCGGGGTCCAAGTAGCCTTGACTGCATAGGCGCGCCTTGACGATCTCCGATTCGGTGTCGTCGATCTTGCTGGTCAGAATCATCCTGCTCCCCACGATTCGCTCCGGCGTAGACCGTCGCACCTCGTCTGACTTCACTCTGTCCAGTGGTTCGAGAGCTTGCTTCACCTTAATCAGATTCGCCATCTCCTTCATCACGCCTGCCAGGATCTTCTTCTCGCCTTCTGTGCTCTGCCACTTCGGGCCCTTCCTATTTATTTCACGCCGGCATCCAGCCAGCAGAGCGTCCTCAAACTCTTCTTCTAGCTCGGGGTTCAAGTACAGCGCCCTGAGCTCCTCGTCATCCTCTTCCGCATCGATCATCACCAGGAAGTCCATCTCCTCCTCGACTCGAGGTACCTTCTGAGGCGGCTCTGCGTCGATCTGCTCCTCCTGCTTGTGGACCTTGTAGGGGGCCCACAAAGGACGTACGCGCCCAGCTATGCACATGAACACGGCCCCTCGATCTGCGAGACCCGCCGCGTGATACGAACTTTCGGGCAATGCGTACTCTCGAAACCAGCGTCGATTCATGTACGTGTACGTCCTTCTTTCGCTCCTGACCTTGGTCGGCCCCATCATCTCATCCGTCACGGTCCTCTTGCCGACGAGACGGCGTCTCACGGTATTCTGGTTCTGCTCCTCCGGGACCTTCTCTTGGCCGGTGTCCTGCACGTCCTCGTCCTGCGTCTCGACCTCCGCCTGGCCATCTTCCGCACCATGTTCAGGCGTCGGACCCTCTGTCTCCGGCTCCGGAGCCTGATCGGGGCCTGGAGCCTGCGGTTCTCCACCTTCACTGCCAGGGGGTCGTTCGTCCGCTGTGATGTCCATGAAACCTCTCTGCGGGCCTTGACCGTCCGTGAACTCCTTTGCCAGGGCACGAAGCTCAGGTTGGACGACCTCGGCAGCCAGCTTCTCCTCAGGAGTAGCCAGGCGCAGCTGCTCAGGAGCGGCTTTGATCACCGCGCCCGGCATGGCCGCCCAGTAGTTTCCCTTCACAGGTCCCAGAATGACAGCCGAACCTCGCCATCGGGCGTGTGCCTTCTTGCCCGGGATGCCTCGACCACGTCGCCACGCTGCAACGCGATCGCCTGGTTGAAATACGCGGGCGATTCTCGGTCGGCTGTCCAGAGCAACGCGAGCAGCTCGGTTGTCCATATACTCAAGCACGGCCTGACGAGCACATTGGCGACGTCTCTCCATCTCGACGAACGGCTCGTCGTGCAGAGCTGCGCTGTTGGCCACCGCGTTCGGCGACTCCTGCATCAGGTCGGTCGGCACCTCTGGGTTCCGACCCAGCGCAATCTGGTAAGGAGAGTGTCCGTGAGCCCGGAGTAGGCCGTTCTTAGCCATCACCACTGCTCTAACGCACTCTGTCCAGCCGTCTTTGTCCGTCGGAATGTTCTGGTCCAGTACTTTGTTGAGAATGTCCTCGAACCAGGCACCGTGGCGTTCAGCGTGTCCCACTTGTTCGTGAGCCTCGCCGGCCGCGTCTGTCACCTCGACGCCCTGCTTCTCGAACGAGTCGATGATGTCCTGCCCGAGGTTGGTCTTCCCAGCGTCGCACTTCAGGAACTTGGGCGGCCCGTAGGGCATGCTCCAGCTGGTCTCGAAAATCCCCTTCAGCACCCTGCCCGCCTCCTGCTCGAAGAAAGGAGTCAGTTGCTGAAGACCGCTGCTTGGGCACACCACGTTGAAAGCCTTGATCTTCATGCCCTCCTTCCAGCCGGGTAGTTCCTTGACGTCCATCTCCACCAGCCTCAATGGCGCCACTTTGGACGGACCCTTCACAGGTCGGGAAGACTTGGGAAGCCTCCGACCCTCGCAGACCGAGCACGAATCCCCGGGCCATCGCCATCACCATCTCGCTAGCCTTCGCACGCCGCAAAATGCGCACCATGTCCTCGTTGCTCGGGTGCCCCAGATTCGCGTGGAGCCTGCGCAGGGACGATGCTAAGGATAGCTTTCTTCTCTTTACGATCTCGGGGTCCTCCGTCACCGAGAGCACCTCCGTGTGATACCTGATGTCGTCCACCTCTAACTGGCACAATATCGCCGCTGCGATCTTCTTGCTCAGCTCCTTCGGATACCTCTCGGAATATTGACTTCTCTTGACGCCTTGTACGCTGTCCCAGCACCATTGATGTTCGTGGCCCCGGCGACAGCGCAACTCTTTCATCATCCACTTCAGCGAGTCCGCGTTGGTTGCGAAACACCACTCCTTCGACGTCGGCATGCTCGTGACAGGATCGCGAAGTCCGACTCGACACCCACTCACTGACACTTGGTGTACCTCTTTCTCGTTGCACAGATTCCACACGGTAGCACAGTCTCAGGACTTCGCATTTGGTGGCGCTTCTATGGTGAAATACTTACCCCTCCTGATCTGCATCTTTGCCACCACGACACAGAATCGCAGGTGCCCGGTGGCCTCCCTGACCATCTTCCGATGCTCCTCTGGGCCCTTTCTGCTGGACTCCGGCGTAAGATTCTGCAGAATGGACAAGGCGCCACGCGGGGGGCTCATGCCGACAAACTCGGGCTCCTCCACGTCAATCAGATGCAGGATGCGGTGCCTATCTTCGGCTCGTCGGGCGCCCCAGCCGCCCTTCAGGTCGAAGGCGCCGAGGTTCTGGAAGCCCAGGTTCTCGAACTCCACCGTCAGCCGCGGCGCCGAGAACAGTTCCAGACACTTCGGTTGCATCCCTAGCCGAGCCTGTGCTGCCTTAGCACCCTTAACCACCTCCTTCTTGGCCTTCCTACTCATGATGTCCGTCACTCCTGCGGTCCAGAGTGCCTCCGACTCCACCTCGTCGTCGCTGGTCTCAGGGCTCCGACCCAGCCCTACCGAAAACCAGTCGCCGCAGCCTCCACAGACTCCTCCAGCTCGATCGTCTCGGACGTTGCCATCACATCGACTTCTGCAGTCTGAATCTTCTTATTCTCGCCGTCCTTCATCCCACAGAGGTTCAGCTGGTAACCAGTGGCGGCGACCTTCAGCGGCACCGCGACGTTGATCCTGGTGAATCTAATCTCGTCCCTCTCCATATCCAGGATAGCGCCGAGAGCTTTAAGCATCGGCTTGCTGACTAGCAAGGGAGTCCAGCCTGGCACCGCGCACAGCCGAAGGAGTAACATCCTTCCGCCAACGCGGCACTGCATCTCAACCGAGTAGATAGACGACAGAGTCTCCTGATTTCCAAACTTGAACGTCGTGGTCCTCTCTTGCTTTAGCACATTCACCTTCAGTCCTGCTTTCATCATCTCCTGCTTGTGCTGCGCCAGGGTCTCCTCGCCGATCACTCCCTTACCGCGTCGGGTATCCACGGCGCCGTTTCCTGGCTCATGAGCTGTCGTATTCTGTACCTCCGGAAACTCCAAGTCGCCGTTCTGACCGCTGAGGCTCCAGTACTCCTGGATGAGGGCCTGCGCATCCTCCCCCAGCTCTTCGTACGCGCTGATGACCGCGTCCATCTCGTCCTCGGAGTTGACCTCATCGGGTTGAACGTCCTGGTAGTTCTGCAGCTCCATCTGTACCTCGTCCTCGCAGACTTCGCACTCGAAGCTGTCGTGATCGTCCTCGACAGTGTACACCACGTTGACGCCCTTCTCCTTGCCCTTGCCTTTGCCGTCACGGGGTGGCGGTCGTCGCTGTCTTTTTGGCTTTTTGCAGTCCCGACTGAAATGGCCGACGTCGTCGCAGTTGTAGCATCGCACTCGCTTCGCCGAGGTTTTGATGTCCGGCTTCTTTGGTCCGAACCCTCGCGGCAGCGGTTCCTTGGATATATTGTTGCGCTGGTCGCGCCACGTCGCCAGAATCTCGATGGCCTCGCTCTCGTCCAGGACGGCGTTCTCATCCTCGTCCTCCTGGAAGCCAGTCATCAGCGTCTCGATGTCCAGGTGGCCATCTTCTTCGTCATCAACCACGTGTGCGTGGTAGGACTTCTGCTGCTGGCCGAAGTCGGTCGCACCGTTGGGGAAGGTCGTCCTCAGTGCCGATGCTACGTCCCGCTCCTTGTACGATCTCGACGATGCCGCGAGCACCACTGCCATGCAGTGTGGTGGGAGATGCGCTCCCAGCAGCAGCAGATAGCCTCGAGCCATGTCTGGCAGCGCGACCCCCTCGGCCTCGCCCTTGGCGGACGTCGCCTGGGCCCTGCCGCAGTACGCCGCCGTCGCCTCATTCTTCACCAGCTTCAGCGAGAACACCTCCTGGAGCGCCTCGCCGAGCCTGTCATGTGCCGCGACGTCCGGGAAGCGCGCGTCGAGCGTGTCGAACAGCACCTGCTCGCCGCCTTCCGTCTCCAGGTCGTCCATGTCGATGATCTCCATTGCACGCGCCGCCACGTCGTCCAGCAGCGTGAACAGCGTCGGCCCCATGGCCGTCGGTGGCGCCCCCTTGGCCCGCTGCACGATGATGTACGCCCGAGCCCACTTCTTCCATACACGAACTGCCGGCAAATCTCCTGATGCCGCCAGTCTGCCCAGCGTCCGTGTTCATCTGGCTGCGCACCGCCGGCACTCGCCTGAGTGCCTCCCTGCAACAGCGCCTGCTATTGCGCGGCCCGCTCCGCTCTACCAATGCAGATGGCTTCGAGAGTGGGGCCCCCGCCCCACCTTTCCTCACCAGAGGCAAGCCAAATGCTGCGATACAGACTCAACACGCACAGTGCACATCCAGGCCCAGCTGGGCCTCCAATACTTCAGAAGGGGCCCACTAGGGCCGCGCTTGACTACACACAGTCACTACGATCAGCAACTCCCAAACGCCTGCGATGGCCTCAAGACGGCCCAACAGGCCTTCAAGACGCCCCAAGAGGTCCCTAAGCGGCGCCCCAAGAGGGCTCCCACAAGCAAAAGTCGTCCCATTCCCTTAGGAAAACGTGCATGTTTAACATATCCGCCTCTTCGTCTCTCACACCTTTCAAGGCGGTCCAAGAGGCCCCCAAGATCACCCCAAGACGGCCCGAGAGACCCTCAAGACCGCTCAAAGACGGCCCAAGAGCGCTCCAAAAAGGCCCAAGAAACCCTCAAGAATTCTTTTTCGGAGCCCAGGAGGACCCCAAATCGGTCCAAGAGGGGCCCGAGAAGCCCTCCAGACGGTCCAAGAGAGCCGGGAGACGCCGAAATATCACTCCCAAACGCCTACGATGGCCTCAAGACGGCCCAACAGGCCTTCAAGACACCCCAAGAGGTCCCTCAGAGGTCCCTAAGCGGCGCCCCGAGAGGGCTCCCACTAGCAAAAATCGTCCAATTCCCTTAGGAAAACGTGCATTTTTGACATATCCGCCTCTTCGTCTCTCACACCTTTCAAGGCGGTCCAAGAGGCCCCCAAGATCACCCCAAGACGGCCCGAGAGACCCTCAAGACCGCTCAAAGACGGCCCAAGAGCGCTCCAAGAAGGCCCAAGAAACCCTCAAGAACTTTTTTTTCGGAGCCCAGGAGGGCTCCAAATCGGTCCAAGAGGGGCCCGAGAAGCCCTCCAGACGGTCCAAGAGAGCCGGGAGACGCCGAAATAGCATCCCCAAGCGCCTACGATGGCCTCAAGACGGCCCAACAGGCCTTCAAGACGCCCCAAGAGGTCCCTAAGCGGCGCCCCAAGAGGGCTCCCACAAACAAAAATCGTCTCATTCCCTGAGGAAAGCGTGCATTTTTAACATATCCGCCTCTTCGTCTCTCACACCTGTCAAGGCGGTCCAAGAGGCCCCCAAGATCACCCCAAGACGGCCCGAGAGACCCTCAAGACCGCTCAAAGACGGCCCAAGAGCGCTCCAAGAAGGCCCAAGAAACCCTCAAGACGGTCCAAGAGGCCCCAAGACGGCCCCATGATTGAGGTCCACAGGGGCAACCTGAACGGAAATTTTGAGCCTCCCGCCCAAACACGCCCCCGAAATGCCCCTACAAGCCCCCAAGTAGCCCCACGAAGCCCCCAAGAGAGCCCCAAGAGGCCCCCAACAGGCCGCAAGAAAGCCCCAAGAGGCCCCCAAGAGACCCCCAGGAAGCTCCCAGGAGGCCCCCAAGAGGCCAGGCAGACCCCCCCAAGAGACCACCAAGAGAGCCCACCCAGAGCCATCCACGAGGCCTCCCAAAGTTCCTAAGAAGCTCCCACGAAGCTTCCAAGGGCTCCCAAGACCCCCCAAGACCCCGCGATGGCACAATACGGGCCGACGGAATGAGCGAAGCGATTCAATAAAACAGGGGGTTGCCTCCACTGGGGGAAGATGATCCCAGATTTTGGTGTTGGTGGAAGCACACCACTCACATTGGTGTTGGTGTGTCAACCTCTAATCATCCGGCATTTTTTCAACACGGGGCCCCCAGAAGTCCAGACCCAGCCCGGGTCGTTTGTGGACGATCCCAATCATCTTCTCAATACGGGCCCCCGAAGTCCCGGCATCCCTATAGGCCTACCACGAGATGTCTCAGAACCCAGAAATGTTCTAAGAACAGAAGCAGCGTTCTTAGAACATGGGCACGCCAGGACGCTTCGCCACTGCTTGAGAGTCGATTGTGAACAGCCCCGGGGCCATGCGGGGGCCCCCAGAAGCCAGAAGCGGCCAACACCCTCACGCCGTGACCCTGTTCACGACGCGAGCGTCTCGGAAGGCGGGACGCCTCTCCACGGCGGCCGCCTCCCTCGCACTGCCCGCCCCCTCCAGTGGGGGGGGGATCCAGGCAAGTGGGGCGTGGTGAAGAACAGGGCAATAAGAAGGGCACTTGAGGGCCCCTCTTGGAGCTGGCAGGGGCCCAAAAGGGACCCTAGGCCCCTTTCCTTCACCCCCCGTGTGGGTCCCCCCCCCTTACCACCCGCCCGAGCCGCCGCGAGATGACCTCCTCCAGCACCTCCGGCTCCACGCCCAGCTCGGGCGACAGCGCCGCGCCGGAGGCGAAGAGGCTCTGCAGCCAGTGGCGCACCGCGTCCTGGACCTGCTCCTCCGGGCGCCACCCAGGCGCCCTCTCGAACAGTTCTACGACCGGGCTGCCCCCGAAAACCTCTTGGGAAGTAACTACTAGGAGGTCTTCGTCGGAAGGATTCGGGAGAATTCAATCCCATTAGGGGGCTGTTGCGCCGGAGTGGGCCGCGGATTAAGCGGGTTTGAGCCGGATTAAGCGGGATTAAGCAGGATTGAGCCGGATTTCGGACCAGGGCAACGTCATACTTTGACCTCTCAGATGTTGCACCCGAACACCTCCAGCGAGTTGGGCGCTTCCGCCACCTTGCCTAAGCGCTGCGAGATGATGGCGCTCCGGGCCTTGCTCTTCAGCAGCGTCTTCCGCGGAGAGCTGTCGACCACGAGCCGCGGTCGAGGGCTGCCATCGGCAGCCCTCGCCGGCATCTCCCCGCGGCCCAGCAGCCTGCGCGATGCCCTGATCTCCTGGGTCCCCCCCCCAAAGGCTTCCAGAGGCCCCTGGGAGCCTACAGAGGGCCAGAAATGCCAGAGAGCCCCGATCCCCAGCGACATCGACCCTCCTCCTCCTCCTCCTCCTCCTCCTCCTCCTCCTCCTCCTCCTCATCATCATCATCATCATCATCATCCTCCTCCATGCGGGGCCCCCAGACGTCCCGACTCGTTCCATGAGGCCGGCACTCCACCCCAAGCCGCTTCCCGAGGGTCCTGCAGGCAGGGCGGAGGCCTCCGCTGGCCGAGCAGGGCCAGATACCGCCCGCCAGTTTTTGTTGACGACGCGAGCATCAGCGGCGAGCCTAGGGGGGAATCGAGAATAGGGGGCCGCATGCGAACCCTAACCCTACCCCCCTGCGATTCCTGGGGGGGGGAGTGGGGCCACGAGCGAACTCAGAAATCGTGGGGGGGCTATGGGGTAGGGTTCGCATGTGGCCCCCTAGAGAAGGGGCAGGCCGTCTCAGAAGGCTCGAAGTCCCGAGGCCTACTGAGGAGTTGCCCACACTTTCCCCCAGGACACAGGCCATGTCTCCAAAGCGCGAGGGTTTCTGAGAAGTCCCGCCGCCTGCTGAGGAGGCCTGCTCCTTTTCACTTTCCCCCCTCGCTCGCCGCCGATCCTCAAGACGCGAGCACGCCTGGGACCCGCGCGGGCGGCAGCCTGCAGGGCGATCGCAAGGCCCTCGGGCACCTCGCGCGGCTGTCCACTGCAAGGAGGATTCCCGCGCCGCCGCCGCCGCGGCCGCCGAGCGCGCGGGCCTCCGCGGCAGCGCGCTTCAACAGAACGCCCGATCGCAGGCTGCGGGGAGGCAGACGAGGAGTTGGAGTAGGAGTTGGAGCCCCTTGACGGAGACCTAACAACCCTGACGCTGGCGCCTTTTGGGCTTTACGCGCCAATCCAGCTTTACTGTAGACCTTGGGCCACAGGCAAAGATCAATGTGCCTCGATGCCATTGTTTACGAGCGTGAAGAGGAGGAGGAGGAGGAGGAGGAGGAGGAGGAGGAGGAGGAGGAGGATCTTCTTTCCCGCGCAACGCTGCCGAGGGCCACGGATTATCTGTGAAAGGTGAACGCGTGCTCTGAGGACGGCGACACAGCCCGAGAATATTATTCGGGAATAAATTGGAATAAATTTCGGGCTTTACACACACACCCTGACTGGTGAAAGTGGGGAGGGAGGGAAGCGAAGCAGGGAGCTTGAGCCAGGATGGGAACGGACGGCCCTCTCCAGCTCTGAACGTCACAAAGATATGCATCTAAAGATCGGGTTATCTGTTTTCCCGTGCAACGCTGCCGAGGGCCACGGATTATCTGTGTGAAAGGTGAACGCGTGCTCTGAGGACGGCGACGCAGCCCGATAATAGCATTCGGGAATAATTTTCGGGCTATACACACACACCCATAACCAGGAAGTAGACCACATTGGCTATCATGGCCGACTTGCTCGGCCGACTGCATTACTCAAGATAAGCACGGAAATCACGAGAGTGCTGGGCGAGGAGGGCAACGGAGAACCACTGCACTACACGTCTGCACAATTGACGAGGGCACGCTTCGGCGATCTTGGTGTAGAATACACCGTGAAGGTCTTTGCCCTCGAGCTGCATGTGGGGAATATTGGACCGTGTGCACACTCCCCGGCCACAACAATGTTTCACCGCGGGGCCGAGGTCGACATTCACAGCTCTGAAACGGGTGCGCTTTCTCCAGGCGGTCTCGCCCATGCAAAAATCGGTGTAACAATTCGCCGGCCCAACGGGCCAGGGCGTGCTAAGATCTCCGGTAACTGGTTAACAGTATTAACAGTATTTCTAGTTCGCGCGCGCGGGGCGGCCCCTGGGGGTCCCCCGGCGAAAAGTACCCCGACCAACGCCCGACCGCCGCCCGACCGCCGCCCGACCAAGTCTACTCAGAAATGGTTTTCCTTCTGGGTGCGGCCTCTCAGGCTCCCCAGAGCGCGCTCAGAGTGCCCCAAGAGGCCCCCAAGACTGCCCAAGAGGCCCCCGAGACGCCCAAAGAGCGCTCGAAGACGCCGAAGATGACCCCAAGACGGCCCAAAAGGCCCCCAAGACAGCCCAAGAGGCCTCCAAGACGCCCCAAGAGCCTTCCAAGAGGCCTCCGAAGAGAGCCCCAAGAGGCCAAAATCGTTGATTTTCATTGGTTTTTTCTATGTTTTTTGTGTTCTGGCTTTTTCGGCTTCCGGACGCTCCAAGACGGCCCAAGAGGCCCCCAAGACCGCTCCAAGACGGCCCACGAAGCTCCCAAGACGGCGCCGAAACGACCCAAGAGAGCCCTCAAGACGGCCCAAGTGCCGCCCAAGACGGACCAAGAGGCCCCAAGACGGGCCCAAGAGGGACTCAGGAGGGATACCGAGAACTCAAAAATGGAGCCCTCCGTCCCAGAAGGCGCCCAGGAGGTCCCAAAGAGGCCCCAAGAGGCCTCCAAGAGGCCCCAAGATGTCGCCAAGAGGCCCCAGGAGACTCCCAGGAGGCCCAAAAGAAGCCCCAGAAGGCTTCAAACATGTCTCCCAGGCGCCCCCGAACGGCCTCTCAACAGACCCCAAGAGGCCCCCCAAAGAAGCATCTTGACGACGACTCTATTTCGCCCCATCGAGAGACGACCCCCAGGGAACTGCTTCACCATCAAAACTCCCCACGCAACGCGTCCGAACGACACCCGCCCCCAAGAGCGCAACATGGGCAACGAACACACAGACAAAAACCAGCGATGCCATATCACGGGCCGGCGGAATGAGCGAAGCGATTCAATCAAGAGGAGGAGGGGGAGACGACGACGAGGACGGGGAAGGCAGGGACAGGGCGGGGTGACTCTACACCCAGCTCTGGCCAGGATTCTCGATCACGGGCGGAACCCCAGACCTACGCGCCAACTTCAAAAGCCCACCACAAAACGAGGCGTGAGCGTTTCCCGTTCTGACGGCTTTGTCGTCTCAGGGCTTGAGCCCTGGCACTACCGAGGGAAAAGATGCACTCCGAAGGGTCGCTGGCCCGTTGGGCCTGTTACGAGCAGTACTGAAACTATTGCACGGGAGTCGGATCCAGACGGCCCGCAGGGTTCCTTCCAGGAGCCTCGAGCGCAGAAACCTCTGGAAACTCCGACGAGAGAGGTCATGCTCTGGACTTAACTTGAAATCGAATTCAAAGATCGGGGTGCCTCGAAGCCTGGGATGCTGCCTCCAGGCCGCACTCAGTCGGCCAGAACCCGAGAAAAGCTCAACAGGGAGCCCCCTCGGGAATGCTGAAGCCCTCCAGCGCCGACTCAGCTCCGCAGGATCCACACGGAAATGTTCTGCACGGCGCTGTCGGCGGCGCGGCGCACCGCCTCGGGCAGCCCCTGGAGTAGCTGATTCACTCGCCCTCCTTTCTTGTACCTGACTACGGATCGCTCCGTCATCCACCGACCTCGATCCTGAACGTCGCGGAGCCCCCGCGCGCCCGCCATGGCGTCGTGGGAGGCCCCCCGTGCCTCAGCATGTAGAGCACCGGCAGCGAGTCCCCGACCAGGCCGACGGCGGTCGAGGCCGCCTCGAAGCCCTTCGCCCACTCGCGGTAGCTGAAAGGGCAGACGAGCTGCTCGCCGCCGCTGCCGCGCAGCCGGGCGAGGAGCCTTTCCAAGAACGCGAACTCCTCCACGTTGTCGACGAGCACCGTCTCGTCGCGGGCGCCCGTCTTCGAGGTGATGGCGAGCTCCTGGGGGTGGAGGATCACGCCCCACCTGCGCCCTCGCTGGCGGGGCTGTCGCGGAGGCGGCACCAGGTCGCACTCCCGTAGGCGGAGCAGCTCGCATGGCCTCAAGTAGTGGATGAAGGCGAGGAGGACGGCGGCGGCCATGCGCCAACTCCCGTCCTGCGCCAGCCGCCGCGCCACCAGGCAGGCCGCGGCCCACGGCAGCGGCAGCCCGGCCTGCGGCGGGCCGAGGCGGGAGAAGCCCCGGCGGGCCAGCTGCACTCGCGAGAGGCTCGAGCAGCAGCCCGGCCCTGCCTCGGGGCGGAAGTGCGCCACCGCTGCCACCATCTTAGAGGCGGTGTCGGACCGCCAGCCGTCGTAGAACATCTGATTCAGCATCTCCACCAACGTCGCCTCTAGATCCTCCAGGCGGCTCGTCCTGAGCCGCTGCTGCTTCGCCCAAGTCAGGAACCTGTCGTACTGGTCCCGGTGCTCGCTCTCCTGCCGCGCGGGCGCTGACCGACGCCCCAGCACGGTCCGCTGGCCTGGGGCGCCTCTCGCCCGCGGCGCTGGCGGGCGGGCTGCCCGGCGGGCCGCTCCGCGCGCCGCTCGCCCGAGCCCGACCTCGCGGACCGCGCGAGCCTGGCGGGGCGGGCGCGGGCGCCGCGCCCCTGCGCCTGGGAACGCGTCCGTGGAAGCGTAGGTCCCCGGCGAGCTCGTCGCGGCCGTCGTCGACGCCGTACCCGCGGACGAGGTCCTCGACCTCAGGGCAGGGCGGCTCGGCGAGGGGAAAGCGTCTGCGACCCGCCGGGCCCCCGCCCCGCGCGCCAGCATGCGCGCCTCGGCGAGGCGGCGGCGCAGGCGCGGCCCCCGGGCTCCAGCCTCAAGCGCAAGTGCCCTGGCGTCCGCGCGAGGCCGCGTCGGCCGCGCCCCACTCAGAGGGCAGCCATCGCCACGCGGGGGGGGCAGGTTGGCGGCCAGCACAAGGGCGGCAGACCGCCGAAGGACGCGGCAGAGCCCGAAAGAAGCGCCTCGGCCCTTGGTCCGCGAAAGGATCACGGTCATGGCATCTCCGAGGATGAGGTGACGCTTGCTGTGAGACGAGGAAGTCCTGGCCAGGTGGTTGAGAGTCCAGGTCGCCGATCGAGATTCGAGGTGAACTCGGCGATCTCCAGAGGCCCATCGGAAGGAAGCGACTCGGCACCAGTCTCCCCCCAGACGTGCTCCGGAACAGGAGGTGCCCGATCGAAACCACCACCTTCGCCCCGATGAAGATCGCCCCGAGGATCGTGACATTGCTCGTGCTCTCCCGACTTCGAGAATCGCCATCTATCGTTATACGAGCCGATGATTTGCACGTCCCTCGCGTCGACTTGCCTTGCCTTAGCAAGGGCCCTGGGGCTCTAGGAGGCCATGGGCTCGTCAGCGCACGTTGCCGCTATGCGGTTCCGCGGCGCACGATGTCCTTTAGTGCGTTGGGAGCGCGCGCGGGGAGCCAACGCGAGGAGAAGGAGGAGGGGGAGGGGCAGTGGGAGGAGGAGGAGGAGGGGGAGGATGATAATCTACGATCAAGGGTCAAGGTTTTCGGGGGGTTCGTTGGCCATGGCGGGAACGCACGAGAGGGTGCGGGGAGCACGTAGCTGCATCACCATCCGTTTCTGAAGTGGTGACACCATCCCCCATCTGAGGCTTCAACTAGTTATGTGACTCTTAGATTTATGAGTGGGTCGATTAACCATGAACCCACGAGAATAACCCCCCCAGGGATAGTAAAGTTCGGGGTTTTCGGGGAGATAATAAAAGTTGCCCGCCAGAGCCAGCATAAAGAGATATCAAGAGGAAAAAAGCCAAAGATTTCTTGAGAATTGTCTCTGTTGAGACATCCCCAACGAATTGCTTGTTTCGCTTGAGACATCCTCGAATTATTTGTCTGTTTCGCTTGAGACATCTTCAAATTATTGCTTATTTCGCTTGAGACATCCTTGAGGGGGGAGGGGGCGAAAGAGCAAGAGGAGGAGAGGAGAAGGAAATAGCAACAATCCAACATATAAAACTTACTAGATTTAATGTGTAAACGCTTGATGAAATTGAAAAAATCTTCATCTGCTCGTGTAGGGTAGCTCACGCGCCTCGTTTCCCCAGGAAAACCAACCCCAGCGATAAACAAGTCCAGGGCGCCAGAGGGGGGAAGAGAAAGAAAGAAAGAGAGACATAAAGAACTACCAAGAGACAGAAGGACAATGGTTTCGCTTGAGACATCCTGAAACAACGCGTTCGCTTCGCTTGATGCTGTTATCTCAACATAAGAAAGAAGTAACCTCGATGGCGAACCTCCCCCGTGATAATGAAGTTCGGCCTCCGCGCCCCCGCGCCCCCGACCAAACTCTCATTGGTCGACGATGAAAAACTCTAACGACTTGGGGGGGGCTATTATCGTGGGTGGGGGGTTAGTCCACTTGCCCTTCACCGCCACGTTGTCGTTGGATTTCGCCGACTAAGCGCGCACGTCGCCCAAGTCCACCACCGCGCAAACTGGCGAGGTGGAGGGGGGGGGGGAGAAGGACGAGGGATGAGCGGGGAAGAGGATGGAACAAGAGAGGGGGGGAGGAGGGAGAGGAGGAGTAGGATCATGAATGGAATAGTTGGATGAGGCGGAGGATGAGGAGGATGAGAAGGAGAAGAAGAAACAAGAGAAGACGCGGGAGCAACGGCTGAAGGAACAAGCGGAAGGAGGTGGAGTCTGCCCGCGCGCGCGCGTTCAGCCAGAAATGCCGACGCGCTCGGCGCCCCGCGGGCGAGTTGGGCTGGGTCGCCTAGCCCGTGCCCCCAAGCGCGGCACACGTGGAAACTTAGGAAGGTGAAGTGGCCAAGGAGGAGGAATAACAAAGGGGAGGAGACGGAAGAGGAGGTGGGGGAGGAGGAGGAGGGGGAGGAGGAGGAGCATGTAGGGGTAGAAGTTGAGAACGAGGCGCTTGGCTATTCACGTTCCCCGTGAACCAGACGAAGAAAGGAGGGTGGCTGAGGCTGAGGAGGAAGAGGAGGACGAGGAGAAAGGAGAGGATAACCTCACTCATCCTTGCCTCCCTGCTCAGGCTTGTCTCGTTTCCTCCGGCTGGGGCTCATGTGATGCTCTGCAGGGGCCCATTGGGGCCTCCGTGGGCCTCGCGGGGCATTTTGGGATCCCCTTGCAGAGCCTCAGAGAGATGCGCACAACCAAAGCCAGCCCCAAACCTGTGGTATCCTAACGAAGGGTTTGCACCAACATGACGACGGGTTGACCGCAATGATGGCTAACGTAGTGATGATGATAGCGATGATGACGACGAAGATGATGATGAGGATGCTGATGGTGATGATGGTGATGCTGATGATGATTATGATGATGACGGCGATGATGATTATGATGATGATGCTGATGGCTCGAATGGCGATGATGATGGTAGTGGTGGTGATGGTGATGATGATCGTGATGTTGCCTCGACGCGGCCAGAGAGCAGTCTACAGCAGCACATAGCTGTAAGAGTGTATTAGCAGCATGGTCGGCAACAGGCGCCGGGTCAAGAGATATTGTGGTAGTTGTGGGGCTCTTTGCATGTTATGTTATTGCTTCTTGTGACAGTGAAGCTAAGAGGGGAGCCAACATATTCACACAGGTGCGCAGCGCATGCATTGCAACTGCCCCTCGACCCTGAGACCTAGTACTGGCTCCATCCTCCGAGCTCCCCCGACAACCTTGAAGCCCACCAGAGCTGACCGGCCTACGCACGAGCAGGCGAACGAGCTGCCATGGCGAGAGCCTGCTCACTTGTCATCCTCACCCGACAGGTCCCACTCAGAGCCTGCCTCATCGTCGTCATCCCCCTCCTCAGCCTCGACCTTCGGCTTGGGCTTGCCCTTCGGCTTGCCCTTAGGCTTGGCCTTACCCTTGAGCACCAGCGGCTCCTCAGGAGGCCCCTCCCCCTCGCCCGCCGGCGGCTGGGCCTCGGACTTCGGCGTGGCCTTCTTCCTTTTCATCGGGCGTGGCGGCTGGTTTGAGTCCTCGTCGACGTCGATGGGGCGCTTGCTCTTCAGGGCGCCCGTGCACTTCTGATTGTGGTGGGCGTGCCCGACGGTGGCCAGGCACTTCAAGGCAGCCTTGCCCAGCTTCTCACGGCCGGCTTCGGCGTGCTCTTCCGACCGCGCAATCGCGTAGTAGGTGATACGTCTATCCATGCAGACCCCCCCAAAGGTGAAGTCCCCCGGCGTGAGATCAATCACGTTCACCACATAGTAGCGGTGGAGCAGCTCGGCGCACAGCTCGGGCGGGAACGCGAGGTAGCGCACGGGCTCGATGTCCGTGTCCAGGCGCTTGGTGTCCCCCTCCGTCTTGCCGCCAGCCCTGATGCGGAACTCCCCCAGCATCTTCTTCTTGTTGGCAACGGTCGTGGACCATTCCTCCGGCAGCGGGCGCAGCGCCACTGGACCGATAAAGGTCCCTTTGTTCGTCCCCGAGTAGTTCAGGGACTGCCTCTCCGGCAGGCTCAGAGCCGATGTAGATGCCAGCTGCATGCCAACAGTCTGTTTGATAGACGCCGCTCCACGAGAAAGGACCTTACGCTCCCTGACGCTCTTCTCGCCCTTGACGACGATAATCTTGCGTGGCGCGAGCCTTTGTGCAGTGGAGCCCTCGCCAATGTCAACCTCATCATCGTGTTCACCACCGCCGGCCTCGCCGGCGCAGTCCTCGTCGTCTTTCTTCTTGGACTTGGACTCGCCGAGGGCACCAGCCCTTACATGAAGCAGAACCCCCCACCCCCCACCCATCCCCATGACCCCAGTCTAGATACTTCTCATTGCAATTTCGGCATCCCTGGGACTAAAAGTTTTGTCAGGGGTATTCCAGAATGAATAAGGCCATGTGGTGTGGGTTAGGGTTCTTGCTCACACTTACCATCTGAAGGGGTGGAGTAGTTGTTTCGCGACTGGAGCTTTGCCGCCGTCGAAGAGCACGGCAATCTCACCTAGGGCGTTTCAAGCTGGCTCAGCCTTGTCTCGAAGAAGAGGAAAGGCAGCAACATAAACTTCTGGCGCTCCGCGCGGATTTCCTGGATCTGCGCTGGGCCCACCCCGGCGGCGCCTCCGGCGCCGTGCCAGGGAAGGGAGGTGCAACGTAGATCCAAGAAGTTCGCGCGGATCGCCAATCGTTTATGTTTGCGCAGTTTCTTCTTCTTCTAATGTTACCCAATCACCCACAGGGTTAGATGCTAAGAGGTTGAGACATACATCCTACCCTGCGGGGTTTGGGGCGGCAGGGCTGAGCCAGAAACTTGAAACGACCGATACCATTCTTCAAAGTAGCCTCGCTGCCGTCGGCCCTCGCCCTCGCCTGCAAGACGATTTCACGAGCCTGTCGCAAGCCTTTTTCTGGAAATTGCAAGGGCGAGTGCTCGGCGCATGGTCAGACCCACCGCACAGATCCGCATTGTAATGAATCAAGGTCAGTCCAGCCAAGGCCCCCTTGCCGCAGCCCATCTCGGAGGACGCGATCTCTTCGATGAATTCCTTCTCGGAATCCTTCGGGGCGAAGATCTTGCTCCAATCCCTGCTCAGCTTGCGTGCAGCACGGTTCCAGTGTTCTCGATCGTCATGAGTTGCATTCTTCATTGCCTCGTCCAGGCTCTTGTACTGCGAAGCGATTGGCTGGTCGTTGGCCTCGGGCGGCGGACTGTCCTGGTCAGGCTTCTCAAGGGGCACTGGCAATCCCTGCTCGAGCATCTTAGTCTGCTTCTCTTTCTTCACCTGATCCTTGATCTCCTTGAGGGCCTCCTCGAATTGGGCGTATGTGAGCACGTCTGCCGCTGTCTTGGAATTCCGCACCGCTGTCTTGAAGTTGTGGTCGTACTCTGGCCCGTGCAGCACCTGCTCGCACAGGGACAAGCTCATGATAAACGACTTCTCACGTCGCTTGGTAGACCCATCCAGTGCAACAGTGAAAAGGTGCTTCGGCTCCACATTCAAGGTCTGCGTTGGGACGTCCAGGTCGCTGGCGCATGGCAAAGGCGTCAGGTGCTGCCTGTAGGTCTTGTGGGACAACATCAGCTCTCGAATCTCGCGGAGGTCGTCAGTCTCCACGCCCTGGTTGGCCAAGTAGCTTTCGATGAGCATGAATCCGAATATTTTTCTTCATAGCAGACACGTCACAAACAATACGATTCAGCTTCGAAGCTGCTAAGTCTGACGCCTCGTAAAACCCAGCTTTCAAGAAGTCGATCATGTGACTGAACACCCAGCGGATGCTGGCGGGATCGCTCTTGCACCGATTCATGATGGCCTGCCACTTGGTGATGTGTGAAAGCGGGCCGTTCTTGTGGTAGAAAGCATCCTGCCACTCCAACATCTCCGTGATCTCTGGCCCCCCCCCAGCATCTTCTCCGAGCTGCTCAAGGCCACGCCCACGAAGTTGAAAGTCAAAGGCTCGCTGCCGGGGGCCAGATTCACTTTAGTCAAATGTTTCTGCACTTCGGCGGCGGATGCATTCGTCTTTTTCTTCGCCGCTGCCAGCGCCGCGGCCTCCCTGATCACCAGCTGCGCGCGCTGGATGAGCGCCCACTTGACCGCCACCGCCGTCGACATGAGGTTCTCACGAACACTGGGGGCAGTTGTTATCAGGAACGCCAAGGATGAAAGCATGCACTCAAAGAAAGAGGATGGAGAGATGAGGCGGAAGATGAAGGGGAAAGGACGGGGATGAAGATGAGGACTTAAAGTAGAGGAGGAGGTGGACGAGTTGGAGGATAAGGGGGGAAGAGAAGCAAGAGTTAGGGGAGGATAACGAGGACTGTCTCTAAACATGTATCCTGAAATTGTGCAACGACACGTCCTTCGTGTTCAAGCGCCAGAACTCAAACTCCGTGGACATGAACAAACGCACCCATTCACGAGCCCTGGTGTCGTCGAACCAAGCCTGCTGCATCTCCTGATAGCACTGGTATATTGGTGCATTTGCCAACTCGCACGGTGAGACCCGTGGCAGCCGGCCTCGCAAAGCATCGAACCTGCCAAAGCCAACGTTGCAGTCCGTCATCCCAACACTGACCGTCCGGAGAGCGGCTGGCATTCTCGAACTCGCTGCCGGGGGGCCGAAGTCCTGGGTGATGATCGCCTGGGTGATTTCTATTACACCTACCTCTCTGGCACTTCGCCCCCCCCCCCCCCCACCCCAGGGTGCCACCTGAATCGAGGGCGGGGGGAAAGAACTACCAGATAGGCAGATGCAGTGAGATGCTGGCCTCGACGTCGGAGATGCTGATCTTGACGCCTGCCACCGGGCACACCAAGTGAGAGGCACAGAAAAATGGGCACTCCGCGCGCATGACGAAGGTCGGCTTCTCCACAACCGCATGAGGCTTCAAGGCAGCCTCCCAGCTGTCGATGTTCAGGGGCTCGACAGTGGCGCCCTCTGGAACGGTCAAGGGCGTGGCGTCTGGCTTGAAGCATTCACCGATCAACGGATGGGGCTCCAGCTGGTTCACCCAGTACTGCACCTTAGCATGGTAGTCCACGTTGATGTTGGCATATTTGGCAGTATCTGGCAAAGCCTCATCGCCGAATGCCGTGGAGAGGGGTTCGTCCTCGGGCGGCGGCGCGGCGGCACGGCGGCCGCCGCCAGCGCGCCCAGCGCCCTTGCCGCCGACCCTGCCGCCGACCTTGCCGCCCTTGTTGCTGCCCCGACCCATCTCGCACAGGTGCATTCCGCCGAAGGTGGGCGCGCGCGCCGGACCCGAAAGTGAGGGCGGGCGCACGACGCACCGGACCCGAAAGCTGAGAACTCGCTGAGATCTTGGAGTGAATGGCGATGGCCATGGTGACGATAATGATAACCATGGAAGGGGAGAAGTGGAAATGCAAATCAAAGCTGAGCGTGCATTAGACTTGGCTCTCCCGACTTGCATCAGCTGTCAATTCACTACTCCCGAACACCGTAACTCAAGAATGCACAGACGTGGAACTCAACATCAAGGAACCCGCGTGTTGTGATAAAGCATGATTTCAATATGTTGCAGGACCCCTGACAGTGAACATATAGGTGAAAGGCTTGATCGGAGAAGACTTGCGCGCCGAAGTGCAGACCCTGGGGGCGAGGTTGTCCCACCAGAACTCTGGGCGTAGATGGTCTAACGAGATCTTTCAAACGAACCCCTTTTTCCTTCTGAAGGGTACCCTCCACCTCCCCTCCCAGTGCTTCTTTTTTTTTTCGGGGGGGGGGGTCCGCGAGCGGTGAGGGCGTCCAAGATGGCGCAAGATAGGGCCTCCGGGCCTCCGATGCTCCGATGACCTCCAAGATGCTTCAAGATAGTGCAAGATTGCTCAACATGACCTCCATCATGTTTCCAAGAATCCCCAAGCCCCAAATGATTCCAAGTGCTCTCGGAGACCCCTCAGGACCCCTCGAAGAATTCAAAATCACTCAACAACCTAAGGAACATCATGTGGGATGTGTGCCTTCTCACCGTTTCGCGCCCACTGCGCTCTGGGGGCCTCAATATGGCCCCAAGACGGCCAAGGAGACCCCAAGAGGGGCCCGAGAGCCCCCCAATACGGCCCCAAGAGCGCACCCAAAGCGCCCCAAGAGAGTTCCAGGAGCGGTTCTGAGGGCCCCAGGGGTGGGGGGCGTGGATAGGGACCCCCCTCCTTTGATCGATAGCCTCGAAGGGCTCCCAAGACAGCCCCAAGAGAGCCCCAGGGGGGCTCCAAGGTGGCCCCAAGAGGGCACCACGACAGCCCCAAGAGGGCCCCGAGGCACCCAAAAGAGCCCGAAGATGGTTCCACGATGCGAAGGAGCAGCGCCGATTTGAAATCTATCACGCAGCCTCACTAAATCTACACCCCAGCGCGCCGAAGAGACCCCAAGAAGCATCCCTGATGACTCTGACCCGCGGCAGTGTCGTCATCGTCGCGGCACCGGCCGTAAAGCCTCTCCAATCGATCACCGAGGTAGCTTCTGATGGCACAGCACTCTCCTCCCATCCCCCCTCCTGCCCTGCCACTCTGACTCACTATATGTCTCGTATTTCCATTTCCCGTCAGCTCTCACGGGCAGGTCTTCTGAATGGATGGGGGTGCCTCTCATCGCCGTGCCCCCCTGTTCCTTACTCCTCAGCTCTTATGCATAACTTAACCCATACAGGTGACATGTAGCGAACACTACAGTAGCAGCAGCATGCCACAAATTGCACAACAAACGAGCTGGTCCTAGCGATCACCACGACTAACACGTTCAAGGATCTGATCGGACCTGATTCGGCACTTGAAACATCTGCCAGCTCACTCATATGCCGCATTCCGTGGGGCCCAGCGGTCGACAGGCTTCTCCGTCACAAGCCCAGCGGCCCACAAGGCCTCCACCAACACCCGCTCGATGACGCAAACGCTCATGGAGTTCCCGAGCATTTTGGCGATTTGAAGGTCAGTGATTCCCAACTTGGACCACTTCTTGTAGGACTCGGGGCGGAATCCCTGGAACGCGAAGAGCTCTTGGATTGTGATGCGCCCCCCCCCGGGGCGACACCCGCCAGTCCATGGCCATCGCGCGGGTCGCCGTCACGCAGGGAAGCACGTCGATGCGGGCGTTTGTCGCCCTGTTGAGGCTGCAGCCGACATCCACGAAGCTGGTGGCGTTCCTAGGGTCAATCTTCCTCTCGAGCATCTTCCTATACGCCTGGGAGACCAGGCGCCTGGCGCGAGGGGCGCTCGCCCGCGGCAGGCGCTTAGCATTGTCGGTGTCCTTGCGCTTGATGATGTTCTCTGCCGCCCACTTGATGGGCACCTTGCTCGGCCGCGTAAACTTGCTCTTCCAGTTGGCAAACCCCACCATGTAAACGCGGTGGCGGCTCTGCGCCACGCCCATGTCCTTGGCGTTCAGCACTTTGAAAGCAGCGCGTAGCCGGCCCTCTTCAGCGCCGTTGCCATCTTGGTCAGCTCGCCTTTTTATGCTTCTTGTGCTTGATGCTCGCGACCATCTCGTAGGAGATGAGACGGGGCTTGTGATACTGGATGTACTTGACAGACTGCTTCCAAAGACGGCCTTCTTCGACGTTGGCTCCTTCACGAAGCCCCTCGTTCGAAAACGTGGTGCACGGTGGGCTGAAGTGGATGTAATCACATGATGGAGCTTCGGTGATGTCCCGATCCCTCACGTCACCATACATGATCTGGGCACCGTGGATATCCTTGCACATCTCCTGACAATTCTGGCTCGCGTCGGCGTCGAAGACGTGATTCAAGCGTAGGTCCAAATTCTCCAGGGCCACGAAGGGGGCGTTGCATCCGGAGAAGTCCACGGCAACCTTCAGGACTTGTGGGCATCGCCGCACAGGCTCTGGCCCGCTGGCGCTGCTGGCCATACTGCAAACGATTCGAAAATCGAAAGCTTGCCCTGACGCTGCACTGATGGTCCGACGATCGGGCTTGTGCCAAAACGTCAGGTGGAGCCTAGTTCTTATCTGGGCGGGCCAACGCCTACGTGGCAGGGGCGCTAGCTGAAGCTAACCCAAACTTAAGTTAGGGCAGAGCTGAGCTGTGATGGGGGGGTGCATCCCCCCCTCCCTCCTCAGACCTCAGGGTCGACCAGGGGGCCTGAGAGCGAGGGGGGTGAAACCGAGACTCAGTTGAGAGGCAGGGGGGGAAAAACCTGAACATCCCCCACCCCCTCTGACTCAGCCCTCCTGGTCGACCAGGCGCTCTGAGTCTGAGGGGTGTGCTGACCCCCTACCTCTCAGCCTGGTTTTCGCATCCCATCACGTGGATATGCGCTCAACGTTGCGGGGCCGTTAGACTAGCAGCAGAGCTTGGATGTCCAACGACGTCACTGTTTAAATCACTAGGAGTCGACGCTTCCTCCACCCTTCCTTCTCGGCCCTCGGAGTCGACGCCTGGATCCAGGCGTCGACTCCGAGGGCTGAGAGGGAGGGGGGTGATCCGTCGAGGCGTCGACTCCGAGGGCTGAGAGGGCGTGTGCGCGTGCGTGATCCGTCGAGGCGTCGACTCCGAGGACCAAGGCACCCTCGCAGCCCTCGGAGTCGACGCCTAGACGGATCCCCCCCCTCCCTCTCAGCCTTCGGAGTCGACGCCTGGATCCGGGCGTCGACTCCGATGGCTGAGAGGGAGGGGGGTGATCCGTCGAAGCGTCGACTCCGAGGGCTGAGAGGGAGGGGGGTGCGTCGACTCCGATGGCTGAGAGGGAGGGGGGAAACGTAGTAGGTGTCGACTCCGAGGGCTGAGAGGGGGGGGGGGGGGATCCGTCTAGGCGTCGACTCCGAGGGCTGAGAGGGAGGGGGGGCCTCCTGCGAGGCGTCGACTCCGGGAGCTGAGAGGGGGGGCCCAAGGTATTCGAGGGAGTCTCCGGGGGAGCCCATCGAGGCGTCGACTCCGAAGGCATCTGGGATGGTCCGTTAATGTTTCGACTCGAGCAGCCGAGAGTGGAGTATATTTCTTGCCACTGCGATTGCAGTGAGGATCAGAGGGGAAGCATGGCCTCTTGGTGTATCTTGAGAGGCTCTTGGGACCACTTTCTCGGGAGGGCGCTGGGGGCCTCTGAGAGCAACCTGACAGATCCTTGGCGGCACCTGGCAACAATTTCTGGGGAAAGGTTCCGAAGGCTCCTTCGCTTGGGCCCCTCATGGGCCGTCTTGAGCGCTGGGCCGTCTTGAGGCCTCTCTTCGGTATTTTTTGTACGTCAGCCATAGGGTGCTGCCCAGCGCGTTTTCCGATGTGGCCCCCTTCGGCCGTCTTGGGGCCGTCTTGCTTGGAAGCCTATCGCGCCGTCATGCAGTGATCTGGCTCGGGCCCCTACTCCAAGATCGGGCTTCGCGAAAATCAAGGAGGACGACGAGGGCGACCAGCAGCGGCAGCGATAGCAGCGGCGCGGCTGCATCAACAGCAGCCGCCGGTGGCCTTGCTCATCAACCAGGAATTGAAGGCCCAGCCGCCGAGCACGCGGCTGCGCGACCAACCGAACAGCCGGCCCCGCAGGGGCAGGACACCTCGTCGATCGATTCGCCGCCCCTTTGCAACTCTATACCACTTCTACATCTGCCAACGCGGATCTGGTCAAGCCCTCTGCTGGGCGTAAGTGGTATTGAAGAAACCCTCTTCCATTCGGGGATGGGGCCCCTCCCCCTCCCTCCCAGGGGTTCTTTGGGGGGTTCCGCGAGCGGACAGTGGGCGTCCGACCCGATATGGCCCAAAGTGGCTCCAAGAGCGCCTCCGACGACGCTCCAAAATGGCCTCCAAGATGCTTCAAGATAGCGCAAGATCTCTCAAGATAACCTCCATCATGTTTCCAAGAAGCCCCAGTAAGGCCACCGGACAGTTCCAAGTGCTCTCGGAGACCCCTCAGGACCCCCCCCCCAAGATTCCCAAATCCTTCAAACACCGAAGGGCATTTGATGAGTCGCGCCTCCTCGCCGTTTCGCTTCCGATGCGCTTCGGAGGCTTCAAGGGCCCAAGAGTCGCAAAGAGGGGCCCAGTGGCCCCCAAGACGGCCCCAACAGCGCCCAAGAGCGCACAAGAGGGATCCAAGAGGGTTCCAAGAGGCTGTTCCGAGGGCCCCATGGCGGGGCGGGCGGGCGTCGATCGGGACCCCCCTAGTTTGATGGATAGCTTGGAAGGTGGCCCCAAGAGGCGCTCCAGCGCCCCCAAGAGAGCCAAGGCTCCAAGAGGGCCCCAAGAGGACCCAAGACGGCCCCAAGAGGGCCCCAAGACCTTCCAAAAGAGCCCGAAGATGGTTCCATGATGCGGAGGGACAGCGCCGATCTGAAATCCATCATCTAGATGATGGCCTTCCCAAATCTACACCTCACAGGGCCCCGAGAGCTCACCAAAGAGACCCCGCGAAGCATCCCTGAGGACTCTGACCCACGTCGGCGTCGCCATCGTCGCGGCACTGGCCGTAAGGCCTCTCCAATCGATCACCGAGATAGCCTCCATGCTGGCACAGCACCTTCCTCCCCCTCCTCTCCCTGCCCAGTGTGATTCACTATATATGCTTATTATTTCCATCCCCCTCAGCTCTCATGGGCAGGTGATCTGGATGAGCTGGCAGCATGAATAATAAGTATACGCTACTGTCATGACCATATTATTACCATCGCACAAACACCCCGATCGGCATACAAGGTCTAGCGGCTGTCCTTCCAAGTTGATTTGTCATACATTTTTTTTTTTTGCATAGCACCGCAACACGCATGCGAGTCGAGAACATTAATTACAAGATTGCCTGCGATGGCGCCTCCGACGCCCCTGCGTGCGAATGCCCTTCCCATGGAGATCAATCCTCCTCTCTCCACCATCCTATGCCTCCTATCCTGTTTCATCATCTCTACTACTTGTTTATATTCCTTCCCACCGTCTCCATCGGCAAGTAAAGGCCAGCCGCGCTATCTTGACAAGACCTCAACACCCTCAACGGTATTGCAGGAGGCCGTGCCCCGCTCTCTCAAACACGCTACCCCTGCTGTGGGATCACATGGAGAGTGGGTGATTCACCGCACATCCGAGCGATTGCTGCGCAATCATGCACGGGCCTTGGCGCCATGCCGCGAATTAGCCAAACCGACGTGAGAAATGAACTCCGCGTGCCAGCCCTGGCCAGCGCCCCCCAGGCTCAGAAACAATCATCTAAGCGCACCTTCCTTCGAGATATGGGTTCGGCGGAGTCGACCCGCGTCAGTTTGAGTATTGAGGGAAGAATCCCCCGTGTAAGCATGTCTGCGCGTCTTGAAAAAAATGGTGGTCCGCCGATTCTGGCGCGTCACCAGAGCAATGACCAAACATCCAGCTGGGGGGTCTAACGTCAAGGCCTGGGGCTGCGGTAAAATAAACAACCGGCGTTCCATCCCCCAGAGGCGCATCACCCATCCTTTCCTTTCACGTATCCTCATTTCCTACTCACCCTCAGGCGCTGCGCGCGGGGGGAGGGGTCGACCGCCGGCGCTGGCGAGCTCTGACCTGGCCCAAGGTTTGCGCGCGCCCCCAACGCCCAAAGGCAATGGCAAGGGCACGTCACTAGGGCGGTCAAGTCTGGGGCGGAAGAGGAGGGATGACGAGCAGGAGCAGGAGCAGCTAGCAGCAGCAGCGGGGTGAATCGGGATCAGGGGGCCTTCAAGGGCACCCGGGCACACTACGCCAACCCCCCAAACGGTCACCCAGGCGACCTCCAGGCACCTCGCAGTTTTGCGTGGAGCGCCCTCGGAAGGATGCGGGGGGATGATGAAGAGGCAGGGATGAGGCATAGGGAGAGGAGGAAGAGGAGGAGGAGGACTAGGAAGAGGAGGAGGATGGAGGAGGCGAAAGAGGAGGGAAGACAAACAGATTCCTTACTCATTACTTTCATGGCGTTGAACATGCACAGGGGGATGATTTGTGTTTTTGCTTACTGAAGCCTGAAACTCCTCGAAGGTGTTCGCGAACCTCCAGCTGGCAACTCCGGTCTCCTTCTGGTGGGAGTCCACGCACATGCGCACGGTGTGATAACGAAAAGCATGGTCGGCTTTGAATGCGTCGGACACAAAGATGTATCGTTTGAAATAGAGAGCAGGACAATCTTTCAAATATGGCAATGACTTTCCATCTAAGGTACCCTCCTGAATCACACATCCACCTAATAAGCGCGACGCCCAAGCTGCATCAGCGCGTGCAGACGCAGATGCAGGATCCCGAACCAGAAATACTCGAGCATCATATGCATGTGGCGTCGCCACCAGAGCACCCCGTGCTGTGACGCCTGGGTCAACATGGCACCCGACGAATACCTTCATGCCGCAAATGCGGTTCTTCAGATCCAGCGGTCCAGCACCTGTTGTTTTTAATGATGGTTTCCTTTTCATTCTGCACTCTGTTGCACAATTCTGATTTCCTCTTAGCTTGCATCGCCAAGGCCTTCCTTCTGCACAGCCCATGGGGATCCTCTCTAGCTGCGAGCAGGCCATCTGCAGCAGCTGTCGCCCGTTTATCCATAAGCTTCTTCTTCAAAAACTTCTCCTCTTTGGAATGGGGATCCGTCCAGGCCATGGGCAAGTGCTCAATTTTGTCCATGATGCGTTTGATTGTGGGAGTTGACGAACTTGGCAGCGCAGAGCGGCGCGACCTGAGAAAGGCAGCTTCGGGCGCAAACATGTCCACTGTCGTCGCGCCTGGGGGGCAAGCGGAACAAACGGGCGAGGTAACGCGAGCTCTCGACCACCCTGCTTTTCTAGAAAAAAGAGGAGGAGGAGGAAGAGGAGGAGGGGGAAGAGGAAGAGGAGAAGAAGGAGGAGGAGGACCAGGAGCAGGATGAACGGCTTTTGAATCAAAAGTGCCCCCCCCCCCCCCCCCCGGGTTCCGTCGGCTCCGCGGACGCGTTGCAGATGAGAGATGCGACGACGAGGGGGGGGGGGGGGGGAGAGGAGGGGAGGATGCAACGAGGAGGATGCTGGAGGATGAAGATGGGGGAGAGGACGGAGGACGAGGAGACGGAGACGGATAATGGGGAGGAGGAGAAGGGAGGAGAAGGAGGATGATAATGGGGGAGAATGAGGAGGGAGCACAGAAAGGGGGGAAGCGCGAGAAGGAGCAATGATGAAAACATCTGGGGGGGGGGGGGGGGGGGGGTCCCCTCGCGGGATTTTTGCAGAAGTGTTGGCAAACGTCAGGGTGGGCAACAGCTCGATCGGTTGTTAGATCATGCGTGTGTGTGCGGGGGGTGGCGGGGGGGGGGGCTTAGGCCTAGCAGGTGTAGCAGACTGCAGCGACACCTCCTCCTCTTCACCCTCCCCTGTCACATTCATTCACTTCCACCTCCGCCTCCTAAGCGCACCCTCCGGTCCTGCCCCACATCCCCACCTCCTTGCCTCCCGCTCCCTCCCAATTCAACCTGGGCATGCCTCCAGTCTACTTTGACCTTCCAGTAGGGCCATTCCGGGAACTCACCCGGGGACTGACGATCACCAACAGCCAGCATAGACTGTGTGAAGGTTTGCTCGCAGCCAGAGGTGGCGCCGCAGAATGATAGGGCCCTGATCGGAAGCGCAACGCAACAACCTTGATCTTAATACCCCCCTAACACTAAATTGCATTGAAGGGTGGTGGGAAATCACGGCATCTCATTGGGGTATGTTCGTCGGGATGTTGACCCCGCTTCTCTGAGTCTCGACGTCCTCCTCATCCTCCTTCCCCTCCTCATCCTCCTTCATATCATCATTATCATTATTGTCCTGCCTGCCCCTCATCTTCTTGCCTCGTCCTCCTCCGCCTCGTTCCCGTCATTTTTTATGCTTTCGCAGTGCCGCGTCCGCCCATGGCAACGAGGTTGCCTGGGCGAAAACTGAAAACGGTGGGAGCCCATTTGAATCCCGATGGTCCTTGCCAGGACAGGTCCAACGTTTCCCGCCGGGTACTGAATGGACCTGCTGCTTGCAACACTCCGCAAAGACGTTGCCCAAGCGTCCAACATGTCACACTTGACTCGCTGCTGGTGGGAGTTAACCAGAGGCTCCAATTGCAAAAGTCCGGTGGCTACTGCATCTGGCGATACGCCAGCAAGCGTAGCGAGACGTTTGCAGCGTTGGCCCATATGCAGATTGTTCATTTCCGTGGCCTTGCCGTTGAACACTTTGAATGCTGCCCAGTAGTTAAAAGATGGAAATTCGGCTCGGACTGTTTGAAAAGCTAGACGGGGCCATGCACGAACATGCTGAAAACATTCATCCAAATCACGCCGTGTTGGCGAAGCAAGACTGTATGTTTGGCCACCCATCACACACACACCAAGGGTTCTCGCAAAAACTCAAACATCAGTTTTGCAGATCCGTTCAAAACCAAGCACTCTTCATTTATCCCAAGTAGCTGCTCAACTCTAGACAAGAACGTCGCCAGGATCTCATGCATTCGAGTGATGTAGTAATGCTCGTCATCAAAATATCGAAGTGGAAGTGATGCTTCGTCTGCTGCATCGGCCACCATGGCCCCCATCGTGACATTTCTGGGCGATGCGGCGATCCATTCCAACCATTCCTTCGCAGGCTTATTGATGTCGCCTGGCTGTAGCGCTCGCCCAAGAGCGATGTCGAAAACGGCCAAGAACATGTAACAGGTTCGAGAGAGAGGCTTCGCAAATGATTCGGAACGATGTTTAGCTGCTCTCAAATTTGAAAGTGGTCGTTTGAGTCCTGGGTGCAACTTCTTCGCAGCCGCCTTAAATTGAACTTGAAGGTCTGGGCTCTGCTGAGTTCCTTCCACGCGCGAACTTGAGAACACACTCTTTCAGGTATGGGTCCACTGCCCATGGCCTGCTCAGAATTCTACGCGATGCATGCGTGGCGTCGAGAACTGCCGCAGTACAGTTTGGAGTCACCGGGGCCAGGGAGGCCAGCAGAGGTTGCCGCTGGATCTCCGTGGCGGCGACTTCATTGCTAGCCGAGTCCCCCACGCAGTGATGCGTCTTGTACTTGACCATGCGCCGACATTCTGGAAGCATCATCCATCGCTTAAGGCCGCGGTTCTGCGTGGAAAATCGATTCACCACCAATGCTGTGCTTTTGGCCATCTCATGAGCTTTGGAACCACCACCGCGGCAAATGCCCATAATTCCATTGCGACAACGGTAGTCTTTGTCTACTGCTGCGAACCTCACCAATAACACAGTTTTGCGTTCGTCTCGCATCATGGACATTGATACCAGACGTTCCATGAATAGTTGATCCATCTTTTGGGCTGCATTCGCAGCAACTAGTAGCATATGTGAACACTTCTTGCCTTTCGCAACTGAAGAGACTCCGCTCGCCATAGCCCCCCCGACACGAACAACATGGTCCACGACCTGTTTGAAGTCAGCTGTCGAAGGTGCACGCGGGCGCAGCCCCTGAGAAGAACCTATGAACGCCGCCACAGCGGCCGCATGAAAGTTGCTGGCAGCATGGCGTTGCAATCTGTATTTCGTGACATTGATGCTTTGCCAAGTTCCACGGGCGTAGACCTGGCACTTCTCAGGTATTCCATTGGATCCACTCTTACTACTACTACTACTACTGCTCTCTGTCACTGTGCAAGACTTGTCGGCAAAACGGCAGGCCTTGCAATGCACGCCACTCCTACATACGGCCATCCATTTGGCTCCCCCAAGCATTTGACACCACCCCGATGCCCGCCAATTCTTGATATTCCTGCGCACGCGACATAGAACACATGTGAAGCTTCTGCAGCCTTTGCAGTCCATGCCAGCAAACTCTTGAGCCAGAACGGCTACGGCGTGACAGCGCGAGGACCCAAAGAGAAAGTGAAGCCGAGGTTGGGAGGGCGTGGAACAACGTGCGACCGCTCTTAATCTCAACGTACAATTGGGTAGTCAACATCAATGCGAGTTTTTCAAAACGTGGCGAGACAAACGTGGAAACGTGGCCGCGCCTAGTGAAGGCCCGGCCAATTATATCGTGCAAGGCTATGTATTGGCATGTGTTGTTTGTGTTTGGCGCCTGTCCCATCCTCCCTTTGTTCCCGCGCCACCCCCCTTCCCTCCCTCTACCTCCCTCCCTCTTCCGGTTCCTGCCCCCCTCCTTCCTTTTTTCCTGTCTTCCTCCCTCCTGCCCTCGAGACGGGGGGCACTAGGAACATAGCCTCTCTCGCTTAGCCATTTTTGGCTACTGTCCTCAGGGTGCCGAACTTATCCCTGCCAACTAAGGGCATCGCGGGGCATCCTCCAGGGCCCCAGGGCCCTTGCTAAGGCAAGGTAAGTCGATCGTCTTACTCATCACCCCGCACCCCCACTCCGACGCATCGAAGACGTGAACTTTTGAACACCAGGGGGCGTCCAGCTCTCGAGCAGCGACGAAGGCGAGCGAGGCCACCCAGCGAATCTCCCGACACACTGAGGGCCAGAGCTGGCCTCGCCCAGACTTGAATTGCTGAGCGAAGGCGAAGCAAGCCTGGGGTGCCGAGAGCACCTCGCGGCGGATCAGCCCCCGCGTGGTGAAGTGGCCAAGCAGCGCTGACATCTCGCGCCCGCTCGCCCGGCCAAGCTTCACGACGCGCAGGGGCGCCGGCCGAAGCCGCCGCGCCGTGCGCAGCGACATCGAGCAGCGGCCGTCCTCGGTGAAGTGCAAGCCGAGGGCATCGCCGCCGACGCTCACCTCGGCCTCGTGCATTGGGGGCCCCGCGGCGACCAGGCGCCCACGCGCCCGGGCGACGACGTCCCTCACGACTGCGGGGTCCCTCCCGAAGCACACGAAGTTGTCCACGTACTCCGCGTGGACGATCGGCTCGAGCCCAGGAGGCGGTCGCCCATCCACCAGCGCGCTGTGCCCGCCCACTTCGGGCTCGCGACGCGCCAGCAGCTCGTGCAAGGACTGGCAGGCCTGCAGCGCCAGCACCCAGCCCATGGGCAGCACCGCGATCACCGGGAAGACGCGGTCGCCCGGCATCACTGCCTCCCCGCCCACGTGCGCCACCCCGAGCTCCCACGCCTTGATGGGCTCGAAGCCGAAAAAGTCCCGCAGCTCCTCGGGCATCGCGATGGCGTAGAAGGCCACCTTGATGTCGGCGCCGCCCAGCACCAACGGGGGTCCCGCGTCCAACTGGAGGTTGGCGAAGCACGCCCCGCTCGCCAGCTGCGCAGGGTCGGGTTCCTCGAAGAAGCAGTTCGGAATCCTGGCATCGATCGCCAGCCGCTGGGCGCCCGACTTCTTCCACGCGCTGAAGCATCCTACCCGACGACGAACGCCGAGCCTGAAGTCGAGCAGGTTCGCGGCGCGCAGCCGCTTCAAACACTCGATGTGCACTTTGCGACTGCGCAGGGCGGGGTCAGAGCATGCCCGACGCAAGCCGAGTTGCTTCAGTCTCGCCTCCCCCTCCACACCGGGAAGCACCTCATCTAGAAGCCTCTTCTCGATCAACTCGCCTGCAGGGCCCGCCGCCTCGCTGAGCGCCACAGGGTGAAAACCACGAGGAGGCAGGCCAAGTAGGCCCACACGAAGAGGGGCCAACCTGGACGACGAGCCGTCGTAGGCCAGCTTGGACCGGAGCTCGTCGAAGGCTCCTGGTCCGTCGAGGTCCTCGGAAGGCGGCCCCAGGTCCACCGCGCGTTGCCGCAGGTGATCCAGGGCGAGTCTTTGCGCCAACGTCGGTCTCGAAGCCGGGCGGGGAGACCCGCCGCGGGAAGCCCTGTGCATGTCGTTCAGGGTGTCAACGAGCTCGTCAGCGGCCGTGTCTATCGCCGCCTGACGCAGCGCCCGTCTCTTTGCCGTGCGGCATGCAAGGGGGGGGGGGGGCCAGCGCTCGAGGAGCAGCCTCCGAAAGTCGAGGTAGTGGAAAAAGGTCACGCTGTCTGTGATGCACACGCCCAAGTGACTGCTCGAATTCGTGGGTTTGTAGTTCCCGCCAGACCCGGGCCCGAAGTCCGGCGGGTGCTTCTCATGCGCCATCTCCTCGCAAGGCACGGCGTTCCTCCCGTGCCTTGCGAACTTGTTTGAGCACGCTCGCGTCGCGCTCCACCTCTCTCGCCGCGAAGTCCAGCAAGTCGGGCGACACCATCGTCTCCCCCGCCTCGCGGTGCCGCCCCATGAAGACGTCGCTCTCGTCGAGCAGGCCCGCGCGGGAGCGGCCCTTGCCCTTCTGGTCCTTCTTGCCGTTCTTGTCGCCCGACTCGGCCACGGGCCCTCCGATGGGCTTGCGGGAGTAGGCGTACTCCACGAGCTGGCACTCCCGAGCGATCACCTCCAGGCTCGCAAGGTTGGCCAGCTCCAGGTTGTCGTAGCTCGCGGCCATCTCCAGCGCGCGCAAACCGTTCTCGTGGATGTCAACGCCCCAGTCCCCGCGCTGGAGCCGATTGACCTGACGCCACCAAGCATGATGATCGCCAGGCCCACCCCCTCGTCGGTCAAGGAACCTCATCACCCACTCCAGTCCGCGGCCCCTGGATAGGCCAGTCGGCGAAGGGCGTCACCGAGGACCGCTCCACCGCGTGCCGCCAGGTCAGGCTCTGCCGCCTGTCGCCCAGCAGCCCCATCGGCAGCACGCGCGCGTCGTCGTTGAACTCCGCCCGCAGGTACCTCGACACTTCGCCGTGCTTCATGCGCCGCGCCAGCGGCGCCGCCGCCTCCGAACGGGGAGGGCGGCGCGGGGGGCGAGGGCTCCGCGTCCTGGCTGCCCGCGGCGGTAGCTGCATGGTGCGACAGAACGGCCTGGATGCGGTCGCTGATAGCAGACATATTGGCAAGATCTTGAGCAAAATCGCAGGTGACGCCCAGCGCAAATCGCAGCTGCCGCCCAGCGCGGTCGAAGTCTACGCGGGCACGCAGCCTGGCGAATCATGCGCAAGCAAGGGGAGAACGGCCGCGAAGGAGGGAGAGGAACGTCGGGAGGAAGGGAGGAAGGGAACACTTAACCATACCGATCGGCATGTCTCCTCCTTCCTCCTCCCCCCCCCCCCCTCCCACGCTCAGTGCCTCCTCCCCTCCTGGGGGGCGGGGGAGAGAAGAACGAGGTGGATAGCCTGCTCTCCCCTGAGAGGGGGCAGCAGAGGCAAGTGAGGGCCCCAGAGACCCGGCCCAGCAGGGGAGAGCTCGTCCCCTGGCCGCCGCGCCAGGCCCTGCTGGAGGAGCCGGAGGAGGAGGGGCGGGGCAGGGGCGGAAGGCCGGAGGGCGCCCGCCACACGCCTACACTGGTCCTGCCCAGGCCCCTCCCCGCCAGTGCTCGCGTCGTGGAAAGAGCAGGGCGCGGGGCTGTTGGCCGCGCTCGGCCCCTGAAGGCCTGGGCCCCGGGACAGTGAGGAAACAGCTCGGGAGGAGAACCGGCCCAGCAGGGACCTCCGGGGCCCTTGATTCTCAAAGGCAGGGCATCTCTCTTCACCGATCCTGGCCAGGCCCATCCTGGGCCCAGGATCGGTGCATACGGTCCCTCCTGCCTTGGCCAGGGAAGGCATAGACACACGCACACACACACACACACACACACACAAACACACACACACACACACACACACGCACACACACACACACACGCACACACACACACGCACACACACACACACACACACACACACACGCGCACACACACGCACACACACGCGCACACACACGCACACACAAACAAAAAAACAAACACAAACACACACACACACACACACTTGTACTTCCAGCGTCGAGGTGACGACATCGTCGTGCCGCGCCAAGTTGAGGCACGCTTAGGCGAATTACCACCTGGATTAGCAGATATGGGGGCAGTCACATGCAGAAAAGCCGCAGAAACGGATGAACGCGGAAGAGACCGTAACCATCACGCAATGCAATGCAAGAGTGAGCAGGCGCAGATCGCGCGAAAAAGGCGTGGGTCGCTGCCCGACTGTTAGGGCGCAGCACAGCAAAGAAACTGCAGCAAGGAAATGCGCACCCACACACGCACACACCGATCAGGGGCCCAGGATTTGGCCCGTTGAGAGTCGGGTCAGGTGTAGTTAACGCCCTCCAGCCGACGGCGTGTCTTTCTTCGGGCCATAATTAACTCGGGCCTCCAGCGGCCATCCGGGGCGATCCACGTATCGGCGAGACGCAGCCGCTGACAAGCATCCCGAGGACCGGCCTGAGGCTGAAAAACCTCCGAGAACCTGCGATATCCTCCTGAGCCCCTGACGAGGAGGAGGAGGAGGAGGAGGAGGAGGAGGAGGAGGAGGAGGAGGAGGAGGAGGAGGGGAAGAGGATGGGCGGCGGCAAGGGCGGCGCGGGGGCGAGGCGCGCGCGAGCGCGCGGACCCTTCGAGCCAGCGTGACCTTCGCTCGCGTCACGCGTCGCCGCCAACGACGGCAGCGCAGCTCCTACTGCCCTGGAAGTGCCCGAGTCACGAGCGGCGCCCTCGCTGTCTGGATTCCGGGTCGCGATTCCGCGGCTGCGCGAACGAGCAGCGTCTGGATCAGGGCGCGGGACAAACAATGTTTTCTGAATTCGTTGTGTTTTTGTGTTCCCTCGTTATGTCTTTGCTATGCGGTCACACAGATACACTACGTGCGGGGCATCCGCGAAAAGACGCCATGTATCCGCTGGGTCGCAGCCCGGGGGCCCAGCCCGCGAGGCCGCGGATACAGATATGTTTGTTGCCCTGGCCCTTATCCGTAGCCATTTTGGCTCAAGCGTCCAGCGTCAAGCTCCCAAGTGCCCCGCCCAGAGGGGGCATTTTGGCGACTCCGACCATGTCCTCGTCAGCGTGGGGGTGACTTGGGATGCCCTTGCCGCGATGGCCGCAGCTGGCGCCGAGGCGGCGCAGGCCACCAGCCTGGAGGGCGCTGCGCCGCAGACGATGGCGCAGGCGCAGACCGCAGCAGGCGAGCGGCAGGGCTGCCTGCCGCCCGCCAGGCCTGGTGTTCCCCCGTCGGGACGCTGGATGCAGTTGTGGGTACCAAACGGCTGGGACGTGTGGCTCGGTCCCGGTGTCGCGGGCTGCCCTACCGCCCCCGTCCAGGTGGCAGGCGCTGGAGGCGGACGCGACGGTCCAGATCACGACGATTCCGACCATCGTGAACTACACGACGAAGCAGCTGGTGTCCCAGCCGCCAGTCGGGTGATGGAGCCCATCGCAGCCTCCCCCGCCGCTGGCGCGGGAGTCAGCGCTCTCGATGCGCATGGACACGCAGATGGAGCGGAGGCGTCGCGTGGATGCGGCGGCGCCGCGCAGCAGCCGACGATGGCCCCCGAGCCGCTAGATGGTGGCAGCCTGCCGCATCTGCCGCCAGTGCCTGACTTCCCGAAGCTCGCCGTGATGGCCAATGACGCTTCTCCTAGCAACGAAGCTGGGGCACATGACGCTGACGCGGGCATGGTGTCCAGCACGGCCTTTGGCCGTAGCACCGTGGTCGTCAACGAGGTCATCTTCGGCACCGCCGCGGACGCCCTAGCCAAGCTCATCGATGGCATGCCAGTGCATCTACTTTTATTCTTGCGTGCCGCACATGAGTTTGACATGGAGTGCGACAGTGATCCGCTGATCGTGCAGGTGACCGACGCTGCGAAGGCAGCGGACCTGAAGAGGTTCGCGATAGGAACCCTTCGCCAGGCGCAGATCGACGCTGACCACTACAGCATCGTTTTCGGCGCAGTCGGGTCCGCCGGCGTTTCGGCCGTCAAGGTTGCCAAGAAGACGCCCCTTGTCAGCATGCTTGCCGGATTGGAGCCAGACGATCTCCCCATGCTTTCAGTCCGCGTGACGTGATACCATGTTGGGAAAAACTGATTTTCTCGAGCACGTCTTGTTTTGTATGTCGTGCGCTGGAGGCGCTTCCGTGGCACATGACTCCGAGCTGTAGTGGAAGGGAGTTTGAGGCGCTTCGCCTGAATATCCCTGCACGGTTTACAACGATGTCTGCTTCTGCCTTAGGGGCCGACTCGGCGTGTGAATGCATGCAGTTGCAGACGTGTGTATGCTTCGTAGTGCACGTTGTGCGCATGCTAATTAGCTAATCGCCCATCTCGGCGCCCCAGCGCCGTTACGACACTTTTGGGGGTGGACTTTGTCGCAGAAATTGTCCGTCCTCCTGCACGTCGGCGTGCTGGCTTTTGCGACGTGTTGCAACGGGCTCGCATGTCGTCTATGCTGTCCGCGTAGTGCTCACTCCCGGCGGCAATCCATAAAAGGTGGATGCCCACCTTTTGCCGCTCAGTGGGGATTTTTACTGTCAATCTTGAAACGCTTCGCGCAACCCTGGAACAACAAACATGTTGTTTGCCCACGATACGCGTCGGCGCCGACGACGGCAACACAGCGCTTGCTGCTCCGCGTTACCCGATGATTCCCCCACCAAACGGGCAAGAGAGCCCGACCCAGACGTGCTCACGACGGAAGGTTTCCGAGATTCTCATTCCGTAAAATCACGTCTGGGGAAAAAGAGCTCGCTCCACGCTCCAGGACAAGCGTCGGGACTCCCAGGGGCCCCGCATCAAGGAAAATCACGGCATCGGATGGCTGGGAAAGGTCCTTCCGACGGCCCGAGACAGCCCAAGAGCTCCCCAAGATAGCCCCCTGAGCCCCAAAGCCTCCAAGATGTCCCCAGAACGGCCCAAGAGGCCCCCAAGAGGGCCCCACGAGGGCCCCAGGACAACCCAAGAGGCCTCCAAGACGCCCAAGGTGGCCTCCGAGACGGCCCTGGAGCCCACAACAGCGCCAGGAGGCGCTGGAGTGAGCCTGGGGAGCCCGAGCCGGCCAGAGCAACCACCACTGGAAAACCTTAAGCCTTCTCGATGCGATGGGCATGCTCAATGTGGGGTGTCCAGAGTCGCCTCAAGACAGCCCCGAAAGCCCGCGAGATTGCCCAAGGCGGCCCAACGGTGCCCCAAAAGGCACCACGGTCGTGGCTGGCATAAGACACGCTGTAGGCGTTGGTCTGCGAAACGTGTTTTCAAGTTCTGGGGGACAGGAGAAGGTGGAGCAGAACAAAAACGGGGGATGAGTCGGGCTAAACGAACAGAAGTGGCCAGCAAAAGATAAGTCACACATCAACCGCACGCAACCGGCTTCTCGCATGCGCCCTAAGGCGCCGGGAGCGACCCCGCGCCGGGAAAGTGCCTGGCGGCGGGGCCGATATCAGCCGCTTGCAGCAGTGGTCGCGTCCCACCTTTTCCCACCGAAGATGGATGAGAGGGGCGACGGATGAGAGGGTGAGGGGTTCAAGGCCATAACTTCCTGGCAGAGTGCCCCTGGATCTCAATACAACCAAGCGCAGGCCGTGTCTGGGGGTACCGTTGCCATGCGCCCCTTGGTAACTCAGCGAGAGGGCTCGCCCTCCTCGCCCTCCTCCTCGCCCTCATCCCCTGTCGTCCTCTTCCTACTCCTCCTCCTCCGAAGCGTCTCGGCACAGGCGCTGTCCATATCTCCCACAATTGAAATGTAGCCTACCATATCTCAGGCGCTGATGAAAGATTCCATCTCTCTCACCCTTGGCTCCCATTGAGGTCACCGCTTTCACTGTACCTATGCGGCTCGCCGGCTATCAAAGAGACTGAGCACATGCAGAGCGTGTCTTTCTTGCAAGTCAATCCTCAGTCGGCATCAACCTCGGACATATTAACAGATATCGCCGCGCAGGTGCCTAACATGGACTTCGTGTCCCTCACTGGCACGGGCGGTAGAGGTATGGGGAGGCGGTAGTATGGAGGAATGCGGGGGACAGGTGGATGGTGGAGGCAGGCTGGACGAGAGGACCCTTCACCAATACATCGGCTGGTTGCGGTATCCTACTAGGCAAAAGGATCGCGCGCAGGTCTGTGAAGAACGTGTGGTGTACATCTGCTGCTCTGGCGTGACGTGGCCTTGCACTTCGAACACGAGCTAGACACTACAACGCCGCAGTCATTAGCGTGTACTTCCCGCCAATCCCCAACCACTCGGCCCAGATGACGGCCTACTACAAAACGTGTGATGCGATCATTTCCTGGGTTCGTAAGCTGCCTAATTGGAGCTCTCATAGGTGTGTGCCTGTCCTGTGCGCCGACGTCAACTCGGAGGTCGGCCTCCAACGATGTACTGACACAGGCGAATGGACCAGAATTAAGGACCCATCGTTTGGAAATGCTGCCCCTAACGCCAAACAGAAATACTCGGCCGACGTGGTCTTGAAGCTGTTTCGGGACCACGATCTAGTAGCAGCAAATACCCACAGAGGCGCTGGGCCTACATACGATGGCAACGCAGGCAATGCCTCCCAACTCGACTTCGTATTTTCCCCTGGGTGCTGGTTGTCTCGTGTTACCTCTGCCAGCCCCCTTCGCCAAGTGGCACGTCGGTTACAGTTGGTTTCTACCAAGGATCCACGTGACCACGTTCCAGTGCATGCACGTATGACCTATAGCCTTGCTGACGTGCTGTGCCTGCCCTCGAGACTTCCCACAGCAAAGCGACTCGGGATGGTCCCTAGTCAGTATCGCTGGAATAAGGAGTCTCTTGGCGATGCCCTCCGCACTGTAGCTAACCGAGCTGACCTTCTCCAGGTAGTTGAAGCCAGACTACGACAACGAGGAAGAGATCAAGGCTGTCCGTCTGGATGAGCAAACGCCGAATGCGGAGTGGGGTTACTCCATTGACGCCGTGGGCAAGGAAGCCTCGAAATTCTTCACAGCTGCACTAGAGTACTCTCCAGGCTACCGCAACCGAGCTGAGGAGGTGAAGGGCCTACTGAAGGAGAGGAGGGACATGAGGGAGCGACTGGGGGAGGAGATGACGGAGGAGCAGGAGCTGCAGCTGAAGGAATAACTACGACGACGAAGTAGGCAACTCAGACAGCTACGAAGACGCTGTGTGGTCTTGTGGAGACGAGACGTCACGAACGACCTTCTGGAGGTACAGAATTGACGTCGGCAGGGAGAGGTCGCCAAACTTTCCAGTCTGCTCTCTGGCCGTGAGACAGGCCCGCGCGAGAGGAACTACAAGCGCGCCGTGGAGGCGCTACCGACGGCTGCCGACCTGCATGCCCGCTTTCAGCTGTCCTCAGGAGAAGGGGGCATGTAAGCAGAGATCGTGGACTGGCCCGAAATGATTGACTAGACTGGTCCAAACGACGAGCTGCCAAACGCACAATGTCACCACCCTGGTCCCTGCCCATTGAGATCTTCTGGATGCCCTTTCATCCCTATCGGCGTACGTCTCTGAGGAATCGTGATCTTGGATGTGAAGCACCAGAACTGGATCTTAAGCAATTGAGGTCGTTCTTGAAGGCCCTCGTCCACAAGATTTACCGCACCAGCCAACCCCCTGCTGCCTGGAGCCTGTCCATGGGGGGTGGCCACAACTTGGAAACGTGTCATCCATGGATTGTGCCCCCTTGGCACAGCCTTTGTTGCTACCAGCCTTGATCCTGCAGAGCAGGTCAATGAGCCCGAGTTCGCCCACGGCTGCGTCCTCCGACGGCGGCGAGAGACGGCTATGATGATCCAACAGTCCGGTGGCTGGAGGTTGCGACGCCTCGGCTATCGAAACATCACGGACCATAAAGATATCTCGAACGCGGCTGGAAGCAGTTCTAGACAAGCCATAATTGAAGCTAATTTGAGCATCCTGGAAGGAGCGGCACACTTTGGAGCACCGATGCTACACCTTTCGACTTACAAGCGTCGGGGGAGCTTACGGCCAAGTGGCGTACTATAGCTATCCCTACTGACCAGGAAGACCAAGAGGACACGACATTTGACCTCTCTGTCCATTCGTATGTTGACGACGCTGCTAAGAAGCTTGTGGTGGGGGGAACTGGGAGGCTAGAGGAGATCAGCAAGCAATACATGTTGTATGAACGTATTCTGGCGCGCCGACTACAGCAACATAACTACACATTTAACCCTAGAAATAATGAAACGGTACTCGCACTGCTCGGAGAGGACTCACAAGCATGTCGTAGGCGTGTTCGTGAAGGGGTAGTTCGACTAGCTGGTACACCGAATGATGGAGCTGAATACCTAGGCGGCCTCGTTCGAGGAGACTGCACTTGCAACTCGGAGCTAGATCGTAGATTATCTGCGATCGATGTTGGCGTTCACAGTATGAAGCGCTTCTGGTACCAAGCAAACCCCCTTAGGTGGAGCGATGAGCAGTCTTTCTCAGCAGGGTCCTCGGATCAGCTATGTCTGGAGTTGAGGCCTTCTTACTCACGGACGCCCAGATCTCGAAGTTGCCGAGTAGAGTCATCACGTACGCGCGTAGGGCAATGAGGGGTCTCGCCACTAGGGAGGTCAATGGCCACAAGGTCTCGGTTAACAATGCTGACGTGTGCAGGTGCTGGAAGATGGCACCACTCGACGTTGAGCTCAGAACTCGACGAATTAATAAGTGGTACCAGCGCTGGGTGCAGCGCCCCGACCGACACACCTGTCAGAATGGGCTGCGCTCTTCGGCACAATGCAGATCGAGCGTGAACACGGATTGCATAGTGTTGGCCCTGACTCTCAACTTACCTCGGCGGCGTGTCCCTTGGCCAGGCGAGCCATAGCGGATATTAACTCACTAGCTGAACTAGGTGATGCTGAATACGAATGTGTAGCAGACTTTAACACCAGCCCCTTGCAAGTGCTCCAGGAGCCCGCATTGGTCGAGTGGTTCTCGGAATTTGACACGAAGCTGCGAGCGCACTGGTGAAGCGCATCTATTATCACCTAAATTCCACCCGGTGGCTGCTGACCATCTCCCTGTCCCTGAATGCCCCGAACCCATCCTGCAGTGTCCAGTTCCAGGTTGCCCACGTCGATTCCATACTAACCGACAGCTTCTGGTGCACATACACAGACATCACGCATTTAAATGTATCCTGGGCCTGACAGGTACCTCCAACGTCTGCTTTGTATGTGAGAGCGTCCTTGAGAGCCGCAACAAAGCGTATAAACATTTGATTGACTCCTTCGAGACAGGCCTCTGCGTAACAAACCGAAGCGCAACATTCGGAACATCTGACCAAAAGGACCAGCTCGAATGCCCGTTGTGTATAGCTCAAACAATGGACCCTGCAGGCTTACGTGCTCATCTTCGTACTCACGTTCTCTACCTCCATGCCCTGGACATTGCCAGAGGGAGCGGCGGCAGCGGCAACAGCACCGATAGTGCAGCAGGCCATGGCAGTGGACCGCCCAGTGGACTGCCCAGAGTGGATGATAGCTGGCATCGGCGGCAAGCGCAAGGAAGACGACATCGGGACCAGCCAGCAGGGCAAGCGCACCAGGCTCGCGGAGCAGATCGTCAAGGAGCAACACGAATACGATGGGCCGCTTCATGGCGATGATGGCCATCTTGACCAAGCTCAGCCACTCAGCCTCTCGGACGCCAGGGAATCTTGAAGCGTGCTTCACGTGCGATCTGCTCCCAGCACAGGCGCCGCTAATAAAGCACATGCAGGACGCAAGCAGGTCATATGCCAAGGACTACAAGGAGAAGGGGAAGGACCATGGGAACGGCCCTCCGTGGCCGCACGTCTTCCTCGGCCTCCCCTACCACCTCAGCACGCAGGAGACGATGGACGCCATGGCGCTGAAGGTGCTGAAGGCCTACTGGGGCTCCGTCACCAAGCTCGCGAAGGCGGAGGCGCTGACCCACATGCAGGAGCAGATCCGCCTCCTCAGGGTGAAGGCCTGCTGGTACGACCGCAAGAAGGGGAACAAGCCGACCAGATTCAAGCTCCAGTTCATGATGAGTCCCAACGCCCAGGCCAACCCCATCAAGGACACGGACACGCAGGAGAACATCCTCCCCCTGCACCAGGCCTTGTGCAGGGCCATCCAGCACGAGGGGGGGGAGTACAGCGCGGGCGGAGCGCCTCGCGAGGCGTTGGAGCGCGAAGCAGAGCGTCTGATGAAGCAGCCAGGGATGCAGGACGACAGGACGGCAGAGGAGAAGAGGGCAGGATCAGACATCGAAAAAAGAGTTTTGAACCTGCCACCAGTAAGATTGATCGAAGTGAATGGATCCGAGCGCATGGCTGAAATGATCTGTAGGGGTCAGCTCTCCGGCATCGCACTAGCTAGAATACTCCAACGGGCAGCGAAGCATGTTGCTGCATAAGCGTGGCGAGGAAGATCCTGCCACCACTATCTCCATGGCTGAATTCCTCCAGCGTTGCTCACAGGTTCGGGGTATGGATGCTAATGTGCCTACGATCCCGCTTCGGCCCACTCAGAGTGTTTCCAGCAGGCTCCTGCACCCCAACCCCAACCCGAACGCTGAAGAGGACTGAATTACAGGTGAGCAGCGTGGCGACCTAGCTCACTTTTCCCCGCCCTGTCCCCTGCTCTCTTTTCCCTTCCCTTTCTCCTTCAGAAAGGATGGTGCCGCAGGCGGGCAGCTTGGTGTCCCCTGTTGCTGTCCCGCCATCGGCCAGAGAAGGCCGTCCTTCCAGCGGTAGCCGCTGGTAGGCGATTGCATCGCAGCCGAGAGCCTTCGGATGTCTGCTTGTCCCCGCTCCCTTGTTCGTCCTCCCGCTCTCGTGGCCCTCGGCCCCTCGGCTTGCCCGTCGGTCCCCCGTCGGCCATCTCTGGGTCCCCTGGCCCGTTCGCTCTCGCCTCGTCGGTGGCCCTCGTGAATCTCACAGCGCGGGCTCTCTTAAGCAGGTGCACCACTGGCATCCGCCTCAGCTGACAACAGACAGTGGCTCGCAGCGGTCATGCATTCGTTCATTCGTTCCTCCTCCTCCGGCGCACGGGGAGGCCAAGGGGGCCCAACCATGCAGGAGGGTGCTTTCGACCAGCAAGGCCAATGCCTGGCCTCTGCAGTGAATACCGCTTCAAATCCAAATGGGGCTGTCCAGGGGGGCGGCGGCGCCATGGGAACCTGTGAAAGACGGTACCACTGACGCTGTGGCCATCCGAGCGCTCGCAGGCAAACACTCCCGGCGCCTGTCAACAGCAGGGAATCCAGGGAATCCTCCTCCTCCTCCTCCTCCTCCTCCTCCTCCTCCTCATCATCATCATCACCACCACCACCACCAGCACCACCACCACCACCACCACCACCGCCACCATCACCATCATCATCATCATCATCATCATCATCATCATCATCATCATCATCATCATCATCATCATCAGCATCATCATCAGCATCAGCATCAGCATCAGCATCAGCATCAGCATCATCATCATCATCATCATCATCATCATCATCATCATCATCATCATCATCATCATCATCATCATCATCATCATCATCATCAGCATCAGTATCAGCATCGTCATCATCATCACCATCATCATCATCATCATCATCATCATCATCATCACCATCATCATCATCGTCGTCGTCATCCTCCTCCTTTTCTCCTCTTCCTCGACCTCCCCTCCCCCAATCCTCCCCGCGCCGTCCTCCCTCCACCACCCAGTCCTCCTCCTCCTCCTCCCTCCTTCTCCTCCTTCTGTTCCTCCTCCTGCTCCACCACCTCCTCCTCCTCCTCCTCCTCTTCCTCCTCCTCCTCCACCTCCTTCTCCTCCACCTCCTCCTCCTCCTCCTCCTCCTCCTCCTCTTGCTAGCCCCCCCTGCCCAGGGCGGTGACTCAGGGGCGGCAGAGCTGACTGATGCGCATTCGTATCCCGCGCCCCGCATGGCGCGCCCTCCTCCTGCGGTGAGGTGGCGGCTCCTGGCGAAGCTGCTGCCGCGCTGGTTCATGCATGTCGGGTGGCTCTGGATCGTTCTGGGATATTGCGGGGAGATGGAATTTGTCCACTGGATTGCCCAGAGCGCGAGCTCAGAGGAGAGACTTTGTGACATTTCTGCAGAACTTCGCTTTGTCTGAGTGGGACAGGAGAGAAGCGAGGGGATGTCGACACTCTTCGGACGCCGCTGCCTTTTCATACTGGCCTTCGGTCTGGCTGGAGCCCCAGCCCCCACACGAACAAGAGCTACGGGTGCACCATCTTGCTCCGCAAACGGGTCTTCCGCACGCCGCATTTGGTGGACACCCCTCCAGTGCCAGCGAAGCTGAGAGGCCGAGTTTCTTCGACACGCCTTCGCAGCGGACGGTTCGACATCCTGGTGCCGATGGCCTACTTTCCGCCGAGGCCGTCGAATCGCCGCAGTGCATCTGAGACGGTCACGATGGGCACTGCGCATGCCGCATACAGGGACATTGTCGATGCGATATGCAACTGGATCGAGCAGACTCTCACCTGGGCTCGAGGGCGGTCTGCTCTGTTCTTCGGCTTCGACCTCAACGACGGACTGGGCATTCGCCAGCAGGGCGCGCAGGTCTACGAGCAGGTGGACTCGCCCGCTCTTGGACCGCACGGGCGCCAGGTTCAGCACTACGCGGCCGACAAGATGCTGGAGTTGCTAGAGCGGTTCGCGCTCAGACTGTCTACCAGTGACTTCGAGGTTTGGCCGACATTTCACGGTGTTCGGTGCGCCGCTCACATCGACCACGTCGCCATCTTCGCGCGGCGGGCTCCGTCCGCGCAGACGGTGATGCCGCTCAAGAGCGCCAACCTGCGCCTGAAGTTGATGCCGCGGCCTGGTATGCAGGACCACGTTCCCATCTTGATGAAGGTGATCTACACGCTGCAGGCGCCGCCCGCGCGGCCGAGGACTCAGTGGGACTCCCATCGGTTGAGCCAGGCGCTGCAATCAGGCAAGGGGGTCTCTGCGTTCGCTCGCGAATTGGAGGAGGCCTTCTCGCAGCACTCCGACTACTTCCACGATCTGTGCTCTGCGAAGGCCCCTGACGAGGCATGGAGGGTTGGATCGGTCAGCTGCACTCGGTGGCCCAGAAGCACTTCGCTGGGCGAGCGCCAGTGTAGCAGCGAATTGACTTCGACTTCTGGCTGACCGGCGCGCTCTTCGAGAGGCGGGCTGCGACGCCACTGCCATGGCCTTCGCCTTGGCCAGGGCTTCGCGCGCGCTGCGCGGCCACCGCCGAGTTCGCCTCGACAGCGGGGTGCAGCTCCTCGTCGATGACATGCATGAGGCGTGGCAGCGTCGGCAGTTCGACGAGGCGTGGCGCTTGGGCCATCTGCTGGCAGCACAGTGCAAGGGGCCGCGGCGCAGGCGCTACAACGTTGCGGACAGCTTCCTTCCACGGCGGACCGAGATCGCGAAGCATTTCGCCCAGGTCGGCGCCAACGGCGGCCTCGATGCGATCCCGATCGAGTTCGCGGAGGATCGCCAACAGCACCTGGACTCTCTGCCTAGAGCCCCGATGTACGCGCACGACCACCTCGATACTAGCCGTGAGGACTTCGAGAAGTTGGTTGATGTGTTGTCGAAGTCGTCTAGACGTCGTGCAGCTCCCCCCCCACAGCGCCCCCGCGGAAGTACTTACCCTTGCATTCGGACCTCGGCGTCGGTATGATGGCCGACGGCGACGACGGCGTCCACGGCGCCCTGGCGATGAGGACGAGGAGGAAGCTGACGGTCCTCTTCGGCCTCGGGTCGAGCTACAGCTTCGGCACCGTCTCGCTGGCGATCGGAGCGGGCTAGGACAGGTACTCGAGGACATCGACACGCCCATCACCGAGCGCGCCCTGAAGACCATCCTCGCCCACATCAGGAGGGTCAGGCGCGCGCCCCTCATCCGGCACCACTCGGTCACTACGGGGCTGGACAAACACAACGGGAAGTCCGAGTTCAACGCCAAGCGCTTCATCCACGGCCTGTGTAGGGTTAGGACAGCTTGGTACAAAGCTCAACTGCAGCGAGCTCCACCTGACGAGCCACCACCTCGAGAGCACCGCTACCAGCGAGGTCGCAACCGAAAGGGCGCCCTTCTGTGCCAGGAAGGGCTTCTCGGTCGTCTTCGGTGCCTCGGGGTGTCGACCCTCACTACGAAGGAGGACATGAGTGACGCCTTCGGCTCCTCTGCTCCCACCGCCTTGCGCCAGACAGTCGAGACGGTGGTGCGCCCCGGGGAGCAAGAGTCCTTCCACCAGCGTCACGAGCTCAGCACTTCTCGCGTCTTAGGGGCCGACGGGGGCCAGGACCTCCACGACCGCTGCGGCGCCTTCATGGGCAACACCCCTGCGGCGCTGTTCTTCGCACGAACCTTCCGCGAGCCCATCGCGGCATGGCTTCGACGGCTTCGCGCTGCTGCCTGGGCTACCTACAAGCTGCCCGAGACTACGACGACCTACTCGGAGTGGAAGGCCCCGCCGCCCCTCCCGCCCACCCCGCGCGCGGACATCGACGCCGCGATCTGGCCGAGCGAGGCGCTCTGCACGGCGTGGCGCCCGCTACTGGACGCTGCGGTACCTTTGGGCACTCGGATCTACGCCGACGACACCATGCACATGAGCATCGTCGTTTCGGCGCGGAGCGCTGGCTACGTGTCTCGCCACTCCCACTACGAGCTGAAGCGTGCCCTGGAGCCCTACGGCTACACACAACCAGTCCAAGAGCTCGGCGTCGCCCTGCTTCCTAGGCCGCGGCTCCAAGAACGAGGTGCGCCAGCTCTTCAGCGGCGCCGAGGCCATTGCGGGAGTGGCGCAGTACGACAACGTGGCTCTCGGCACGGCAGACTGAGCTCAGGCGCAGGCTGCAAGCTGCCCGCAGGGGATACTATAGCATGGGCTGCTTCTGGGCGCGCAACCGCATCTGGCGTTCTGATTCTCAGCGAGACGAAACACCGACACATGGATAAAGTACTCTCGAGTCTTGGTCGTCGTCTTCTCGCTGGTGCCACATGCCAGCAGATCCCTCTTCTCGCTGACGATGGTTCTCCTCGGTGTGATGACAATGGCAAGCCGCTGCTGCGTACAAGGCAATGACAGACGAGGCAGTGTTGCGGATGCTTGGCGTAGCCCCTGCGCAGACTGAGCTTCGCGTTCGGTGACTTCGTCAGTACCGGCGCTGGCTTCGTCTTCCCGGTCGCCACCCGCAAGAGCTCGCGGTTGTGTTCGGGGAGCTGCCGCTGGACAGGACGCCGACGTTGCTGGACGACGGCTCGGTGGCGGGCGACGCCAACCCGCGCGCGCTGCGGTTCGTCGCCGATGTTGTCGCGCTGCTGGAGGTTGCCGAGGCGTCGGAGCTGCGGAAGGACCTGCTTACCCCAGGTGGCGCTCTGAACGTTGTCGCGCTGTTCGCTCGCGAGGACCTGCGCGAGAGCTACCTGATGCTGGATCCTGGGCCGCTGCGGGCGCAGGCGCGGACGGTGGCGATCCCGCCGCCAGGCTGGCTACCCCCTGCTGGCGATGCTGCGGCGCCGCCGCCGCCTACCGCGATCTGGTGCTGCGAGCTGCTGGACGCCGAGGGCGTCCAGTGCGGGCGCGTGTTCGCGACGCGCCGTGCTCTGGTGGCGCATCAGAAGTTTCTGAAAAATGCTGGTCACGGATGTCGTTATACGATTCACTCCATTGTTGTCACCAATCAGTGCTTGTTCTGCGCCAGCGCCTTCAGGACTCGTCGGATAGCTCAGGAACGCGCGGTTGCGGCCTGTTTGACTCGCAGATGCCCTGTCCAGAGATCCCCATACTACCACGAGATCGAGGAACCCCAGTCTTTGATGCGCCCCTTGGCCTCAACGTGTCGGCGTTGGTACCTGGTCCCAATGTCCTGGAGTTTGTGCGTTCGGTGGGGGAGCCCTTCGAGTCCCTCGAGGCCCTGCAGGCGCACTTGCTCGAGCTGCACGCGCCGAAGCCTGGTCCCGAGCTACCCGCCGCAGGGTGGTGTACATGGCCTATCGCCTCAGCCCGCAGGCGCTGCAGGCAGCCGCCGCCCAGGGCCGCTCCCGCTCCCACAGTCGCCGAGTCGCGCCAGCGCGCGTTGGCCGCGGTGGCTCCGCGAGTGCCAGCAGTGGCGCGCGCCCCTCGCCGCGCCCGAGGCGGCTGCCGCAGCGCCGACGCGCGCGCCGCGGCGCCAGCCCCGCAGCCCGCAGCGGGAGGCGCTGCCGCGCCCCCCCCCAGCCCACAGGGCCCGCGGTGGGCGCCGCGAGGCGCAGGGCGAGCTGGCCCAGGGCTACGGCCTGCAGCAAGACGCGCTGGATCGTCTCCCGCCGATGGAGATGCAGCTCTCGCTGAAGCTCATTCCCGTCATGGCGAGGGCGATTCTCGGCAATTCGTTCAACATCGGGCAGCTGATGGCGACGACCTACCACACGCTGTTGGTGGCGGAGAGTTCGGTGATGGCGGTAGCTGGGTTCACGGCAGGGCGAGCGTACGCGGCGGAGGCGCAAAGGCTTCGCGATCTTCACGCTGCCGACCCCGCTCAGCATCGTGCTCCAGAGCTGGTCATGGGGCCCGCCTGCGTGCAGGTGTTCCTTCAGATCGCGCTAGCCATGCGCGACGCGGGCGATCAGGTGGGGCTTCGCAACAAGGACGAGTGGGCGGCAATCTACGGCAAGCTCGAACCTACGGACATCGAAGCCTTGACCGTGATGATCCGCGGGTACCGGGTGTCGCAGTGCTGGAAGGAGAACCAGGCTCGGATTACGGTGGCGATCAGCGAGCACGCCATCGAGGTCTGCTTCCTGGAGTGTGCCGAGCAGCTGGGGGCGGAGATCAAGCCTGGTCCCGCCCCGCGAGGCCACCAGGAGAGGCTGCTCCAGCTGGCGATGGACCAGCTAGCCTAGACGGAGAGTGTCGGCAAGGACATCGAGAGCGGCAGGCAGCAGGATGCCCGCCAGAAGTGACCAGTGAGAAAGATGTGGCCACTGGCAGCGGCGACGACGGAAGCCCAGTGGCAGCTTCCCCGTGTGAGCCCGCGAGGGGCCCAGTGAATGATTCTTCCTCACCTGTGTTTTTTCCTCCCCTTCCAACGCCCGCAAAGGTTGCGGCCCCTCTCCCCCCTCAGCATAGTAGCAGCAGCAAGACCCCAGCACGTGTACAGCACAGCACACAGCGTAGCAGAAGCGAAGTAGATTTAAAGCAACTCGAGAAACTCGGTCTGATGGAACGTGTCAAACTCCTCGAATCGCACCGCAAGTGGTAGAGTGAACATACAATTCGGGGAGGGCCCGCCATGGCTTTTTGGATGTGCGCGCACTGCCGGTCGTACATATCGCATGTGTTATCCTTCGATGTGTTCCAGTGGTCGACCCTTCGACCCGAGGCCCGAAGCAGCGACCGTCCTCCTCTCCTCCTCCTCCTCCTCCTCCTCCTCCTCCTCCTCCTCCTCCTCCTCCTCCTCCTCCTCCTCCTCCTCCCCATCCACCACCTCCTCCTTCTCCTCCGTTTGCCGCACGACCTCCTGTATTCAGCCAACAAAACTCCAGAAGGCCCTCTTTGGCACCCTGGCCCTCAGCTCCCTCACCTCCCCGCCCCCTGTCCTCGTCGGTCGCCGCCCGCCGGCGCGAGCCTTCCGACGCCCGCGCGACCTCCGCCGTGGCGGCGGCGAAGGCCCACGCCGAGCACGCCCGCGGCCGCTTCCCGCGCAGCCGCCGCGCCACGGCCTGCGCCGGCGCGGCGGGTGCAGCAGGCGGGGCGGGCGCCAAGCCCGCGCTGCCAGCGCCAACAGCCCCCTCGGGGGCGCTCGCGGGGCTGGCCTCGCCCTCCGCGCGGCGCGCCGTGAGCGCCGCGGACGGCCGCGCGCCGCCCCGCCGCGCCTCCTGCGCCCGCGCCGCGGAGCCCTCTGGCCCCGCGCCGTCGGGCGCCCTGGGCCCCAACGCCGAACCCGGGCCCGGGCCACAGGCGCGGCTGACCTCCTCAGCCGGGCGCAGCAGGCGCGCCGCCACCGCCGCCGGCTGCTCAGCCGCGAGGCGTTCGGCGCCATGCTCCGCCTCGTCGTGCGGCCGCGGCGCTGTGCACCGAACGCACGTTTCCCTGCCGGCGGGCCCTTCGTCGTGCGATTGCGGCGTCTGCTGCCCCGGCGTCGCGCCCTCTGCCTTGCAGGGGCTGGTGGGCGCCTCGCCAGACAGCTGGCCGCCCAAAGCCAGCGCCCGTGCGAGGGTTCTGGGCCGCTCTTGTCGCAGCTCCTCAGTCGGTGCCGCCACTGGTGCCGCTTCCTCTGCCTGGCCCGGCCTCCGCGTAATCTCCTAATCAAGGGATGCGTTGCACACACAGGTTTGCAAGAGTGAACGCTGCTGTTTGGGTGTGTACGACATGTGGCGCAACATCTGTGGAGCAGCCATTGCACTGCGCGTGACCACCTCTCACGCTAGTGCAAGCATCCCACCCACCCACCCACCCGCAACTTGGTTGGCATGACCTCATCAGGCAACAATGATGATGACGAAGGCGGTGTCGACATATTTGCCGGCGATTGCGATGACTGCTTTGCCATGGCTGGCACATCTTTGCGGCCGCGCTGGCGCGCGCAAGTTCGCGCGCAGAGCGGCCAGCTGGTTTGGTGCAGCCGATGCGACCGCGACGGCAGTTACCGATGTGAACTTCCCAGCGCGTGTCAAAGGCCGCACTGGCGCACGGACACTTCAATGCGGGTCGGTGGCTCTGGCGGGCGCGGAATCATGACGTCGGCAACGGCCGCAAAGATGGTGATAGTGGCGAAGGGGGTGGCGATGATAACGATGACGACGGCAAGGCCAATGACGGCGCCGATGCTGGAAACACCGATGACGAGGACGATATCCATGTGTCAATAATGAAGGTGATTGCGCGATGATGGCGGCAATGGCGGCGACTGTAGATGACGATGACGTGATGCGGCGGTGCTGATGAAGATTGTTGTGAGGATGTCCGCGGGAACGGAAATTCAGAAACCATGGGAAACTTGCTGAAATACAATTGTTTATGGCATACATGTTTGCAGAGCTCTATTGCGAAATCCGGCGAAAACTATGGTAGTTGAAGGACTTCGACATACGCGCCTGGCGGACGCGCGCAGGTGGCCCGCAGGTTACTATTTGAAAAGATTCGGGCAATGCTGAATCAACGCGGATGCACCGCGTGGTGAACTGTAAATGAAGGTGTGAGCGGAATTGCTAAAACCATGTTGTGTTCATACAGTGTCAGCAAGCGCGCGCGGGCAGAACATCCCACCAACCCTTGGGGCTAGGGTGGTCTAGCGAGTTGTTTGGGAGGGTGCGCCGCTGGATCTCCCCAAGGGGGGGGGGGGGTTAGGACCCCCCCCCCTCCCTTCCCCGATCCGTCGTCGGGAACCCCCCCCCGTCCCCCCCTTCCCCGATCCGTCGTCGAGGGACCCCCTCCCCCCTCCCCCCCTTTCCCCGACCCGTCGTCGGGGACCCACCCCCCCCTCTCCCCCTTTCAGAAAGAGGGGGGGGGTCCGAACCCCCCCCCCATCCCCATTTCGCCACGCCGCCCCCTGACTCCGGAACCCGACCCCCCCACCCCTACCCCTAGTCCTCACCCTAACCCAAACCCTTAATCCTAACCCCAACCACTAACTCCAGCCCCAAAGAGTACTCACTACTCATTGATCACTACCCACTACTGACTACTCGCTATTCGCTACTCACTTCTCACTACCCCCTACTCACTACTCACGACTCACTACTCATTATCCACTACTCACTGCTCACCACCCACTACTCCCTACTCACTACTCACTAGTCCCTCCTCCCAACTCACTACTCACTACTCACTCCTCACTACCCATTACTCAATACGCACTACTCACCAAGCACTACTCACTACTCGCTACTCACTACTCACTACCCACTACCTACTATCCACTACTCACTACTCACTACTAACTACTCAGTGCCCACAAATCACTACTCACTACCCACTACTCGCCACTAGCTTCTCACTACTTCCTACACAACACTGACTACACAGTACTCAGTACTCACTACTCGCTACTCCCATACTCGCTATTCAATACTCATTACTCATTCCCCGCTACTCTCTATTCATTACTCACTACTTACTACTCCCTACTCACTAGTCACTACCTAGTCTCTAGTCACTAGTCACAACTCACTAGTCACTCGTCACTAGTCACTACTCACTACCGACTACCCACGACTCACCAATCGCTACTCACTACCCACTATTCGCTACCCACTTCTTACTACTCACTGCTCACTACTTCCTACCCCCTACTCCATACTCCCTACTCCCTACTCACTACTCGCTACTCCCTACTCGTTACTCACTAATCACTACCCACTACTTGACTACTCTCTACTCACTACTCACTACGCCCTACTCGCTCCTCAATACTCACTACTCACTACTCGCTACTCCCTACTCCCTACTCACTACCCACTGCCACTACCCACTACTTTCTATTCATCACTTCTCACTACTCACTACGCACTACGTACTACTCAATACTCACTACTTACTAGTCACTACTCACTACTCACTACTCGCTACTCACTATTCACTACTCACTACTCACTACTCACTACTCACTACTCACGACTCACTACGCACTACGCACTACCCACTACTCACTACTCACTAATCACTACTCGCCACCCACTACTCTCTACGCGCTAACTCACTACCCACTACTCTTTACTCCCTACCCCCTACTCAGTACTCACTACTCGCTACTCGCTACTAACTACTCAGTACTCACTACTCGCCACTCACTACTCACTTATCAGTACACATTACTCACTATCTACTACTCACTACTCCCTACTCCCTACTCGCCACTCACTACCCACTACTCACTACCCAATACTCACTACTCACTACGCACTAACTCACTACTCACTACTCACCACTCCCTACTCCAAACTCCGCGCTCCCTACACGGGGGGGGGGGCGACCCCCCCCCCCCCCCCCCCCTCCCTCTTTTACAGCGCCAAGGGGGGGGGCGGCGGGGGGGGTGTCCGGACCCCCCCCCCCCCCTCCCTTCAAGGGAGGGGGGAGGTTCGGGAACCCCCCCTTCCCCTTAAGGGGGGAGGGGGGAGGGGGGGGGGCGTCAGTTTCCGCGCGGGGACAGTGAAACAAGTCTAGAAGAACAGAGAGATGACAACCCTCAGTGACTGAGCCCAATCGCCGGTTCCGTCCATAGCAACTTTGGCACGAGCCTTTTGCTAGCCTGTGTGGTGATTTTACTGTAGTTCACCTCGGTCCGAAACTCAGGGGGGCCAGGCGCAATATCCTGGATTGATTACTTAAACGGAATATCTGTATCTTATCTCGACGTCCTGTCAATATTCCGCCACTGCGTGCCCTCCGCCGACCCTGAGAGCACCCTGGGTTCGTCTTTAGGACACGACCGTGGACATAGGATGAGAGCCCCCATCAGATTGTGAGGACATCTCGAAGCGAAGGGCTGAGATCCGTGGAAGAGCACGCTCCACTGACATTGGTAGGGAGACGAAGTGGCAGCCCACTTCGAGAGTCACAATTCGATCTCCAAGATCAAGATGACGAATGAGAATGGAGGAGGCCTCAAAACACCGACGTGGAATGGGGAAGCGTCGACTCTCGAGGAGGTTCGAGGAAAATGTCAAGCTGTGGGTCCTGGGCACCAAGAAGGAGGAGCGCATCTACCTGGGGCCACGCCTGCTACAGGCCATGGACGAAGACTCGCAGCAGTGGCACGAGGCAAAAGAGGTCGCGACAGAAGATCTGATCAAAGAGGACGGAGCCGAGCGGGTGGTCTCAGCGCTGAAAGGCATCAGAGGTACTGTCACCATGCAGGAGGCTGTTACGAAGTGGAGAGAATTCATGAAAGGAGCCTACCGCAATCCGGGAGAGGGTCCAAAGAGGTGGGTTTCGAGATTCGACATCCACTTGAGCAAAATTGGGAAGGCCCTCCATGCGGTGTGCGACGACATTCCAGCGACAGGATTCATGCACGAGTTTATCTTGGGACTGATTCTCTTGGACGGGACGGGCCTAGATCCGTCCGAGCAGGCGGCTGCGCTGGCGACGTCAGGAGCACGCGGCAACTCATATATGTACAACGACGTGAAGAAGGCGCTGGCGGAGGAATGGTCAGACGAACAACTAGCGGCGCGAGATCGACAGAAAGGCTACAAAACTCGGAGAGGAGTGCATGCCATCTTCGAAGACTCCGAGGAGTTGGCGGCCTCGCGGAGGAGGTCTGCGAGGAAGCCTACAAGGACGGCTTCGGGGAGGCCAGCGACCTGACCGAGACAGCGATGACAGCCGCAGAGGACCTGATCTCGTACGCAGGTGCGGACTCAGGAGAACGAGCTGAGCAAGAAGTAGATGAGGATGGACTGGCCGCCGCCGTGTTGCACAATGAAGGCGGGGAAGTCGATGACTGGACGGAGACCGCCTATGCTGCATCCAGAACATGTCAGGGGGGCACGTCAACTCATCAACGAGGTGAAGAACGCAAGGGGCTTCTTTCCTGTGGTAGGGCTTGGAGCCTACGACGCACTACCAGGACAACCTGGAGCTGGACGAGGACGCGCGGTCAGCCGTGGAGGACCTCCACGGAAGGGCAAGGGCAAGGACAGGAACCACCAGAAGGGCAAGCCCAAAGGAAAGGGCACTGCAAAGGACAGCGCGAAGAACGCGACGGCGAACCAGAGGACCACAGACCGCGACACCTGTCTTCTCTGTGGAGAGCGAGGACATCGAACGAAGGATTGCCCCAATCGGGGCAATGCAGGAGCAGCTGGAGACCGACGCCGAGCATTCAACAGCTTCGCGGGCGCTCTCTACGAGAACGATCCGACGGAGTTCATCGGGACCACGAATGACGACCAGAGGACGCAAAAGAACCAGGAGGAGGAGTACGACTTCGTGGGATTCAGCCTGGAGGAGTGCATGGGCTACGCACTTCTGGGCGGAGGCGCCTCGAGGTCGGTAGGAGGCGTCGAGCAGCTGGAATACATCAACGAGAAGCTCGAGAAGCCCATGGAGGTAGACGTGGACCAGAACCTGGGATTCACTTTCGCTGGCGGGGATCGAGCCGACGCTCCATCCCGGGTGTCGTTCGAGGTCGAGAGCTTAGACCATAGGAAGATCGAGATCTACGTGTTGGATCGGCCTTCGCCAGTGCTCCTGGGCATCGACACGCTGAAGAAGCATGGGCTAGTGATCGACTACGGTAGGAACTCAGTCTACTCACGCAAGCTGAGGAAGGAGCTGATCACGAAGGTGCTCGCGTCCGGGCACCTAGCAATTAGCCTGACCGACTTGGGCCAACAGAGGTCTAGCTCGAGCCGCGAATAGGGACAGCACCCTGGTCGTGGCATGGAGACTGTGGAAAAGCCGTCACCCACCGTCGCCACCACCACGGGCCCAGATGACGCTGAGGACCTTCCGAGAGAACTCTTACATCCTTTAGACTTGAGCGCGCGCCCGCGGGAAGGGCGGGCGACCCGCTTGAGTGTCCCGAACGCGCGGGCCGGGTTCAGGATGCGGCAACGGCGGGGGCGGAACGGGCGGCCGCGGCCGCGCCGCCTCCACGCCAGCAGGGCCGTCGAGAATATGCAGAACCCGATGGCAGAACGCCGCCGCGTCACTCTCGCTGCAGATGGATCGCCTCAACCTGAGAAATCAGTTCCCGAAGCTATGTGAGGAAATGCTGAATCCCATTCTTAGCTACCTCGCAAAAACTGCCAACTGGATCGAAGGAAAGAAAACAGCTAAAGACATATGGGTATCGTATTCGGGTTTCTTGTGCTGGATACACCGGAGAGTTCGATTCCAACGGTGTGACCCTCGAGATTTCGCAGCCAACATGTCGAGAGGACTTCTCGGGGATCGGCTGACCTATATTATTCGAGAAAACGGTGAACGGGCATCACTTCTCGATCGATTTCAAAATCTCGCACACGCTCGACAAGTAGAAGTATATCGGTGGGTAGGCACCTCGGTCTTTCCGAAATACGTTTCGGCTCAGGCTCAACGTTTACGGCCAGAGCCTCCCGACACCGGCCTCCTCGTCGGGACAGTCTATGGCCAGGTCATGCGGTCATCGCAACCAGACCCGCCAGGGGACGAACGCTTTCATGGAACAAGCCAAGTGCAGGGACTGTGGAGAGACTCTCTTCAAATACATGCTAAATCGGGTGCAGAACGAGCAGTTGGCTCTCTGTGCCAAGTCCCGAGAGAACTTCCAGAGGCTGGAGGCGACGGGACGTGCTCAGGCACCACCACGACCATCATGCAACCCAACATGGAACTCTCCATCGAGCAGCACGGAGACGGAGACGGAGAAGCCAACCACCGGAGCGCCTACGCCTACTTCGGCCAGGCCAATTCCAAGCCGACTGTCAGCGGAGGTCATCAGACAGCTGACGGACACAGAGGTGCAGCAGATAATCGAAAACGAGAGGCAGGCCATCAGGAACGAGGAGCACACCAAGCTGGCCAAGGAGATCATCCAAAAGGGCCTCATCGACACGCCAGGTCTCAACGACAAGTCGAATGTGGACAACAGCCTGTTCAAGGTGAAGGAAGAGACCGTGGAGAAGCCCAGGGCCAGCGAGAGGTTCGGGGTGCCCGAGATGGTCAGCAGCAGCAGCGGCGTCAAAGACGTCAGGAACATCCCAGTGCCGGAGGATCTGCCGACGCCGTCAGGGATGCCGAGGCCGTTCGGGGACTTTCACGCGGTGTGAAACCGAAGATGTGGAGTGCTCTGTTAGCAGCGGTGACAGCGCTGAATCACATGCCGAAGTTGGCCTGGGACGCAGCGGAGAACTACGAGCGACTGGACTTGGCCGAGGTCGCTTGTGTAGCGGGCTCAAGGCTATCGAAGGCGGCGATGGAGCTAGGGGGCAAGGCCGAAAGATTCAGCAACTGGAACGGCTACGACTTCTCTACGCGTACCGGGGCTGAGAAGCTTCTGAAGATACTCAACGAGAAGAGGCCAAGAAAGATATGGTTCTCACCACCTTGCGGGGCAGAATGTCCACTTCAGAACCTGAATCCCATCACCGAGGAGTCCGAGAATAAGCTGATCAAGACGAGGAGGATTCAGAGGAACCTGCCGTGGGCAATCAACAAGCTCAAGGAAGAGGACTTCCAGATCCTCACCAAGAAGGATGTGCTGGAAAGCTGCGGCAATACCACTGCCAAGGAGATGAAGGAGATGGTTCTCACCGCGTGGATTCAGCACTATGGTAAGCCGAAAGTACTTCGCACAGATCCTGAAGGTTGCTTCCGCCACGCTGAGCACCGTGCTTGGATGTCAGGGAACGGCATCGAGTGGCGACCGGAACCAGGTGAAGCTCACTGGAGGATGGGCGTGGTCGAGAGGAGCATCGAGACGATCAAAGAGATGGCAAATCGCATCGCGTGGGAGCTCCCAGACGACACCGACCCAAAGGAGATCTTCACGTGGGCATGTGCAGCGAACAACGACCTGATGCGCCACAAAGGCTACAGTCCGTTCATGCTGATGATGGGTCGTACCCCGTCGGGGCAGGGTCTGGAAGACGAAGAGGACCCGTCGGTGCTCAGCACCCACCTGATCGACGAGAACTTCCAGGACCTCACCGCGGTTAAGAAAGCAGCGTACAAAGCGTGTGTAGACCACTACTTGTCGGAGAAGACAAAGAGGGCGCTGCTGGCGAAGACGAAGCCGTTCAAGACGCGGGAACCAGGCGAGAAGGCCCACTGCTGGAGAAGCTCCGAAGGAAACAGTCACAATACCAAACAGGGCATGGCTGGACGATTTCACGGGCCAGCTACCGTACTCATGCAAGAGCGCGAGATGAAGAATGGAGCTTGCGAGCGCAGAGGAATAGTCTGGTTGGTAGATGGGGGTCGCCTGGTACGAGCTGCTTCAGCCCACCTACGTACTACTACGAAGGCAGAGCAGACGCTGGAAAATATATCAGCGGGAAGTCCTGACCATTCCAGGAAGATAGTGCAGGAGCTCACCAAGGGCTCGTTCGACGACATAGTGGATCAAGCTGGACCTGGCGAATGGGGCGATATCCCAGAAGGCGAGGCAGACGAGCAACCAAGACGCGTGCCACCCGCAGATCACGAACCAACCGCCCCAGCAGAGGAAGGTCACTACAAAGAAGAGGGATCTTCCCCAGGACCTCGTCAAGGAGAGGAAGGGCACGGTGGTGAGGCATCTCAAGAAGAAAGGGAGGATGGTGAACACAGATCTGCTTCACCAGCTCAATGGGACAGCGAGCCACCACCTGAAGGAATCAACATGCGCGAGGCCAGTGCAGAACCTCCGTACGATCGGGAGGTAAAACGTCAGCGAGCCGACTTCCTAGGCTATCCGGCAGAACTCAACAAGAAGGTACCGTTCGTTGCGCTGCAAGATACTAGGCGAAAGGCACCCGAAGGAGGAGATTCAGAAGAATGGAAGGCCCCCTGGGAATCTACCAAGAAGACACGAAAGGAGAACTGGATAGGTCACGTAGGAGAAGAAGCTTCAGCACTGGCCGTCACCGCGGCATTCGAGGTGGAAGAGAATGACGTAGGCATGCTGCACCAGAAACCGGAGAAAGCTCTGGCAGCCCTGGCCAAGCATAATAAAGCAGAGGTGAAGCTAAATAACCTTACTCTGGAAGAAAGAGCTCAACTACCGGCAGCCAAGAGCAACGAGATCAAGTCGTTCATGAAGTATAAGGTCTGCGAGGCGGCTAGTCGAGCAGGAGTGCATCCCGGAGCTCTGATGAAGATCCGTTGGGTCATCACTAGGAAAGAATCGGGGGACCTGAAAAGCCCGACTCGTCGTACTGGGGTATACCGATCCCAGCCTTGGCCAGATCGAGACCGCATCGCCAACGTGCAGCCGCAGAGCGAGACAGATGGTCCTGGGGGTCGCAGCGTCGATGGGGTTCCAAGTATTCAAGGGCGACGTCAAGGCCGCGTTTCTTCAAGGGGATCGAGGAGAAGAAGATCGTAACGTTCTGGCAGAACCTGTAAAGGAGCTGCGAGAAGCAATGCAACTGGAACACCATCAGTGCATCAAGCTGAAAAGGCAGTCTACGGCCTGGTGAACGCGCCTAGACGTTGGTGGTCACGAGTGAGGAAGGACATGGAGAAGCTTGGCTGGGTCGAGTCCATTACCGAGCCGTGTTTATGGTACCTCCGGGACAAGAAGGATAAGTTGTGCGGCTTGGCAGTAGCTCACGTGGACGACTTCATGATTGCGATAGACAACACATCTAAATTTGCCACCGACGCACTTCAACGACTTCATCAAGCCTACGAGTGGGGCAGCTGGGAGACTCAAGATTTTGCGCAGTGTGGAACGAGGATCAGACAGGAGTATGACGGTCGCACAAGGACTTGGGGACGCATTCATCTCAACATGGTCGACTACGCGCAGGAGCTGAAGGATATCGACATACCGACGCAGCGTCGCAAGGACATCGAGTCAGCGGTTACGTCGAGCGAGGCCACTCAACTTCGAGCAGTCTTAGGGCAACTGATGTGGTTGGCGACTCAGGGAGTACCTCTGGTATGTGCAGAACTGTCCTTGCTGCTCGCATGCACGAACACGGCCACCATCAACACGCTCTTGCAGGCCAACAAGCTGATTCGGAGAGCGAAGATAGAGGTCCAGAAAGAGCTGATCATGGAGAAGCATCTCAACCCGTGTATCGTGGGGTATTCGGATGCTGCCTGGAATGTTCGACGAGATGGATCGTCACAGGGAGGCTTCCTGATCTTCATGACGGATTACAGCCTGATGCAGAATAAGGAAGCGCCGATTTCACTAATAGCGTGGGCGTCCGCAAAGTTACCTAGAGTGTGCCGGAGTTCAAGTGCAGCAGAAGTACAAGCGGCAAGCGAGGCGCAGGAGGAACTGGAATTCTGCAGACTGGTGCTGAGCGAACTCCTACTGGGACCGACACCTCTGAAGCAGTGGGCGGCAGGGTGTGCGAAGATTCCAGGAGCCCTAGTACTGGACTGCCGTGGCGTGTTCGATGCGTTGGATAAGTCGGAGAGCAGCGCGCTGGGCATGAAGGACAAAAGGAGTGCACTGGAAGCCTTGGCTCTGAAGAGAGGCATGGCGGCGACAGCTACCTCGTTGCGGTGGTGTCACAGTGGCGCGCAGCTAAGCGACTGTATGACGAAGAACTCCGAGAAAGCGAGGGCGAGCTACAACCTGTGGCAGCAAAAAAGGAAGTTGGAAGCTGATCTACGCCGCGAACTTCATCTCGGAGAAGGCCAGAAAGAAAAAAGGCATGGACACCCTCGACCAGGATACGTTCTTCGCAGTGGATGAAGATGATGCGTGGCAACTATATCCGGATGTCTTGGAGATCGAGACGGAGTCGGAGATCGTGGCAGACTACCGACATCCAGAGGCACGACGTCTGATGATGGAAGACGCGACGCCTCAATAAAGATGGACTACACATGGCGTGTCTTACCTGAGCTAGAGACTGAGGACTCTCACTGACGGTTCGGGGCATGTCAGTTTCAGTGTGAGGACAGTGAAACAAGTCTAGAAGAACAGAGGGATGACAACCCTCAGTGAATGAGCCCAATCGCGTGTTCCGTCCATAGCAACTTTGGCACGAGCCTTTTGCTAGCCTGTGTGGTGATTTTACTGTAGTTCACCTCGGTCCGAAGCTCAGGGGGACCAGACGCAATATCCTGGATTGATTACTTAAACGGAGTATCTGTATCTTATCTCGACGTCCTGTCAATCTTCCGCCACTGCGTGCCCTCCGCCGACCCTGAGAGTACCCTGGGTTCGTCTTTAGGACACGACCGTGGACATAGGATCAGAGTCCCCTCAGATTGTGAGGACATCTCGAAACGAAAGGCTGAGATCCGTGGAAAAGCACGCTCCACTGACAGGGGGGGGGGGTCCGGACCCCCGCCCCCTTGAAGGGGGGAGGGGGGGAGGGGGTTCTGGACCCCCCCCCCCCCCCTTTAGTGTATTCAAGGAGATCCACTGGCGCACTTTCGTTGTTTTGTTTCCTCTTCCAAAGCCCTTCGCAGAGGGGTACCCTCCCCCTCCCCTCTCTGAGGTTTCTTTGGGCGGTTCGCGGTGCTCCAAAATGGCTTCCAAAGAGATAGTCAACAGGTTCAAGATAGCTTCCGACATACCGCCAAGAGGCCCGACGAGGGCCACAACGCGGATCCAAGTGTTCCCGGAGCCCCCTAAAGATGAACCCAAGACGCCAAAATCCGCCAAGCACCTTCGAGAAATGAATTATGTTTGCCGTCTCGCCTTTCCGCTTCCGATGCGCTTTCGAGGCCTCAAGAAGGCCCCAAGAGGGCCCCAAGAGGGCCCCGAGAGGGGGCCTCCAGGACGGCCCCAAGAGCGCCCGAGAGCGCCCGAAGAAGGCCTCCAGGGGCGATTTTGATGGCCCCAGGGCGGTGGGGCGAAAACCGAAAACTCCCCCTTTTTGACTGATAGCTCCCAAGGTGGCCTCAAGAGGCCCTCCAGGGCTCCCCAGAGGGCCCCAAGAAGGCCCGAAGAGGGCTCCAAGAGGGCTCCGAGAGGGCCCCAAGAGGCCCCCAGGACGGCCCCAAGAGCGCCCGAAGAAGGCCCCCAGCGGCGAGTTTGATGGCCCCAGGGCGGTGGGGCGAAAATCGAGGACCTCCCCTGTTTGATTGATAGCTCCCAAGATGGCCTCAAGAGGCCCTCCAGGGCTCCCAAGAGGGCCCCAAGTGCGCCCCAAGAGGGCCCCAAGAGGGCCCCAAGAGTGCCCCAAAGGGCCCCAAGAGGGCCCCAAGAGGGAGGGCCCCAAGAGGCCCCAAGAGCGCCCCAAGAGCGCCCCACTAGGATCCCAAGAGGCGGTCTGCCTCCTCCTCCTCCTCCTCCTCTTCCTCCTCCTCTTCCTCCTCCTCCTCCTCCTGCTCCTCTTCCTCCCCCCTAGCCCCCATTCTCCATGGATCTGACGAGCTCTGCTTCATTACATGTGTCTCTTCGTTCCTGTTCCCGTTTGCTCCCATGGTCAGGGTTTTGGAACGGGCTGGTGGGGATAACGGGGGGGCGGGTGGCCAAAGCGGGACTCCTGGAATGGTATCAATTCATATGCGAAGTGAGCGATGGGGCAGAATCATGTCATTTGCAGTGCCCTAGGCGGTACCGATAATCCTGAGGGGGTGGTCGAGTCCATTCTCATTTTAGGAGAATCGAATTGGTGCAGTGTATCCGTATACATCCAGTCTATGTGGTGTGGGATGGTGTAAGCTATGTGGTGTACTGTACGTGGTGCAGGCGGCGTGATGAAGCTCCGTGGTGCAAGCTGCGGGATGCAATCCGTGAACCTGTCTGGCTATGTGGTGCACCCGGCGCACAGGGCGGCCACGAGGCGCCCGCGGGCGATGGGTGGCCACCAGGCGAAGCCCCGACACACCCACCTGGCGCCACGATGCGCCAGCGAGGCGCCCACGGGCGGGCACCAGCCGGACATCAGGTGAAACCTCGACGCACCAGCCCAGAGCACGGGGGGCCCACGAGGCGGCAACGGGCGGGCGCCGGGCGACACGCCCATCCAATCCCTTAGAGACGCAAGTCCCCTGAATCCTACGTGCAAGCACTCTGGGGAGCAAAGGCTCGTAAGAAACCAACACTGTGGGGTGCCAGTCGGGAGCAGCGGGAGGCGGCAAACGAGGTGCAGACGCAGAGGAGGGACTGCGAAGACGAGGAATGCCACGAGACTGCACGACACCGGCGCCGGCGCACGGTGACAAGGGCGACGTCGGCACCCCCGTCACAGCCCATGATCGCCCCAAACAAGTCAACTACGGGAATGGCGGAGCACGCGACAGGTGTGCCATGATCGGCCAGGCAGCGCGGGGCCTCGCAACCTATCGGTGGCCCTCGTAGGGGGGACGGGAGGAGTAATGCCGCTCTTGCCGGGCCGCCGCGCTCCAGAAAGAGGGGCCTCGCCTCTCGGTGAGCGAGCCTCGATCCCTCGAAGGCGAGGCCCTTCCAAGTCAGCTCCTCGATGATGGGGAAGCCGACTGCTCTTCTGCAGCAGGCGGCGAAGGCCAGCGGAAGCTGGGGCGGGAGCAGAACCAGGGCAGCTCGCGCTGGCGGAAGGCTGCTGGAAGGCGGCATGGGCAAAAGATGGCCGCAGGGCTTCTGGAACCCAGCGCACCGCCTGCGGCTTCGATTGGGGGTGCGATCGGGATAACGCGTGAGCAATGTGCCACGGTCGTGGACGCGCTGGGGATGTACGCCCTGATCGCCACAACACGTCCGCGGCAAAGTCTGCAAGTCTGTGCAAGATCCATTGCCCCCCTTGCATTCGAAAACATGACCCCAGCGCGACACCAAATAGGGGAACGCTCCCTAAGCGGCATTGCTTGGATTTGCTTTGCAGCACCAGGCATTTGCTTGGCAGTGCATCGCTTTTCATTGATTTGAATCGCTTGGAGTTTATTGGCATTGTTCAGCATTTTTTGGCATCGCTCGACGTTGCTTAGCTTTGCTTGGCGATGCTTAGCATGTTTGGGCTTTGCTTGGCAATATTTGGCATTGATTGGTATTGCCGTGCTTTGCTTTGCTTTGCCTGGCTTTGATTTGCTTGGTATTGATTTGCCTTGAATGGCAATGCTTGGCATTGCTTTCGATTGTCTTGCATTGCCTGACATTGCTTGGCATTGCTGGGCATTGCTTGGCATTGCTTGGCAGTATTTGGCATTGTTGGCATTGCTTGGCATTGCTTAGCATAGCTCTGCCTTTCTTGGCGTTGCTTGGCATGGCTTGGCACTTATGCCCGTTGATTGGCAATGCCTGGCATTGCTTGGCAACCTGGGGAAAGCCTCTTCGAAAACACAGAGCACACAAGACCAAGGAACCCCAGGGATTCAGGGCCCCCGGGAAAGGCTGGCCTGTCAAAACAGGCAAGGAACAAGACTGGAGACGCCGGGAGAACCTGCATGGGGAATTCTAGGAACGCCGACCAGCGCAGGCCGCGCACCCCCAGCGGTAACTCAAAAACAGCAAGGAGCTCTCAGGCAAGCCGAATGGGGAATCTGCAACGTGATTCTTGAGATCTGCTTCAAACGGGCTGTCAGGGGGCGTACAAGGAAAATGCCAAAACGTCTTGACGTGGCCAGTCTAGTCTTCCCGGAAGGATGAGGGCGGATGGAGAGAAGGAGCTTGAGGAGAGGAATGAATCCGCCGACCCCTTGGGGTTCATCGGCTTGTGAGATGTTCCCCCTCCCCAAACCCCTCCCCCGGGAGCTCGGTCCGGTCGATTTGGAGGGGGGGGGGGGGTCGGGCGAAATGCCCCGGATTGCCCCGGATTGCCCCGGAGGGGCCATCCGCCCCCGAAAATCGAACAATACCTCGTGAAAATCGTGCTGGGACTCCTCTGGTGGCCTCGAAATGGTTCCGGGACGCCCAACGAGCGCTCCAAGACGCCCAAGGTGGCCCAAAGACGGGCCACGAGGCCTCCTCGACGGCAGAAGAGGTCCCCACGAGTCCCCCAGAGGCCTCCGAGATGCGCCCCAAGAGGGCCCTCAGACGCAAAAAATTGCCCATTCCCTCCGTGAAACGTACATTTTTCACAAGTTCGGCTTCTGGGTTTGCCGCTGATCCAAGACGGCCAGGAGGCTCCCAAACCCGCCCCCAGACGGCTGAAAAAGCCTCCAAAAGGGTCCCCCACATACCCCTAGAGGGCCCCAAGACGCGCCCACAGGCGTCCAAGACGGCCCAAGAGGGCTCCGAAAACGGCCCCAAGAGCGCTCCAGGAGCGCTCCGAGTGGCCGCCAAGAGAGCTCCACATGGTCGCAGACGGTCCAAGAGCGATCACAAACATCAAGGACGGCTTCCAGACGGCTCAAGAGGCCCCCAAAACGCCCCAAGAGGCATCCAATATGCGCTCTAGACGCAAAAAAATCGCCCGTTCCTTTCGTAAAACGTACACTTTTTCACGCGTGCGCCTTTGGGGTGCCCACCGCTCCTGGACGGCCCCAGAGCCCCCCAAACCCGCTCCCAGACGGCCCAAGAAGCCTCCAAGAGGGTCCCAAAAATAGGCCCAGAGGGCCCCAAGACGGGCCCACAGGCGTCCACGACGGCCCAAGAGGGCTCCGAAGACGGCCCCAAGAGCGCTCCAGGAGCGCTCCGAGTGGCCGCCAAGAGAGCTCCACATGGTCCCAGACAGTCCAAGAGCGATCAACAACACCGCCGACGGCTTCCAGACGGCTCAAGAGGCCCCCAAGACGCCCCAAGAGGCATCCAATATGCGCTCTAGACGCAAAAAATCGCCCGTTCCTTTCGTAAAACGTACACTTTTTCACGCGTGCGCCTTTGGGGTGCCCACCGCTCCTGGACGGCCCCAGAGCCCCCCAAACCCGCTCCCAGACGGCCCAAGAAGCCTCCAAGAGGGTCCCAAAAATAAGCCTAGAGGGCCCCAAGACGGGCCCACAGGCGTCCACGACGGCCCAAGAGGGCTCCGAAGACGGCCCCAAGAGCGCTCCAGGAGCGCTCCGAGTGGCCGCCAAGAGAGCTCCACATGGTCCCAGACAGTCCAAGAGCGATCAACAACACCGCCGACGGCCTCCAGACGGCTCAAGAAGCCCCCAAGAGGCCCCAAGAGGCATCCAAGCTGCGTCACAAGAGGGCCTCTAGACGCAAAAAAGCGCCCGCTCCCGTCGTAAAGCGTATAGTTTTTCACGCGTGCGCCTTTTGGGGTGCCCCCTGCTCCTGGACGGCCCCAAAGCCTCCCAAACCCGCTCCCAGACGGCCCAAGAAGCCTCCGAGAGGGTCACCCAAATAGCCCTACAGGGCCCCAAGACGGGCCCACAGGCGTCCAAGACGACCCAAGAGGGCTCCGAAGACGACCCCAAGAGCGCTCCAGGAGCGCTCCGAGTGGCCTCCAAGAGAGCTCCACATGGTCCTCGACGGTCCAAGAGCGATCAACAACACCGCCGACGGCCTCCAGACGGCTCAAGAGGCCCCCAAGAGGCCCCAAGAGGCATTCAAGCTGCGTCACAAGAGGGCCTCTGGACGCAAAAAAAACTACAGTTCGATCCCCTACGTATCTGCCACCGCCCGCGCGCGACTCGCGGTCAGATTCCTCGCAACTGTCGTTGCTTCCCGCCGTGCTCGTCACTTGCCTCCGCAGGGCGTTTCGGCGGTTCTCTCCGAGGCGCCCGCCCCGCCTTATAGCACTTTGCGCAAACCACCAGATTGCCTCGCTGGAAATTCGCCGGCCCAACGGGCCAGGGCGTGCTAAGATCTCCGGTGCCTGGTTAACAGTATTTCTAGTTCGCGCGCGCGGGGCGGCCCCTGGGGGTCCCCGGGCGAAAAGCACCCCAGCAAGGTCCCGGCAAGTCCCCGGCAAGGTCGGGCCAGAGATGCCGGAGCCCTGTTACAGGGCCCCAGGACGGGCCAAGAGGTCCCCAAGAAGCGTCCAAGACGGTCCAAGAGGGCCCCGAGACGGCCAAAGATCGCCCGAAGACGCCCAACAGGGCCCCAAGACAGCCCAAGAGGCCTCCAAGACGCCCCAAGGGCCTTCCAAGAGGCCTCCGAAGAGGGCCCCAAGAGGCCAAAATCGTTGATTTTCATTGTTTTTTCAATGTTTTTTGCGTTCTGGCTTTTTCGGCTTCCGGACGCTCCAAGACGGCCCAAGAGGCCCCCAAGACCGCTCCAAGACGGCCCACGAGGCTCCCAAGACGGCCCCGGAACGGCCCAGGAGGGCCCCCAAGACGGCCCAAGTGCCGCCCAAGACGGACCAAGAGGCCCCAAGACGGGCCCAAGAGGGGCTCAAGAGGGGAACCGAGAACTGAAAAATCGAGCCCTCCGCCCCAGAAGGCGCCCAGGAGGCCCCAAAAAGGCCCCAAGAGGCCCCCAAGAGGCCCCCAAGACGCCCCAAGAGGCGCCAAAGAGGCCCAAAAGAGGCCCCAAGAGGCCCCAAAACGGCCCCCAAGAGGCCCCAAAACTCGGCTAGCCCACAGCGGTGCGACAATATGGGCCGGCGGAATGAGCGAAGCGATTAAATAATGCTTCTTCTGGTCGTTAAACAGATGGCCGCCGTCGGCGAACGTAGGCTTGGATCCGTCCTTTTGCAGGGGACATGCGGAGCATTCAAACTTCTTCGCCACCTTCCTTTGGTCGTGGCACGCTCGGCACACCACCGAGCGATGGCCCGAACCCTTCGCGAAGAAGTGCTTCACTTGCTGATCAGTCAGTTGACCGCCGTCAGTGAACGTAGGCTTGGATCCGTCCTTTTGCAGGGGGCATGCGGAGCATTCAAACTTGTTCGCCACCTTCCTTTGGTCGTGGCACGCTCGGCACACCACCGAGCGATGGTCCGAACCCTTCGCGAAGAAGTGCTTCACTTGCTTATCAGTCAAATGCGTCCTGTCCGCGAATTCTCGCTCTTTCCCATCTGCTTCTTTCGGGCGCGCGGAGCACCTCAGCACTCGAAGCCGATTGCGTTCTTCCTGGCACGCGCGGCACAGAACTGGGCGATGGTTCGCACCTGTCGCGAAGAAATGCCTCACTTGCTTATCTGTCAGATGCGTCCTGTCCGTGAACTCTCGGCTTCTCCCATCTGCTTCTCTCGGGCGCGCAGAACACCTGAACACTCGCGATCCCTTGTGCTGCGTTTCGCAGTCGCGGCATCTCCCTGGCGCATGGCCTGCGCCCGTCTGATAATAGTGCTTGATTTGGTCTGCTGTCAGATGCCCCGCGTCCGTGAATTCCCGCCCTCTTCCGTCTGCTTCTTGTGGGCGCGCCGAACACCTCAGCGGCTGTTGCTGGCGTGCGCTTCGTCGAGCAGTGTTCGTTTCATTCATGTACTTCGTTTCCTTCTGCGATTGGCTCCACTTGTTCCATCCGCTCTTCTCCCCCGCGCACTTCTTGCAGAGCTTCTCCCCTGCGCCCTTCGTCGCGCACTGGTTCGCCGTAATTTCTGCCTCCGTCTTCAGGAATTCACAGCATTCAGCGCAACGGATCTTGAATTTGTCTCGTGCATTCTGCTGCCACCCCTGAGGCTCTTTCCGCGACTTCCTCCGGGCTGCTGGCCCTGCGCGCCTGTCGCATTTGCTGGTCCGCACGAACACTCCGATCCTTTCGGGCTCGGCCCCCGCCACTCTGGAGACCATCTCGGCCCATTGGTCACAAGTCGTGCACCACTTTCCCCCTGCTCCCTTCAACATCTCCGCGCGCTCGCAGCAGAAGCTCGGGCCCGACTTCGCGCCGAACTCATTCGTGCTGAATTCAGCCTTTTCCTTCACCTTCCGACATTTCCCGCATGTTTTCCTTGGCATCAACCTCTCTTCGATGTCGGGCCACGGCAGCGCTTCCCCCCGCAACTTCTGTAACAACAATCTCGCGCCTTCCAATTATCATTGAGTGTGCGGCTGTCTCGAAAATGGCCGATATATGAGCAGACCCTGCCGAGTCTTCACGCGCGTTATGGCCACGCAGCTCGACATCCAGCTCACGTTTCTGCATTCCTCCAAGTCCGCTATTACCGCGTCGAACGTTCGCCCGTGCGCTGCGCGCGCCGTGCACGCCAACCCAGGCGAAATTATAAACTGTCTCCGTCGCACCCCCAACGCGGGCTTCTTTCGATGCGAGTCCAGATGCCGCGTCCGAGCACGAGGGACTATGGGATACAGCCCTGGTCCCGGCATCCCTTTCAGCGTCCACTTCTCGGCGTGAAAATCCAACGCGATTTGCCTGGGCATCTCACGCAGGACTCTCGACGACACGTCCTGCACGTCTTCTTCTTCTTCTTCACCTACCACCCATGAATGCATCGTCGCGCGACACCCTCGTAGCAATTGCTTCTCTGATCGGTCCAAATGGTCCGTCAGTACAACTGGCATGCCCACGGCAAGCGGTAACCATCCTGGCATGTCTGCACAGGCCTTGTCGTGGTATCCGAGCCATCGCACTTTGTCTGCTGAGGTGTACGGCCTTTCCTGGTACGTCGCGTGCGTTGCCTTATCCCGCGCATACACCCACGAAATCTGTTTCTTCTGGCACGCAGCCCAGTCTACGGCCCGCTGCCGCGCTACCTTGCACTTGACATCCTGATTCGGATAAATGGCAGTGGCTTCGGCGAACTGCGGAAGTGCGAACCGTTCGTCTGCGGCACTAGTGGCTACGAGACATCGACGCTTTCTTTCCTCTGCACACCGTCCACACTCCAGCTCGTTGTCCTTTGCGATAGCCTCCACGTTCTGCATTCAGGTTTGCGAACCACACATTGGCTGGTTATTCAACCACCACCCTGGAACGTCTGTAGGTTTCCCATGCAGAAACTGGTGCGTCCTTTCGGCCAGGGCTCCCCGTCGGAACTCATCTTGTACTGCCAGGAGCCACTCGTCCTTCTCTTCCAAACGCTTGCACTCTACCAATTCCGTCATCCCCGCCACGGACCCTGGCCCCTCGCCCCAGAAGATGTAATGACCATAATATTCTTCAGCGCCTGGCGCATACTGCCTCGCCTTCCGTACCCATGACGTCGGAATCGCATTCAATGGAGTTCCGCCGGGAGGTTCCAACTGGTAGAAATCTCCGCAGAATAACACATTGACGCCTCCAAACGGACGGTCTACCTTGTCGGCACCCACCTTCCCTTGCCTCGCTGCCGACATCACAGACCGCAAGTGCGCATCCAGCTCTGCAAGAAAATTAGCACTGACCATACTGATTTCGTCGATGATGAGCCAACGCCACTGCTGAATTCGCTTCGCTGCCTCTACTTTCTTTGCACCTGGCTCTCCGCGCTCCTTACTGGTTTCCGTACTGGCGCCGTGCGGAGTCGTCCCAAATGCGGCGTGCAACGTGTGCCCATCCAGACTGGACGCGCTCGTGGCTTGCAACGCAGCCACTTGGAAGTGCAGCCCATCTCTCGAACACGTGTTTCCGTAAGGTCTCTACCACAAAGCTCTTCCCTGTGCCTGGGCCTCCGTGCAGCATCCACAGCAACGGCTCCGAACTGCCGATCGTACCCTCGCCTTCCTGACACTCAGTGATCATCCTGTCTATGACCTTGTCTACGACTTCTCTTTGTTTCTCATTCATATCCACGACGCGTCTGCTGCTAGGTCCGCGCAGTCCTGCTTTCCACCGCCGCGACTCCTCAGCGCCGCCTGCAGGAGCCTGTCTCACTCTCCCCTCCTCAATTTCGCAGCCCTCCAACCCGTCCCCTCTCATCTTTGTCTGAGATGCCCGAGCTTCTGCTTCCCGTCGCTTCAACTCTTCCTCTGGCACCTCTACGCGCCCGTCTGCTCTCGCCCACGCTCCTCTTTTGCCCCTTTGATCTCCGCCCGCCTCTCGGCCCCACACGCGCGTCGATAACGCCATGGCTTCTGCACTCAGCCGACGCGACTCTGCAACAGCAGCTGCCGTTTCCCTTTTATCGTCCTCTAGGCGCGCGCCTCCAACGCGCGCGCGCCGCCGGACACCCTCGTCGAGCTCGTCGACGTCCACATCTTCGTCGCTGAACAAGTCATCCTCGCGCTTCCTTCCAGCGTCCTCCCCCTCGGGACGCATGTCGACGACGCTCGTGAAATCCTGTACATACCTCTTCGATTCCTCGCAAGGCAGTCCTCCATCCAACCACTCACGTGCGGCTTGTGCCAGCGTCTTCTCGCCAGCGCACCACTCTGACTGACACTCTCGATGCCCCATCCAAATCTGTGTCTTGCAGAGTGAACGATCGAAAATACGCCATCAAGATGAGCGCGTTCCTATCTGCTTCCCCTGGCCGATGCTTCGGCTGCGGTGCACCATGAAAGCTCGGGTTCCGCGGACTCTCGTTCCGAACCAACACCCACTTGTGCCGTGACGTTTCCACGCCCTCAACATCAGGGAACGCTACCCATGCGTCGCAGCCGTCGCCGCGAATGACATGATCGATTCCTGCCAATCACGGTGCTTCTTCCACTCCCCTTCTGCCGTGCCTCACGGACCTTCGTCTTGCCGCTCGCCGTGAGCACCGCGTGATACTGGCATTCATCCTCCTCGTCTTCCGTCTCTTCATCGCCCCCCCCTGCTACCTCTTTCCTTTTTCTTCATCTTCGTGGACCACTTTGTCATTTCGATTCGCCAATATCTGAAAAACTCATACACCGAAAGGTACCGTAGTTCCGGGGCCCACTTGGCATCCAACGGTCTCATGCCGTACAAGAATGCTGGATTATTTGATATCACGCGCGGCCTCTTTGCGCGCCTACCAACCCGTTCAAGATGAACCCTGCCAGGGTCCGATCGCTCCGACGCCACCCCGCACTCCTTTTCTACCATCCTCACAACGTCAAACCCAGGGGCCATTGCTGTTTTCGACGTCTTAATACTCTCCGCAGCCGTCACGTCTCGCACATCCGAGTTCGCGCGCAGGTTCACAATCTCTTGCGCGGACCGCACGATCCCTTTTCCCGTACATATCCGAGAGTAGCCGCGTGATGTGGCGGTGCGCCACGTACGAGGCGCTACGCCCTTGCACTTTCTCCGCTAACGCATGGTGCCCTTTCTTACACTCTTTCACCTCGTTGAATGACGACGCCAGGCGCTTCGCCCCATAGTCGCACGCGTACCCTGCCTGGGCGTTCTGCGCGCGCTGTGCCGCGAGCACGATACCTTTCTCCTCCGCGCCGTCCCAACGCCTCTCTGCGCACACGTCCCCGTCATGCGTCTGCTCCAGAATTGGGAATCTGTACGGGAGCTGCACATCGGAGTTGAAATTCAATCCAAGGCCGCCGCTTAACAACGCAGGCAATGTCCCGTTCAGGTTCTCTTCATTCTGTGGCCCATGTAGGCATCCAGTCATATGTCTGCGCCCTCCACACCGCATGGAGCGGTTTTTGAGAGACCCTGGACACAAAAGCACGGTCTTCTCCACCAGCCATGTCGTCCGAGGGAAAAAGCTCTTGCATTTCAGAGGGTCGTCATCTCGTTGACAGTGGAGCAAGGGCACAAATTTAGAATGCCGATGACTCCACTTGTGTACGTGGTTATGACGGTATCCCTGGCCCCTCTGCACACATCTCAAATACTTTCGCAACCACCATTTCGAAGCGCTCCCCCTCTCAGACTCTGGGCTGAGCTCTTGGGTCCCCTCTAGGGTTCGCTGCACCTCCGCATCGGTCTGCTTCAGGTACTGTTCTGCCTGAATGAGCTCTTCCGTGCCCTTGTACGCAGGCCAGCCTTTTTCGACGTGCTCTTTCTGCCTCTGCCATTCCGCCACATCTGCGTATACTTGCCGCGACGCCAGCCTTTTAAATGCTGCGTGCCCGCGCATCAGACGCTTAAGCTCGTCCGGGGGGCGGCGAATAATCTCGTGCAGCGGCGTGTGCTGATGGAGGCATTTGACAAACAACTGTGCGTGCATGTGAAAACTGCCCGCGGATTTCTGAGCTTCTATGGAACCGTGCACGCCGTCCACTCGCCCCGCGCACCCGCTTACCAATTTCGCGTTACTACCTGCCAGATCCGCGCAATCACAGTCGGGACACCGCGGACACCATCGAATTCCGAACAGGTGCTCCAACACCAGACCTACGATTGTGCGAAAGCCGTCGACGCCCGCCAGAGGGTCCCGTGCCAAGCACTCCAAGCGCATCTTGGCCGCTGCAACGTTTTGGCATAAAACCTCCATGGGTATCGCCATGTTCACATCGCCAGCGTCGCCCTCCACCGCCTCGTCCTCGAATGGCACGCCGCATGCGCTTGTGAAATCGGGTTCGAACAGCCCGCCATTCGACGGGCCTTGTTTCTCCTGCGCCCGATGCCTGTTGACTGGGTCTTTTCGGCGCGACCTACTCAGCCGTACCATGACATCGTAAAAAATACGGGGGCGCCTTGAGCCACCCGACCAGCGTGGGTATCGAACCGCATAATGGTACGTACCTCATTTGTTCCTGCGATCTTCTTATTAATGGCCTGCGCTTGCCGTGCCATTCTCTGCGCGGTCTCCGATAATGACGTGACGAATTTCAACTTCGACGCGTCCCCATTCACTGCGCGCCGCTGTCCAGTGCCTGGACCTGGGTACGTTCCTCGCAGTGCTTCTACTATGCTTATGGCAGCCTCCTCCATATACGTAAAATCGCGACCCGATTCGTCCTCCCTCTGCTCATGATCTGCAAACAGCCGCATGCTCCGGGACGTGTTCAATGCGCTTTGGCACAACAAGGACGACATCGTGAACCCGAAGCGCCAGTCGCGCCTGAGCTGAGATTCCACGCGGCGCGTCATGATTCGCGTCCACAGCGGAAGTTCCACGCGGGGTGCCTCTCCGACACGCCGGTGTCGGCTCACTTCGGACCATTCTGGCATATCAGGCATGCCTACCCCAAACTTGAAGCAGAAAGGAAAAGCGACGCCGAAGAACCACGGAACAAACTGACTCATCATGGCCGTGCCTGGAGACACCGCGAGGCGCAACCGCATCTTTTCCATCCACGTCCCCTGCTTCCGTCCGGTGCCTGGAAAATACCACAGGGGCAATGTCTCCTTGGTTATTCGGATTCTCTGCAAAATCTCGGAACTCAATCCGCGCAACTACGTTGTCGTCGAACCTTACGACACCGACGCCAGGGCAGTCGAAGTAGGCCACGTAATGAGCTGGCTGCTCCAGATGGCAAATCGCGCCCTGGAAGCGATATGTCCAGCCCGACGCCCCCGGCCACTTGAACGCCCTTGGCACGCTTACGCGGCCATTCACTCTGGTCATTCCGTCCGCCATTCTTCTGCTCAGCACCACAACAAGGAACCTTGCGGGCGTCTCCGATGGCACGTCGTGAGTTTGCGACGGGCCCTGGCACCCGTGCCACACCTCTCCATCTTGCAAGGCGGGTCTATGTGGGCATGGCAAACCGTGCTGAGCTCGTGTGGATTCCAACGCCACCAGATGATTAAGACCAACTGGACCCAACATATTCGCATATTCCCACATTTGGATTATCATGGATCGTTCTCGTCTGTACACATCCGAAACCCAACCGCAGCCCCCGCAAAACCGCCTTTGACGGATTGTGTTTCCCAGTATAGACCCGTCTACCACTGTGTAGTGCTGCGCAAGGATTCCCATACCCGTCAACGTACTCGCCTCCGCAGCACAGACAGCATCAACTAATGCGCTCTACAGCTCGCTTGCGTCGCACTGGCGAGTGCCCCTAAAATCATTAGTGCGACCGCCCTGAAACAGGCCATCGCGCACCGCTCTCACTCCTGGAACTTGTTCGCTTGTATATACAGGAAGGTCACCCAGGGATGCGCCCATCAGATCCGCCTGCCGTGCTAACGCACAAACTCCGCACTGATGACGCCGTCGGACGCTGCATCGGCGTCGATGATGCAACACTGCGTGCCGAATAGGTCCCAGACGCAGCAACACTTGCATTGCGGCGTTTGCAAAACACGAATTTACAATGTTCGGCATACCCTTTATCCGATGTCGAGCGCACGCCCAGGCCCCGTCCTCAAGCACGACGCGAGCGGTGTCACCATATAACGCGGCCGCCAGATCCTCTTCTGACACAGCCGGTCGCACGAGCTCCAACAATGTGCTCTCATTTGGGCGTTTCGCAAGAATGTCCTGCACGGTTGCGCCCCCTCCCGTGTCGTGCCGCTCTTCCACGGCCACATCGCTATTTGCACTTGCACCGTCCGCGCAGGTCGGCACTACCTGAGCGATGTGGGATGATGGCACCGATGTGCTACCCCCAACCGAAGAATGCAGCCACGGAGCATGCTCTGCTTCTCCCTCTACAGCGTCGCGCGCGAGCACATCGCCCCCGCTGGCCACGCGAACAACGCGCTTACTAGACATCCATATTACTGCTCCTGCGCACGCGCCGTGGACGTCGCCAAGCTTCCATCTATGCCGCAACGCGGCTGTCATGAATTGCTGCGCGCCCTTCGCTTCATACGCCCGCACAAACGCGCGCTCGTCACACAGCCATGTCTGCACAGATTGGAGATTTTTCCTCTCCATCGAATCGCCACTGCCACCCCCTGACGCCATGTCGTTTCTACATTCGGTTTTAAACCTTCGCAATGCATGCCAGCGCCACCGCCCCCCACGCAAGTTCGCACGCGCGACTTGTAAACATGTATTCACATGGTGACCAATGCTGGATGCGTCGCTTCCCAGTGCCACTGCCGACTCGCTACCGGCAAACCCGACATGAACTGGCTGCGCGACCTTTGCCCGCGGCACCCGGTCACCGAGAGTTGTCTTCCAGGAAACAGCACGCGTATCGTGGCCATTGGACCAGCAAGCAGGGGGCGTTGTGCTGCCCTTGCGCTTCACGCCCACTCCTGGGGACCGCCTACCTGGATGCACACCAGCGCGCGCGACTGTCCGCGCCCGCACGTCAGATCGCAAGACGCCCAGTCGGCGCGCGCCCATAGCATTGGCCGGCCGCGCCAGGCCTAAGAACATAGACACGCGTAAGACATCAAAAAACGAACGCTCCGTTCCCGCGCCGCTCCCCCTGGAAAACGATGGCAACGCGAATTTGAACATTTGCGAGAGTTTCCCCCTGCAGCGCCTTCCATGCAAGAAAGAACAAGAACGCTGCCGCGTCCGCCACGATCCCCATGTCGACGAACGCCGCCTCCCCCAACAGTTCCTTTTTCCAAGGCGTACCATGCCCAAAAACGCAAACTTAAAAATTTGCGAGCGTTTCCCCCTTCTACGACTTCCACGTAGCAAGGGATGAAACGCGACCACGCGCCCGCCACGCCCGCCATGGCCAACGCCGCCGCTGTGCCCCACGCCCACCGCCGCGCACCATTTCGCACCACCTCCGCGCGCCGCTTCCGCGCATGGCGTCCAGCTCCCCGCTCCTTTTCGCGCCGCGCTTCCAATCTAACCTTGCCCGTCGTTCCAGAACCACTTCTCAGACTGGGGATAGCACAGTCACCGCGGCAGTAGCGGGATGCCCACCGGATTACCCCCCGGGAAGGGTCACTCCTGAGATGGCAGGAGGCACCAGTCACCGCGGCAGCGGGCTTCCCACCGGATTTCCCCCCGGGAAGGGCCACTCCCGAGACTGCAGGAGGCGCGGCGCCGGATTCCCCTCCAGGAAGGGTCACCTTTGAGAAAGCAAAGGGCACTTCTTGAGCTCTTTGTTCTTTCGCCATGCGCCCCCCCCCGCTCGCCCGCCCGTGGGGGCCGGAGGGGGTGCAAACAGCTAGTCAATGCTTGAGCCTGGGAGCGGCGCGGAAATATACTTTTCCTCGATCCCCTCTCTCCTTCATCGTTCTTCTTCAATGACTTCTGAGTCCGCGCTATTATTTCCCCGTGTGTCTTTTCGTCTTTCTGCTCCACCTCCTGCCTCTCTCATCGTTGCCTCTCGCAACAACCTTCTGTCTCTCGTGGTCTTACTCGTGCCCTTCGCACAGCCGTCGCCGTCGACGCAGTCTGGACTTCCATCGCCGCCAGACTGCTGGCACACGGAGCACGCCCAAAGGGATCGCGATCCACCTCCTTCCAGCCACGCGAAAAGAGACCCAACGTCGCACCAGGCCCACCCTCAGCAGCCGCCGAACCAGGCCGTCGCGCGGCTCTCCATATGTTACGTGTATACATTCAATATTACTACATATACATATTCATATATGTGTATATATATATATATGTACACATCCAACCCTATATTATACACACACGCGTACATAACATGGGCAGGCATGCGTGCACGGAGGTGGCACTGCGCGGTGCCACTCGAAGCGCGTTTTTTTGGCCCACGAACGAGCTCTGGGTCGGGACCAGGACGGGAACAACACCACTCGAAACAAAAATCATCAAATCCGGGAAAAACAAACATTCTTGGCAGAACACTCGCGGACGGCCGCGCCCACACGCGTGGGTCGACATGTTCCGTCGTGCCTTGATCAACAGCAGGAGGAAGTGGAGGAGGATGAACCAGAGCTATTTTCAAACGCTCGTGGCCGCACGGACATGCGAGATCTGGCGTCGTTCTGCTTCCTCGAGCACGTAGCCCTGCATCGCGGGCGACCCGTGCGCGGGGGGGGGGGGGAGAAAACAAACGCTCTCAGCGTGGGCGGCCCTTCTGCATGAACGCAGCGGCCAACTCCACGCGCTACTTGTCGGAGAGGGGTCAGAAGAGGAAAGTATCATAGAAACGCATGAAATGATCTGGGGCGACAGTGTGGATGTGGATGAGAGAGAAGGATGTGGATGTGACTGTGGATGTTGATGTGGCTGCGGATGTGGATGTAACATGTTGATCAAAGATGGAGAGAGGCGGCCTGCGGGCCTGCAGCTCGCCCCCGAGCAATGCCAGTCCAGCTCGAGCGGCAGCTGATATTAATCAGCCTTCTCGCTCGATGAATTCGGAAGGAGACTAGCGAGAGGCGAAAACATTGCTGGCGCACCGAACCATCCAAACACACCACGGCGGACCCAATGGTGCCTCGTCAGGGCTCGCGCCACCTTCCGAGGCCCCCCGGGACCTGTGGACCCGACAGCCTCCAAAACCCTCGGGGCGAGAACCCCCTGCCTCCCGCGTTCTCTCTTGTCTACTCGGGCGGGAACACGGGAAGATACCGAGCGGGCACAGGAGAAGGAACAAGGGGGAGAACAAGGAGAAAGAAGGCGGAAGGAGAGGAAGGAGAAGGAGAAGAAGAAATGGGAGAAGGTGAAGAAGGGAAGAAAGAGGAAGGAGGAGGTACACCGAAGGAAACGACCGCGAAACAGGACGATAAGGAGGGGCGGAACGAGAGGGCGCACGCGTGGCTGCTGAGAGGCCCCGCGCAGCGAGCGTTGAACGAAGCTCAGAAGAACTGCTCCTGGACCGCCGCGTGCGCTGGCGCCGACCGACCCCAAGCCTGCGGAAGATGGTCTGCTGGGCCTGTCTTCATCCGCCACCACGAGAAGAAATATGGGGAGGGGGGTTCCTTTCGCCTGCTGTTCGTCCTCCTCGTTCCCCATTTCCTGCTCCTTCTCGGCGTTTTCCAAGCCGTCTTCAATTTCGCGCTCGGCTTTTGCGCCAAATTATCAAGGATTCTCATCGATATTTCTCACCGAACAAAAAATCACACGTCGGATTATGCCAAAACCCTTGTCTTCGGGGGAGGGTTCTTAAAACATCTCGGCATCGCAGCGGAGCTCCGAGCCATCCGAGAAGGCCCCCCCCCCCGCTTCCTCCTTGGGCCCTGCTGATTCCCGAGCAACGAACAGAGCCGCCTTCACGCCAGCCCAGGTCCACAAATTCAGAACCTCGGACGAAGAGATGGAGCAGCCAGATCTTAGCTATTCTTGGGGGGGTTCTTGCGGGGGCCCCCGCCAGGATCTCGCAATGTGCAAGCTAAGCGCAAATGGGACAAGGCCGGCTAGACCACAAAACACCTGTCCAGAGGCGGGCTTCAAGGCATCTGTTCGGGCCTCCAGCGACCCATGCCACGATGCAAAAACTAGTAGCGATCGAACGTCCAGGTTTGAATCCCAAGGCGGAGGATGAGGAGTCCGCGCATGCGCGGTCGCACGGGTGCGTTCCGCGTGGGGCATCCGCGACAACAACGCTCGCATCCGCGAGGGCGCGGCCCAGGGCGGCCCCCCCGCGCAGCCGCGGATGCGGAGTGGTGCGTCGCCGCCGAGATGCGAGCCCAGAGCAGGCATCTACTGCGCTGGAGCCGCAAAGTCTGTGACAAATGCTGTGAGGTGCAAACTGTGCTGTGTAATATGTGTGATGCAAGATGCATGGTGCCTGTGGGAGATACACTCGTGGGTGGACTGCACGGCGCACGTCCTGCGTCGCACACGCCGTGGGCAAAGCAGCATGGTTAGCTGGTTGCCGCAGGTGCGGTATTCCGAGATTGCCACCCGTGGCGCGCAGACCGACATCCGCTCAAAGTTAATGCACACCCCGCCCACAGATCCGTCCGATATACTTGTTTTATCCCTGGATCCGTTGGTGTGCCACGTTGCGGCGCCTGTCCAAGCTGGATGGCATGTACAAGAGAAGAAACCGTTGCTGCTTTTCTGGTTCGCAGCTGGACGCGCGAGATGCCACATATTCTTTGCTGAGGCTCGCGTCGGGAGCTCCCGAACTCCACCCCCATCCACACCTGCCCCCGTCAACTCCTACGCAGAAAAAAAAAACGGACCGCCCCCCCACGCGTGCCCCAAGCATCCTCGTCGATCTCCTCCCCCAATCGCTTGGTCCGCTTGTCGACCGCGTTGTCCATGTCCTCGCCCCTCCTCCTGGCCGACATGGCGGCTTCTTGGGCCGAATCGACCGTCCCTCACATTAGTTCGCCACGACGCATGCAAGATTGGAGCCCATCTCCTGGGAGGAGTCGTAGAACTTGGGAAAACCAAGAGGGGGCGGGCTGGCGATGCATCGCCCGTCGAATTCTCACCGCAGCCGAGATCATCATAACATTGACGATCGCAGGGAAGATGTTGCCCTCGTAGCGGGGGGGTGAGGGTCGGTCTGAAGGAAAACCACCAAGATCGTACAGCAGGTACGAAAGCTTAGATAGTGAACTGGTCGACTGGAGCTGAGTCCACACGAAGTCGACCAGTGCATCAAACCGCTGCTCCTGATTCGTCGGGGACGGGGATGAGAGTGTCTGCTCGACGAAGTGCTCCGCTGCAGCGACGCCTTCAGCACGCAGGGTTGGGCGAGGACACTCAGAACGTACTGGGTGGAGGCCTGCATCGGCGGTGAGGGCGGGGTACGGGCACAGGACGAATAGTAGAAGAGGAAATATGGATGTCCGTCCAGCGTAGGCTAGCAATCCCAACAATCGTCCTGACGTGCGAGCTCTGCGACGACGTCGCTGAGTGGGCACTCTGGGGATGCAGACCTGTGCCTCTGTGGTGAGAGCGGCGCACGCATGTAAGCAACGCTCTCGGATGTCGGTGTCCTTAGCAAATGAGGGTCCCAGCTCGATGCGGTAGTCTCTGATGGCGTCGAGGGCGTGCGCACGAGGTAGATATTCAATAACTCAATTGACTGTTGGCGGTCCAACCGAAGACGACAGAATAGGTGGCCACTCCATACTGTCCAGAAAATCCGAAATCTGTCGTCACCGTATACGAACGTGCCGATGTTGCTGTAGATCTCCTCGATCAACAGCAGATGCTCCATGAAGCTGTCGGAAATGAATATGGAATATGTAGTGGCCTGCCCCACCAGACGACAGGCGCTGCCACTGGTCAGAGGAGCCCAAGAAACCACGTACACACCGGTGGCAGGGCAGCACGGATCGTGAGCGGTGATATGGAGGGCCTGGGAAGCGGTGACCGAAGGGCTGAATGGCGTCCGTTTCTCACCGAACGAGGGGGGCTCGACCTGCGGCCCGCGTGACTGCTGTGTGCGCCGTTGGGCAGTCAGCGCTATATTTTCCCCGTGTGTCTTTTCGTCTTTCTGCTCCACCTCCTGCCTCCTTCTCATCGTTACCTCTCACAACAACCTTCTGTCTCTCGCTATCAACGCGCGGTCTTACTCGTGCCCTTCGCACAGCCGTCACCGTCGACATAATCAGGACTTCCATCGCCACCAGACTGCTGGCACACGGAGCACGCCCAGAGGGATCGCGATCCAACACCTTCCAGCCACGCGAAAAGAGACCCAACGTCGCACCAGGCCCACCCTCTGCAGCCGCCGAACCAGGCCGTCGCGCGGCTCTCCATATGTTACGTGTACACATTCACTATTACGATATATGCATATACATATATATATATATATATATATATATATATATATATGTACACAACTAACCCTATATTATACACACACGCGTACATAACATGGGCAGGCATGCGTGCACAGAGGTGGCACTGCGCGGTGCCACTCGAGAGCGTATTGTTGGGTCCAAGATCGAGCTCTGGGTCGGGGCCAGAACGGAAACAACACCCGTCGAAAGAAAAATAACCAAACCCGGGAAAACAAACATTCTTCGCAGAACACTCGCGGACGGCCGCGCCCACGCGCGTCGGGATCTCGCGATATGCATGATAGACGCAAATGGGACAAGGCCCGCTAGAAAACAAAGACAGCTGTCCAGAGGCGGGCTTCAAGGCATCTGGTCGGGCCTCCAGCGACCCTCGCACGGGACAAAAACTAGGAATGCGAACGCCAGGCTTGAATCCCGAGGCGGAGGTTGAGGAGTCCGCGCATGCGCGGTCGCACGGGTGCGTTCCGCGTGGGGCATCCGCGACAACAACGCTCGCATCCGCGAGGACGCGGCCCAGGGCGGCCCTCCCGCGCAGCCGCGGATGCGGAGTGGTGCGTCGCCACCGAAATGCGAACCCCATCAGGCATCTACTGCACTGGAGCCTCAAAGTCTGTGACACATGCTGTGAAGTGCAAGCTGTGTTGTGTAATATGTGTGGTGCAAGATATACGGTGCCGGTGGGAGATGCATTCGGGGGTGGGCTGCGCGGTGCCAGTCCTGCGTCGCACCCGCCGCGGGCAAAGCAGCATGGTGTTAGCTGGCTGGCGCAGGTGCGGTAGCGCGAGATTGCCACCCGTGGCGCGCAGACCGACATCCGCTCAAAGTTAATTCACACCCCGCCCACAGATCCATCCGATATACCTTTGTATCTCTGGATCCGTTGGTGCGCCACGTTGCGGCGCCTGTCCAAGCTGGATGCTATGTGCAGAGCAGAAACCGTTGCTGATTTTCTGTTTCGCAGCTGGATGCGCGAGATGCCGCGGATTCTTTGCTGCGGCTCGTGTCGGGAGCTCCCGAACTCCACCCCCATCCACACCTGCCACTGCCCACCCCAACACACAAAAAAACAAAAAACTGACCGCCCCCCCACGCGTACCTCGAGCATCCTCGTCGATCTCCTCCCCCAATCGCTTGGTCCTCTTGTCGACCGCGCTGCCCATGTCCTCGCCCCTCCTCTTGGCCGACATGGCGGCTTCTTGGGCCGAAGCGACCGCCCCTAACATTAGTTCGCCGCGAGCTTGTTGGCGGGCCGCCGTCGAGCTGGACGAGAAGTATCGGTCAAGCCGGTTGATGGTGGCGCCGATCGCTTGCGCGTTCAAGGCGCCCTTCGCTTCCTGTCAAAAAACCCGCGTGCAGGGGGGGGCACGCACGAGGGCAGACAAGCATCGCGATTCGAACACCGACCCGCATGCACGTTTGTAAGTTTTTCTCTCTCGTTCTTTTGCCCCCCGATGCACCCCCTGCTTTCCATCCTGGCCGCCCCTAAATTCTTTGGGAGCCCCTCTCTCTGCTGATGTTTATACCCGCTCTCTACTGCTAGTTGGGGCTCCTTTTGTTGAACTATTTCGAAACATTCCGCAGCGACAGAGCAGCGCCTTTTGTAGACTGGCGCGGCATTATTCTTGGACTTCTTCTCGTTTGTTGGACCATGGGGGCGCGTAGAGACGAACCGAAAGGCTTTCAACATAGTCTCGGAAGCCCGGGTCCAACCTTCACGAGGAGGGAAACCCAACAGGTTGCACGCGCACATTCGGCAAGAGAGTGTGAAAATCTCGGGGCCGCGCCCTGCCCCACCTCTTCGCGGCGCGCCGCGTCCTTCGCCACCCTTTGCTGCAATCGCCCCGCTGGTATGGCGGAATGAGCGCCGAGGCCGCTGAGGAGCTCCTCCATGGGATCCTTCGCGCGGGGCCGAGACTCCGACCACGTCGCCGAGGTCCGGCATCAGGTCGGGGGGGGAACGATGGGGCGACGATGGGTGACACAAAACGACTTTGCGAGGTTGAACATCACCCCCCTGTGCTTCTGGGCAACGACGGGGGGCGTGATCAAACTTCAGGCGGCGGGCAGAAACATCGACCAGGAATCGGCGATGCACCGTTCACACCCCTACACGCCCGTGCTTGCATCACGGCGAAGTCCACTTGCCCGTCCTTACACCCGTACACGGATGAGCCTAGTCGCCTTGCGTCCGCATAAGGATGTTCCACCCCTGCAGTCAGAACGTTGCCAAGTATCTTGCAAAATGATACAACAACAAAGAATATGAAGGGGGCGCCCATATGTCCATATTACCATACGTATCCAATACGTATGGTACATAAATGCGATATCGTGGTTCTTATGCACTCAAGGGGGGCGCCCCTTATATCATATAGTATACCAAGGTATATGCACTGCACATGCTACACTACTCGAAATCTGCTCGCGGCTGGCAACCAGCTGCGCTGCTACTCGCTGCTGGCGGGCCAGGCTGCACGAGCCGACGATCAACAGTGCGCTGGGGCGCCGGAGGGGATTTGACACTCGCCTTTCTCGCATCGCACTCCTGGAAAGAATTTCAGCCTCGATCGGGCACGTCCAACACAATCCTAGACTGCATCTGCCACATCGAGTATCAGTACGTGTCATGAACAATAAAAAAAGAAAACAACTGGAACAATAACACACGAGACTATTCCACAAGGACACCTGCTCTCTTCCTTCCCCCCCGCGCCGCCTTCGCCCCTGCGCCCATCGCGTCTGCATTGATGATGCGCCCGCCGCTGTTCCTGAGCGGCGACCTTCCCGATGCATTCGCGAAGGTCGTCTGGAAGCTGACCGATAACGCGGCGCCTCTTTGGAGGCGCCAGATACGAGCGCACCACGACCAACAACAAAAAACCGCAGAAGGTAACATCACGAGAAACCACAACGTCGATGATATTCGACGCACCGGCCCAACGAGCCGAGCTCTGTCGTGTCCCAACAACGACAGACAGCAAGAAGGAACTCCAATTGTAAACCTGCCCGACGTCGTTCCGACGGCTACGGTTTCGACGCCTGTCGCCGTGGGCGCCCCGATTAGTAAGACCAACAATGTAATGAGGCGGGACGTGTTACGATCCAATGGCAGCAGCACGTGGCGCGGGCGCCTTGCCGCGGTGCGTCCCGATCGGCCAACGTCTGTCGTGTCCAAAGGGATGTCCAAGGTGAGGGTGTACGAAAGCTCGGGAGTGTACGACATGGCTCCTCTGCGAACCAGGCGGCGCGATGCTTCTCACCTTCTCGATCCGCCACGCTTGGGCGATATGTGCCACTCCACTACTTCCTACCCGTGGCATCCTGCTTTCCCCGTCCTTTTGCCCGCACATTCGCGATCGTCTGGTCCGACGGCCCCCCCGCCCGCGGGTCTTTGGCTCTGTCCTGCGCGGCGGCGCCAACCCGAACCAAGAAGTGAAACCGCGACCGACCGGGGCCGAACTCGCGCAGAACACACCAAAAAGTACAAAACCGAACCATAACGTCGCGAAGGGATTTCTGCCCCACACTCGGCAGCAAGGTCGCGCGACGACGCGACGGCGCCAACGACCACGACGACGACGAGAACAACGACGTAAAACGAAAACGACGCCGGTTGTTATTTCTCTCTGGCGCGCAACTCTTACGGTTTCACAGTGATTCCACAATTTCGACAGGGGGAACCTGGGGCTGTAACGCTCCGAACCTACAACAACCGTAGGGCTACAAACCCACGAACTATGGGTGCATGGCCACGATACGAGAATGCGCTTGGGCCAAAAGCCTATAAAGCTATTTGGCTTCAGGGCCTTGGGGCTGCGAGGCAACAAGACGATGACGACGACGACGACAGCGATGACGACGACGACGTGAGGGAAGTTCTGCCCGCCCCCCGCCAGCCGAAATGCCCTCGCGACGACGACGATGACCACGATGCCGACGACCAAAAGGACGAAGACGACGACGACGGCGACGTAAGGACCCCCCCTTCCTGCGCGTTGGTAGAAATTCCACGATCGGTTGCGACTACGACAACGCCAGCGACGCCGACACTGTCCATTGCGATGGCGACGACGACGGCGACGACAACGACGACGACGCCCTTCCCGCAACGCCGACGACGGCGACGACGGCGACGGCAGCGGTGGCGGCGGCGGACTAGGCGTGTCCAGAACAGCAGGGGTTCGACGATTCCTCCTGAATGTCCACGGTCCCGAAACCGCATACTCCGAACACAGGTCTGGACGAACGTCAAATCATATGTTTGATGGCGTTGCCGACCACGTGGAATTAGAGCTTCGGGGCAAGACAGCGATAGAGATTCGTAGGCCTCCCATGCTTGCCAGGTACACTGCTTGCCAACATTGTAGCTCTACGTACCACTCGGGCTATAGCGCTACAGCTCAGGGCGACAGAATGTAAGGAGTCTAGAACCGCTGTGCCAGAAACCCATACGGCTGCCATGTTCGAGGACCACGCGGCCATAGATATAGACCTCAGCCCCGAAAGGGCTGATGGTTTCTAGAGTGTAGATCTGCGGGGCTCCAGGGCTGTGAGCCCCTGGAGCTGCGATGCTGGAACGGTACAATGCCACAGAGTCCCAGTGCTGTGGAGTCATCGACTCGGTGGGCTCCCAGGTTCCAAGACTATAGACCGATGGGACTATTGGAGACCTCCAGCACGCAGTGCCGCAGGGCTCGCGGCCTTTGTTTATGGGTTACTCACTGGACTAGTAAAGCTGTGAACACTATTGAGCTTTTCCGCCAATCTTCTGCCCCCCGTCCGCCAACCTTCCGCCAGACTTCGACCAACCTCCGCCAGCGTAGGCGGCCTGTTTCCCCTCCCGCTGATTTCCACTGGTTTGCTGTCGCCTACCGCAACCGCAAGCACGCTCACATCGCAGATCCTCGCAGGTACTGCCCTTTTCGGGAAGCTGCACATGCACCGACGAGACCAATTCGCAAAGGGAAATTCTGGGATCGATTTGGACCGAACCGTCGTAGTCGTTCTCGACGTCGTCGTCAGAAGGTGAAGCTCCACGGGCACCTCCAGCATCCCGCGGCGCCCGTGTCAACTTTATGCTATGTACACGGACGAGCGATCAGACGTCGCTGCTTTTCTGTTTCGCAGCCGGATTCGCGAGACAACGCAGACCCCCACGTTGACATACGCGGGAACCGCCGAGCATCGCATCTAATCCACGCCTGCCCGCCCCGACCCAAGACGACCAACTTGCGTTACAGGCATCAAAAGTACATGCTCCTTGTGGCGCGCGAGGTAGCATACTCTCGCGACCTGCCCCACGAGGCTACCTTCGCAAGGTACCTTTGGCGCCACAGTTCGGGCTGTGCAGTTGTACGGCCCCACGCGCAATATCCTTCAAACTGCTGGTGTCAGCCTGCAAACCTAAAAAGTTGATGAGCCCTCAGGCACGACACCCTTGGCTCGGTTCCTCCTCTTCCATGACCCGTCATTCTCAATTCATTTCTTCCCTCATCGTTCCTTCTGTTCCGAGCCTCATTCACCTTTTCTCCTTCTCTTTGTGTGCTTCTATAATCCCGTCCTTCCTTGCGACATCCATGCGCAAACGGAACCACCAGGGGTTCCCACGCCGAGCTTTCCTATCTACACAGGCGGGCGATTGCAAATGATCAACCATGCGCGGCAGGCCCACTCCACTTCACCCCTCGCCCCTTGTTGCCCCCTCCCGCATGATGTCAATCCTACGAATGAAGAACCGCGTTCCTACGAATCTTCCGTGGCCTCTTCCAATCTCGCCCGCCTCGGCGCACCCCCGCCGTCGCTCAGGTCCTCGCCCTCGTCCCGCGGAGATTTCGGGCGTGCAACGTAACGCCGTTCTTTCCATGACATCCACTCCGTCTGCGCATACATCAAAACACCCCGCAATAGCACGTCTGCCGCCCCCCCCCCGCCCCCCCTCCCTGACCAGGCCGAGTCCGGGCCGAAGTACAGCGCACGGGCTCGACAATCGTCGAAGGCGCGACAGAAATCCGACAAGCCGACGGAAACGGAACACCCTGTGCCTTTTCCTTCCCCCCCCCCCCTCCAAATCTTCCCTGTTCGTTTTCTTTTGCTTTTCCTTTCTTCCTCTTGCAGTTCTCGCGCCCGGTTGCCCCGCTTCGCGTCGCGACTGGCCCGGGGCGAAGGCGGTGACGCGAGCGCTCTTCCTCGGCCCTCGCCCCCCCCCCCCCCCCCCCCTTCACCCTTCGGGGCGCCCGTCGGCTGCTTCGCGGCGGCAACCTCCTTCGTGGGCCCGAGGCGCCTTGGATCAGTGATTGCGGCCACAGCGCGCCCGCCCCAGTTGTCGTCGCATCGTCGTCGTCGTCGTCGCCGGCGCCCACGTCGAAAACGAATCCACCGCAAGTCGCCCCGCGTCTGTTGACCTGTTCTAGACCGCCAGCGCCATAATCACGCCGCCCTATCTGGTTCGCGGGTAGTTCGAGGACTTCTGCTTCCAGCTCTCTCTTGTCTTTCTGTCTCTGGACCTGGACTCTCGCGCCCTCAGAGATCGCGGAGGCAAGGTGACATGCCTCCGTGGCCTTCGCGCATCCAAAAGCCAGTTCTGGAATCTTCAGGACTTCGGGACTCGAAACGGGAGACATCCGTACCAAGGAGGTAACAAAAGCCGCCTGACGCGAGATGATTCCTTCGCCGTTCTCGAGGCGAACCAGAACTTTGCCTTGGATGGGGCCGCAGAACCTGTCCAGAGAGGAAAAAATAAGGAAACCATGTTTGACAACTAAAATATGGATTACCCCCAGGGCACATCCGAATCAGCTTTGCTTTCGCGTGCCACAGGAAACCTTCAGGAGGATTATAGGAGACACCAAGGGACGATGGACCCGCACAGGTCGCGGAACGTTAATATGAATCACGCGTTGAGAGTTCGTTGAAGAAGGAGCCGCGGGGTGACTGCTCTGATGGGAATGCATGCCCAGCGACTATGATACAAGAGGGCAACGATTGAACCTATTCGACGACAAGAGCGACACGAGAGCCCATCGCGATGAACAGCGCAATCAATGCGATACCATCCCAAACCATGCAAACAAGCCTCGGGCACGTTCTTCTCAATGATGCCAGTATCGGGGTATACGTTGAGCACTTCTTGGCCTGGTCCGCTGCCGCGTCGTGCTCATAAACCCATTGCCGACTTTCTCCCTGCGCGCAGTTTGTGTTCCGCCCTTTCCTGCTGCACCGCTCTGTCCGAAATCCATTGCTCTTCGATTTGAAGCGGACCCCCGATCTCGACGATTTTGCAGAAACTACGACTGGTCGAATGCACGCATAATGGTTGACCACCTCACGGATAACAATTCCTCAACGAGGCCACGCGCAGAGATCACTGGATTGCACGTGGTTCCGATCGCTCCCCACTAACAACTGGAGACGGACAACGACGCTCGGGAGATCCTGGGCGAGTTCTGTTGCCACGTTGTACGCCAAAACTGCTCGTGCTCCAACTTCCCTCATCCTCCCCCCCCACGCCCCCATCGGCCTGCATTGTACTTGCCGTTCTTCACGAGTACACTGTCGCCCGCCACGAGATTCAAACCAAACCTTATCGTCGCGACATGGCGCAGCCACTCATTCCCAATGGTCGCCCTCTTCACTACTGGTCTGTCAGGCCCCTTCGTTCGGCGCGCGGCGGAAGGCGATTCAAATCGGCATTCGCCCCCCACCTTACTTAGGAGAGGCCACGCGGAGGAGAGGAGGGGGGGCATAGTGCCTGCTACAGAGTATAGTATCCTGCACTCATTCCACTGGGAATTCCCCAATCGGCAAATGGGAGCAGCGCGGGCAAGGCACAGACTAGAGTACTTGTCGGAACGCCGCTCCCTGTGGCCACCTAGACTCGGTACAACGCAAATGGCGATGCCGTTGGAAACAGGCAAACCATCTTGCTCGCAACGACCTTAGCTGCTACACCGCCGTTGCTCGTCCGCCGATCGTCTCGCGACCAGAACTCCGACTGTGAAGGAGCTGAGGCCCGCACGTAGCGGCGGCAAGCTCTTTCCACGTCGTCACCTTGATTGCGGTTTCGTCGACGATGAGATAGATGTGGAGGACATTGCCATCGTTTACGACCCCATGGACGATTCCCTCCACCGTGCGGGTGGCGCCATCCACGTCGCTGCGCAAGTCGTCCGCCCCCGAGCGCAGGCAGGCATAACAAGCACAAGAGATGCGGCCCGCCCCTCGGGCCGCGACACGTCTTGATATAACCCCCAGAAAGCATCGACACGACCGTGCACATAACTCCGACAGCACAAGCCCTGTCGTTCGCATCCCCCACGAGTCGCTCGCTTGTGTCCATCCACCGTCCATCCCCCTCTTTCCCTGATTCATACGGTTGCCCACTTCACGATAACATTACCACTCATTGCCATTTCCTCGGCCCCCGGTCAATGCAACGCGCGTCATCCCAAGCCCGCCGTGCACTGCCGTCTTGCACTCGTCGGCGCCCTCGCAGCCTCTACTCCGCCCCCCCCCCCCACCCACCCCCACCCGCCGCGTTCTCGTCCTCCTCGTCCTTTTCGTCCTCATGCTCTGGCCCCTGCGATTTTTCCTCTCCCATCGGTTCCGGCTGAATTGCGACCGCCTTGCGTTTTGTTTCCTCTGCGTGTTCCCTCGCATACAAATTCTCACTCCGTTTGGGATTTCCCGACGGCCAACATGACCCGACACTTTCTCGCCCCTTCGCCCCGCGCAGACTGACTCAGAAACACGCGGGCTCTGGCTCACCCCCGCCTTCCCACGCTGCCGCGCGCGCCCCCTGTTGGGATCCTCGACCGTCTCCTGCGCCGGGATGTCCCCCTCCTAGATGTGGGCGGCCCGTGCCTCCACGATGGTGCCCCTGCGATTCCCCAAGGGCAGCTCCACGTTACCTGCGATGGCCCATACAATGTGGAAGATACAAGGTGGCTGCTAGAACGTTCCAGCGTCTCCATGATTACCCCGAGACGAATTTAACATGAACTACGAGCCTTGGCGAGTTCATGTCGACAACGTCTGATGCAATGGACCCAACCTCCGGAAACCCAGCAAAACAACTCGAAGACCCCCCAAAAGCGTTCGGGGAGATCCACGAAGAAGGCCTTCCAAAAGGCCAGCCATAGGCCACCCGCGCCCCCGCCACGTCTCGACGCATTTTCAGCGCTGCAAGTATGCTGCCAGCCACCTGAAGGGCCCCAAGACTATCCAAAACGCTCCATGTCCTCAACCTCTGTACTCGCCCATTCTACATCGACCACCGATCCTCCCTATGCTTTCCTTCTCCCACCTAGAATTTGTTTCTGTCTACCTACCGTCTCCTCGTCGGTCACCTGTTATTTGTCCTCCGCCCCGGTCCGCTTCCTCACCCAGCGGCGCTATTTCGGGTGAACCAAGTTCTGCATCCGCGTGTTGTTCTGAATTCCATGGTTCTTAGTGCAAGTCACGTCTGGCAACATACACATCAGGGTGTCAACGACATGCGTGGAAAACGACCCCCCACGACCAAAGAAGAATGACACCACAAAAAAATCCTTGCCAGCGCTGAATCGTGTAGTCCCGGAGCAAGTGCACCTTGCCCTTCTCGACGAGATCGAGAGCTCCCGACCCGAACATCTTCGCGACAACCTCACCCCCCGCCACGTCGAGAAATCCTTCAGCGCTGATGAGGCACCAAAAGGCTTGGAACGTATGGTTTACGAGCTCCCCTTCTTCCCCTTTGAGAGGAGGCCCTTCCCTTGCCTCTCCCTGGCCACCCCCCCTTGTCTATACCTAAATCAAGAAGTCTTGCGCAGTGAAGAACCGAGAGATGCCACATCATTTCCAAGCTTCTGCCCAGAAGTTCCCCCGACACTTCCACCGAAGACCAGACAGAAAACCCCGGGCTTTCCAAAACCGCGGGAAAAACAAAGAACACACGCGACGCTCCAATATACATTCGAAAACGCCCTGGCTGGCATCGGAACAATGCCAGTGATACACGCACGGGGCCTTGTGGCTATCCTGGACGCCATCATGTTTATTCCATTTTCACCTCTTATCTTTCACCTTCCCTGTTCCCATATGAATGCCCCCCCCCCCCCCTCACAAGGCATTTTCCCTGTGACTTGTCTCCTCATCTTCCCCTCGCCTGCGTTCACTCATTTTTGCGTGTGCCTCGCCAACCTCCATTCTCAATCCCTTTTGGTCCTTCTCTTCTCCGTCATCCTCCTCCCCTTGTGAGGTGCGAGCCCCGGTGTTTCTCAGTGCGTCCTCTCGCGCCCATCGTCGCATCGAACCGAACGAGCGCCATTTCGGGATGCGCTAGTGGGGATGCGCGAAGCGCCCAGAATGTGACGCTTCTCAAGCGTTTACCGCTCTTGGTTGCGTATGCCGCGCGCTTCTCCTTGCAACGCAACGCGATGGAGTAACTCATCGTCGCGACCGTCAGGTCGGCCACCGCGCGCGTCGGCCTCACCGCCTCCGTCGCGTGTGGCACTGAAGCGACATGCCCCGACGCGGTCGCAGTCGGGCTGGCGACGCGCGCCGCAGATGCTGCGCCTGGCGTCCGACGCCGGCGTTGCGGCGTCGAGGCGAGGGCGTTGGTCGACGTTGCAGTCGTGGGACGGCCGAAAGGCTGGGCGGCCGCACAACGTCAGAATACCGCAACGAGCCCCGCTGCAAACGAGCTGCGGTATTTTCACGAACTGGTCTCTTGTTCCTAATTGCACCGTATCAGAACGTTGCGCAGTATCGCGATGTTCCACCCCTGCAGTGAGACCGCTGCACAAAATCTTGCAAAAGGATATAACAACAGAGCATATGGGGGACGCCCATATGTCCATCTTACCATACGTATACAAATACGTAGATTTACATGTATGCACATACATATGATACGTATACAAATACGTAGATTTGCATGTATGCACATACATATATGCGATATCGTGGTTCTCATGCATTCAAGGGGGGCGCCCTTATATCATATAAGTATACCAATGTATATGCACTGCGCATGCAACACTACTTGAAATCTGCTCGTGGCTGGCCACCAGCCGCGCTGCTACTCGCTGCTGGCGGGCCAGGATGCACGAGCCGACGATCAACAGTGCGTTGGGGCGCCGGAGAGGATTTGACACGAGCCTTTGTCGCGTCATACTCCTGGACAGAATTCAAGCCCGGTCGGGCACGTCCAACACAATCCTAATCTGCATCTGCCACATCGAGTATCAGTAGTAGTAGTAGCAGTAGTAGTAATAGTAGTACTAGTAGTAGTAGTAGTAGTAGAAGTAGTAATAATAGTAAAGGTTGGAGAATAGTAATGGTCGTAGTAATAGTAGTAGTACTAGTAGTGGTAGAAGTAATAGCAGTAGTACTAGTAGTAGTAGTGGTAGTCGTAGTACTAGTAGTATGCGTTATCTTATTAGTACTTGTAGTAGTACTCGTAGTAGTTGGCGTAGTCGTAGTCGTATTATTGGTAGTAGTCGTAGTAGTAGTAGTTGCCGTGGCAGTAGTAATAGTAGTAGTAGTAGTAGTAGTAGTAGTAGTAGTAGTAGTAGTAGTGGTAGTAGTCGTAGTAGTAGTGGTACTAATAATAGTAGTAGTAGTAGTCGTGGTACTAGTACTTGTAGTCGTTGTGATACTATTCGTAGAAGTAATCGAGTAGTAGTAGTGCCAGTAGTAGTAGTGGTAGTGCTAGGACTAGTAATGGTAATAGTAGTAGGTGGCATAGTAGTAGTTGGAATCGTAGTAGTAGTAGTAGTACCAGGAGTATGATTGGTAGTAGTCGTAGTGGTGGCCGTGATATTGGTAGTAGTCGTAGTAGTAGTAGTAGTAGTAGTAGTAGTAGTAGTCGTAGTAGAAAAAGTAGTAGTAGTAGTAGTAGTAGTAGTAGTAGTAGTAGTAGTAGTAGTAGTAGCCTTCCTGGTACGACGAATAATAGCATTCGTAGTAGTAGCAGTAGTAGTAGTAGTAGTAGTAGTACTACTACTACTACTACTAGTAGTCGTAGTGATGGTACACGCAGAGGAGGAGGAATAGAAGGAGGACAAGGAGGAAACGGGCGGGAAGACAGACCTCCTACTTGTGGTAGTGGCGGAGGGAGACAAGCCCACCATGGTTTCCGCTGTATACAAAAGCCTGCTCGCCAAGGGCGCCAGCACCATCGACCCGACCAGGAGGCGGTCGCCCAGCGGCCAGGCATTCCTGGCACGGGCGTCAAGGGCAACGGCAGGGGGGAAAGGGCATCTTGGGGGGGGGAAGGGGCATCGGTCTGGCTTCGGCGCAACATCGCCGATTGATCGGCGATAGATCTCCGACTCTGAATCCGCATCTTCTTTTTGAATCAATTGGGCCTATCGGCGATCAACGAGGGGGTCGATGCGTCCGCCCTTATGCCCACACCCCCCTATCATTCCCCCTGGGGGCCGCAGCAGCGTCATCGGCACCAGCGTCTCGGCGCGGGGCTTCCCGGGCCTCGTCCACCACGACGTGGGAGGACCTGCGAGACAGACTCAATAAGATCTGGCGCTGCAATCTTTTCACAACGGATGTCTTCGTTCGATTTCGAACCCTGGGGCCCTCGCACATCGTTGCGGATCGATAATTCGGCACCAAAATGTTTCCGGGATTCGGATCGCGATTTGTTCCGATGTTGCAAATGGTTGCAATGTCGGAACTCAGGAAGAAGAATTGTGGGGGTCCACTCAGCATCGAATCGGTATGTGTGATCGGTTCGTACGGTGCATCGATCCGTGCTGCACCAGCACGGCATCGCACCCGACCAAGATGAGGCTGCTGGTCCGTCCGGTGCCCCTGATGCTGGTCCCCAACTGATGCACAGTATTGTTGTTGCCAGCTCCGATAGAGACGTTGTGGTGACGGTGACTGACCGCGCACTCTAGGACGGGGGCGACCGCACATTCCAATATACAAACCGTTTGCAACAAACGTTGCACACTGCACAGTAGAAGCCCAACACGACTGTCCAAGACGACTGCCGTGTTACACACTGCCACACATGTAATTCACATAGTTATTGAGACCACACGAGCTGATGAACGCGAATGCCGCGTCACCCAACTTGATTGTTGATTCTGCCGCGATGCTGCGAATGCGAATGCCGCGTCTAAGATCATTGAATTCACATCGTTTTGAAGCACTTGATTCCATCGCACTCCTCGCACATCAAAACCACATTGGCTGTTGCCCACCCTGAGACTCCAGCAAGAAAGTTGCCAACTCCATCGCCGTCGAAAATCGATGTCCGTCGGCGTTGCCGCAATAGATCTTGCCGTTGGCGCTGTACGCCCAATAAATTCCAGGCTCTCCTGTGTAGCTCCACTTGCAAATCTTGCACTGCGTAACCACTCGCCCAATCGCTCGCCCAGCGTGCCTCAACGATTCAATGCGAAACTCTTCCTTCTTGTATTTCGATTCCCTTGCAATGTTGACTGCATCCACTTGCCACTGCTCGCGAGTGAGCCGTATCAACAACGACACGCCAGGGCCAATGCCGATTGTATTGTCAGGCAATTGGCGCACCGCCTCAGCCGAGACACGTTCGTTCATGAAGTAGTGTACGGTAACATCTCCAAACAGAGACAATGGTTTGCAGCGCGCGTCAATCTCGGCGGCATCGCCACCGCACAACGTGGCCGCACCGCACGTCATGAAGCTTAACATTGGTGGCCCAAAAGTCATTCGGTTGCCGAAGCTCCCCACTGCACTATCAGCGAAACTGTGGTCGAGAGGCCCCATGCGATTCCGAAATATTCGCTGGATTCGCTTCACACTGTTACTGAATCCCCTGAACTAGAATATATCACAATCCATGATCATACGCACCGCCGCGGCTGGCGGATGCAAGAAAGTGAACTTCTCGAAATGGATCTTATCCCAGGCCCCTAGGCAGAAGTTTAAAACCAATGTCCGCAACGACTGCAACTCTTTTGCCGTGTCGTGGTGCCAATTGTCGTCTGGTGAGCCGTCGTCGCAGTTTAGCACATTGATAGGGTGGGCTTGCGGGTGGTCGCCGCGCACATCACGAATCATTTGCTTCATCAGTTCCGATCTCGTGAGTGGAACCACATGCCCGTGTTGATTGAGGCCATCAGTCTGTAGTACAACGTGTACCATCCCTTATGAGTGTTGGTTAAATGAACCCAAATAACTAACTGGGCCCATAGTGCTGCAGAGTGCTTCGAGCGACGACGCTCGCAGACAACGTGAGGATGTGAGGATGTCTCGAGCGACGTCGGGGTGTTTCGAGCGACGGGATGTCTCGAGCGACGTGGAGTTGTGAGGATGTCTCGAACGACGTGCGGGTGTGAGGGCGCCTCGAGCGACGTGAGGATGTCTCGGTCGAAGCAGAAGGGCACAGCTAACAGCGCTACATGGGGGCGGACGTGGGTTGGAGCTTCGGCGCGTGCACTGCGGCCCCCGGGCCGACCAGAGGCGCCTAGCGGGGTGTCAACGGCAGGCCGGTTGGCCCAAAGGGCTCTTGGTGCATGCGGTGGTCTGAGGGGCCCGTCGTGGGGGAGGAGCCTCCAGGGGCGGGCCCATGCTAAGTTGCGTGATGCTGCGCGCTGATATGCGGCGCTGCTCGGAGAAAGGCAACGCTAGATGCTATGGGCCGTGCAAAACTATCATATGCCTTTTTTCGCTATGCAGACATGTCTTCGGGAGCGCGCGCGCACTTTCACTCCGCGTTCTCGGACGCGCCGCGTCGCAACCAACTGAGCGGAAGCGGGGCGGGGATCGGGGATCAAAGAAGATAGAGATTTCCGACTCAGGGCCCAAAGATCGACGGGTGCTCCTACGCGGGCAGCCAGCGCCCGTCCTCGGACAGAACTGACCGCGACGCGGGGAGAGTGATATATATATATATATGCATGTACACACATATCTATATACATACATCTATATATACACATAGATATGTGTAAACATACATATATGTGTATATATGTATACACGTGTTTACACATATCTGTACTTACGTGTACAGATATAAAAAGCACGCCCTGCAGGTTTCAATCGTCGATGCACTGTCCAACTGGATCGCCTTCCGCTGGTTTTGCCGATCGTCTCGACACCGACATTGGTCGGGGCTTCTTGGCGCGCAGCGGCGGCGGCGGGCGCCCAGTCAACTGGCGGCTGCGTCGAAACACGTTCGACAAACAAAAAAAAACCAACGGCCGCACTGCACCGAGAAGGTTGAGGGGTGGGGCCGTTCGAAGAGGAGAAGAGACTGCGCCGCCAGCTGCAGGAATAATCGAAAGTCCTCGGACTCGCGCGGGAGGGGGGGGGGGGCAGGGACGGGGCATTTTTTCCCCGACGATCATGCGCGCATACGCGAGATCTCCACCCTATCGCCTTCGCGACGGGGGCGCACCGCGCCCCTGACCGCGCAGGGGGCGTTGGGGGGGGGGAAGGAGCGCGGATGAAGTTTCGGATCGGGAAAGGTGTGGTGGAGGGCTAGTGACTGAATTTCCAATTCCATGGTCTGTTATTTTCCTCCGCCTCCCTGCATCGCCGACTCGTCCCGCTCCTCGACCCTGGGGGTCTCTGACGCCCAGCGGCTGTGGAGAATGTACCAAGCACTTTTGTCGGGGAATCGCGTCACAGCTAACTCCTTGCATGGAGCTGCGCAGCGCATCAACCGAAGCAACGGCGCACGTCGTAGGCCCCCAACCCCCGTCTCGGAGCGCGAACGCGCGCGCATGGATGACGAAAGATTGTGATATCTGTGTTGTGGACCCGCGCCGTACGTACACGATCATAAGCGACGCGTTCCCTTGACTTGTTCGCGAGGGGAATCGATGGGGAATCGCCGATCGAGAAGGATCGAGGATCGACAACGATGACATCGGGGGCCTAGAAGACGTGATCTATAGGAGGCACGCCGCAAGGAGCAAGGGTCGAATACGATCGAAGAGCACAGTCGCGAGAACGAGGAAATGGGGATCGAGAGCCCAGACAACAGGGGATGCCGACAACCCCCACACGCCCGCGGGCGCATTTTTTTCGCGCATCATGCATCGAGCCGGCACCTCAGCCCCACTATGATTTCGCTCGCGCTGGTGCGCTGGAACCTTTCTCGACGATCGTCGTTGGAGAATAGGAAAGGGGGCGGGGCGGGAATAAAAGAGAAGGAAGAGGGAAGGGGGGGCTCAATGAGTTGAAGGAAGACGGGGCGGTATACATGACACATACATCGGTGTCCGAATGCGGCGCGTCGCACAACAACAGCGCCGCGTCCTTCGCCTCCTGGGGCGCAAGGGCGAAAGAGGACAGCGCGCGCCGATCAGTGGCCCATGGCGCGTGCAAACGGGTGAAACATAGGGGGCGGCCCCCCGCGCCCTCGCGGGGCGGCCTTTCGTTGTGGGCGCGGGGGGGGGGGGGGGGGGGGGGGATCGGAGTCCGAGGTGGCGGCCCTCCCCGCCCTCGCGGGGCGGCTCTGCCGCGCTGGGGGGTCGTGGAGGATGCGTTGGGGGCGATGCTCGATGAAGAGGGGGAGGGGCTCGGGGGTGAAGATCGATGAAGTGGAGCCCCGAAAGTGAGGATCGATGAGGAGGAGCTCGGAGACGGCGGCCCCCCCCGCCCTCGCGAGCGGCCTTGCCGCGCACGAGGCGGCGGCCCCCCCCGCCCTCGCGGGGCGGCCTTGCCGCGCACGTGTGAATGTCGAGGACGCCGGGGAGGAACTCAGAGACGGCGGCCCTCCCAGCCCTTTCGGGGAAGCCGACCGCGTGGCGCCGACCCCAGCGACGCACCAGATGGATACTGGAACAGGGGGCCTGGGGTGGCGAGTATTCCTCCAAGATCTCGGGGGACACTTGATCTTGTCGTGGACGATAAGAACAGACGGCCGTGCAGTTCGATCGTTTCGCCTTCCCATCCGCGCGCTGTCATCGACGGCTGCTCTTTTCCGATCCGTCGCTGTGGCTGGGAAGTTGGCGCATATATATATATATATATATATATATATATATATAGCCAGGCAGCGGCACAGGCACCGGCACCGGCACCGGCACCGGCGCCGGCACCATCATCGGGGCAAAATTCGTTCAGGCTTCGGAAACCAACTGTAGGCCACTTCGTGGTCTTCGATTTGCCGGAACCCAATTCCTGGGTCACATATGTTTGAATGCCCAGATCCAACTATAGGCCTGAAAAGGCCTCCAAGGAGAAATGCGCAGAATGCCGTGCTATTGCATGGGAAGGACTCGCGAGCATATGGAACCACAGCCCCTTCCCCACTCTCATATCCTACACGCATCGCGTGGCGCGAGAATAACACAGGCGATAGCACTCGCGATGCACAGCACAGAAACAATTCTGGAATGGAGAATGCCCCTCGGCGTGCAATCATGCGTAGTTCCGCGACCACACTTCCACAACGTAATCATCTTCCCATACGAGGTCTGAAACATGCCAGAGAGCGTTGTAAGCATTAGTCCAGGATCAACCCAGATAGCAGCGTACGACGTTGTCCACACTTTGACAGAAGTGTGGTATTGCTCATTGCAGTGTCCTTGGCCGCCTCCTCCCGTCGTCCACTCGACACGTTTGTTTGATAGCAAACCCACGGGATCGTGACAACGCTTTGTCAGGAGCAAGCCTGATGTGGTCGATGCCCAAACACACGGGAGGCTGACAGCACAAATGGCTGCGGCTGATGATGAGGACGAGGATGACATCACGATGGTGATAAGACAATGACATGGACGAATCAAGATGACGATGATGACATTGATGTTACCATGATGACCCAGACTTCCGGCGCGTCCACTGACGCGACCAGACTTCCGCCGACCTTCCGCCGAGCTTCCGTCAACGGAGCCACTGGCGCGGCCGCGGTGTCGGTTCACCTCCAGAGCCGCGGCGTCTGCGTCGGTCCGAGTCCGTGGATAAAAGACAATCACCAGAAAGCAGGCCATGACATGTTTTGTCGGAGTCATCCTGCAGCGGTGCGTCTTGGAAGAGAATTGGAAGAGAACGCGCCCCGCGTCACTCAGCCCCTTTCCCCTCTCTCGACCCCTGCCCCCCTGATTGCCCCCATCTCCTGAGCCCCGCTCGCCCGCGCCTGCGCCGCGGCGAGCTCCACTCGCCAGCGCTCGCGTCCGCGCACAATGAGCCTAGCCGCCGAGCGTCGGCAAGTGCGACGTTCCAAGTGTGCATTCTACATCTTGCATAGTATCTTCGAAAACAAAATAAAACTCACGAGCATATGAGGGGGGCGCCCGTATGTATACATGCACATCAGTATGAATATACGTACCTTTCAACCAAGCCCATGCATTTATGCTTCTCATGACTGTCGTGCATCGCGGAGGGGCGCCCCGAAATCGCACCAAGGATCTATGTTACATTGCACCTGCAAGCGCTCGTTCATATCTGCTCATGGCTGGCCACCGGACGCGCTGCTGCTCGATGCTGGGTGGCCGGGCTGCACAAGGTGACGGGCGAAGTGCCTCTGGGCGCGGGGGGGGGGTCAAGCGCGCCTTTTTCGCATCAGGCCCCTGCTCCTGCGCAGGGTTCCAGCCCCGATCAGGCACGTCCAACGCAGTCCTCGTCCGCATATTCGAATATTGTTTCTTGCCGCCCCCAATCCCGGCCGCGTTTTCCTTCGCCAAGGCATCGCAAGTCCTCAGCGCATAAAAATCAACACCCAGCTTGGAAAAGCCGTCAACCAATATGTGCGAGTGCAAATGAGGATGCCTGCGCACGATTTCGGACATAGCCAACGGACCTGCAAGACGAAGAACACCACTCTTGCCAACGAACTCTTTGCGACCCTCACGGAAATTGTCTGGATAGGCTCGAATATGTGCACGGACGCCCGCAATCACTTGCCACATGACGGGGTTCTCTTTCGCTGCGCATAGGAATCCATTGCATATCTCCCCCCGTTTCAGAAGCGGAGAACAATCCAGCTTGCCCCCCCCCCCCCCCCCCCACATGTTTGTCATTCCAGGCCAGGTCGCTAGAACAGGAGGGGGCACCAGATGCGGCAGTGTGCCCAGCATCTGCGCCCAGCCACCTGGCAAATTCATAGTAGCTTTGTGATCCGCCCAAATGCCGCCGTAGTCCGCCACCTTGTCGTATAACAAGGAGCCCAATCATACCCCCTATGCACAAGCACTTCATACGGCAACATGGCACAGCACAACGAGGCATAGCCCAACATCGCCTAGCATAGGCCCGCTAGGATTTGGGACACTAGGGTAAAGCATTACATGCCACAGCACAACACCACACAGCATGGCATACTAGAACATAGCATAGCATGCGTAACACTGCTTCGTGGCACGTCGACGTTCGTCGTCACGTGTCGTCACTCGTCATCGTCCTCCTCGTCCTTGTCCTCCCTCGTCTTCCCGCGCCGTCCCTCGTCGTCGCTCGTCGCCACTCAGCGTCGCTAGTCGAAGTCTGCATTCGACGAACATTATATATCACATGAATTTTGCCCACCGAACGATCCCTGTTACAGGCGCCATCCACACGCGTGCATGATCAGACATACATCACAATCTATACAGACTTACCCCGCTGAATTAGACACATACAGATTAGACGTGCGACAACGTCCGCATGGCCTACCTTTTGGATGTGTCTGTCCACGGCGCAACGGACACAGCGGACAGCAACCAGATAGTACAGATCACGATAACGAAAAACATCAGCTCTTGCAGCGCCGCAATCAGAAGAAGCTGTGTAAAGCAACTCACAACTCTCAGCGTCGGCCACAGTATCAGAGAGAGAGAAAAAATGAAAAAAAATAGAAAAAGAAGAATAAGGAGAGAGAAGACTATATATATATATAACACGTCGGCATGTGACCAAAACATCAGCTCAAACCCTTTCGATTTACCAATTATACTTAAGATATTGTTCCTGAACGCTTCATCCATTCCATCCCGCGCCCCTGCCATTACATGCCACAGCTTGGGGATATCTGTCGTGGATTGTTGTCCCACCCAGATAATGTAGCAAGATGGCCAGGAAGTGCCCGTGCCACATGTCCCTCCCAGTACGTCATGAAACCAATAAGAAATTTCAAGTCATAGAAACGCGGGCCCAGGCGTGGCTGTCCATCTTTGCCATGCCTCGCACACCACATGTACCAATGCTCATCGCAAATGGACGAAGCGCCCCTTCGTTGAGAATGGGCTTGTAAATACCTCGCGAACCCCACGGCAGCCATGCGAATAGTGCACTGCTCGGCAAGGGCAGCATCTGATGATAACTGCCCTGGATCCCGCGCCGCGGGAGGAACAGGCGGCGCGCTGCGCATGTTCACGCGCGCTGGCGGACAGTTCCAAGCAGGAGCCTTTGGCCATGAATTCTTGAGCACAAACAGCGAGATGCGGAATGCGCAGGGCAATAATGATCACCTCCGAACACACAAACAACCATCGCTGAACGGCATCGTCGGAAACAAGCAGGAAAACGATGGTTCAACAGCACCAACGCGTAAAGTACAAACCTGGTCATGACAGGCAAGGGACCGCCCCTGCATCATTCAGCTGTCTTCTCGGGGGGGCGCCCCGCTTCCCATATGGGTATTATAGGGGCCGCCCGTTACTTCGTGTAGCTTTCTTCCCTTGCCGTGATGTGCATCTCGCCCACATTCCTTGGATTCAGATGCTGCGGCGCTGCGCGACGGACGACGATAAAAACGACATCGACGGGCGACCAACCGCTCGACCGACAGAAGGCCCCCCGCGCGCCCGCGCAGGCCTCCAACCCGATCCGACACGAAATCCCAACGAACACCCCGACTAAATCCAAACTGCGGGCGGTGAGGAGGCAAAACTAACGGGGGCCGACGTTGCAGCGACAATGTGTGTCCAGCGAGATGGGTCACCGAAACCCATCAGTTAAATGCAGCGCGTGGCTTCGGACAGTCTCCCATCCCGCGAACTGCTCGCAGCAACCCTAGCGCGGAGGAGCGCGGGCGACAGAAACAAGAAAGAGGCGAGGTTCGCCCCAAAAGATCCCCAGGACCAAGCACGCTAGTGGTAGTAGTAGTAGTTGTGATAGTAGTAGTACCGGTAGTACTAGCAGTACTAGTAATAGTGTAGTAGTCGTGGTATAGTACTGTAGTAGCAGTAGTAGTAGTAGTAGTAGTAGTAGTAGTGACAATAGTAATAGTACTAGTAGTACTAGAAGTCCTGGTATTAGTAGTACTAGTAATAGTAGAAGTATTAGTAGTAGTAGTAGTAGTAGTAGTAGGAGTAGTAGTAGTAATCGTAATCGCGCTTGGAGGAGGAGGAGGCGGGAAAAGAGGAGTGGGAGGACAGGAGGAGGAGTGCGTAGACCTCCTGCTTCTGGTGGTCGTGAAGGACAGCACCAGTGGGTCGAGCTGGCAGCGGTCGCCGCGCAGCAGGGCTCTCCCAGCCACGGACCTGCGAGGCAGCGGCACGGGGGGGCATGGAGCACGTTGGAGGGGGGGGGGGGGGAAGCATCAGCCTGGCATTGGCGATGCAACGCCAGTGGATCGGCGATGCACCTCCGGCGCGCACTTTTCAAACCTCCAAAGGTCTTCCAGGGGCCGTCGGGGGCCTTGCGTCGGGCAACGACGACCGACGACGACGACGCGAGACAGAAAACCATCCTTCGAGAACGCGAGCCCTGCCGCCCGACAAGACGCGCAGAACTTCCTGGTTGCCTTCTCTCCAGGATAGACACAGACATCCTGCTCGCAATCGTTCGGACCTCCATTCCCGGTGCATGTGCTGGGAATACGAATAATACGGGATATATCCATGTTACTACTAAGAGTATAACAAACAACAATCATAATGATATCACGAATGTTAAACAAAGCCTCCGAGTGATACATACTGAGTATAGTAATACCCATCGTATGCATGCCAATAACGTTACTCATTGTACCATGATGATGGGACAAAGTACACTACTACTGATGATACAACTACTACGAATATCATCCCAACGTATAAACATATATTTATATACATATATATACATATACACATATATATGTATAAATAAACAACGTGTACATGTATACTTGTATGGATATATATATATACGACTTACATGTGTACATGTACACGTATGTGTATGTATGTATGCATATGTCTATATGTATACATGTATATATATATACGTATACATACACACGCATATATATATATATGTACATATACATATACATATATATATATATATATATACATATGAAAATAGATGTATGCATCTATCCTTTCGTGCTCACCGACCCCCCCCCTCCCCGCGCTTCCACCGTGTTCCACAGCCCGCCGCGGGACTTCCACGTTCCTTCCTCAAACTTCCGCCGGCGCAAACACTGGCGGAACCGCGATGTCGCTTCACCTACAGGGGCTTTCATTTTGCCCCCCCCCCCCCCCCCCCTCCATGCCTTTAGGAATGAAACCCTTTTTTCAGAGAGCGCGCCAAGCATGTCTTGCCATAATCGCATGCAGAGTAGCGTTGTGGAAGAAAAAGCTGCCCGTCACTCACTCCTGCTCCTTCTCTCAACCGCCTCCCCACCTTCCCCCCCCCCATCCGTTCGCGGGCTCCACTCGCTCGTGATTGCAGCGCGGCGAGCTCCACTCGCCCGTGCTCGCGCCTGCGCACGACTGAACCTCGCCGCCGCGCGTCGGCAAAATTCGACGTTCCGCCTGCGCGCGCAGGGCGGCTCAGCATCTTCGAAAAGATAGCACAAAGGAGCATTTGAGGGAGGCCGCCCCTGTGCAAATATACAAGTACGTTTATGTTTACCTATTTCTATGTACGCGACGTAATATATGCTCTCGTAGGTATCATGGGTTACGGGGGGGCGCTCCTGTATCGCATGGGTGTACATAGGTATATCCACTGCGCATTCCAAAACTAGCTGGAAACTGTTCGTGGCTGGCCACAGAACGCGCTGCTGTTCGATACTTCGAGTAGCTTTCTTTCATCACCGTGATGTACATGTCGCCCACGCTCCCTGGACGCAGAGAACCTGGCGGTGCGCGACGGACGACGACGACAACGACAACAACGAGCGACCGACCGCTCGACCGACAAGGCCTCCCGCACGCCCGCACAGGCCCCCAACCCGCTCCGACACGAAATCCAACAAAAAAGCCAGACCAAATCCAAACGGTGCGCGGTGAGGATGCAAAGCCAACTGGGACCGACGTTCAAACGGCAGTGTGTTTCCGACGAGGTGGGTTGCAGAAGCCCATCAGTTAAATGCAGCAGGAGGTGCCACAGACACGGGGTTTGGGATAACCACTCATCCTGCGAGCTGCTCGCAGGAACCCTAGCGCGGAGGAGTGCGAGCGACAGAAACAACAAAGAGGCAAGATTCTCTCCAACACAGCACCAGGGTCAGGCAAGCTAGTGGTAGTAGTAGTAGTAGTTGTGGTAGTAGTAGTAGTAGTAGTAGTAGTAGTAGTAGTAGTAGTAGTAGTAGTAGTAATGGTTGTACTAGCAGGAGTACAAGTAGTGTGGTAGGAGTAGTGTATACTGTACTAATACTTGTACTAGGATAATGATAGTGCTGGTAGTAATGGGGCTACTAATAAAATTTGTAGTAATACTCGTAGTAGTAGTCGTGATAGCGATTGGAAGAAGAGGAGGCGGGAAAAGAGGAGTGGGAGGACAGCACGAAACGTGACCATCCTCGCGCCCCTGGCGCCAGCCTCAAAGAAAGCACACTCGCCAACCCAGACCGCAAGGCGCGAGTCTCCTGGCACAATCATGGAGTAGATTGCGGAGAAGCTGCTGCCATCGAAATTGAAGCCACAGCGACATTGGAAAATCCCAACGAAAATCGCATAGTTTTTCTTTTCGGCGGGGGGGCCTGGGTGCCAGAGGATCCGCTGCTGCACGACGGAACGTGGCCATCCTCGCGCCTTGGCGCCGCCCGCATGAAATCACACTCGCCAACCCAAGCCGCAAGGAACGAGCATCCTGGCGCGGCCGTCGGGTCTTCATTTTTTTTTGGTGCTCGATCTGTCCGAAGATTCCAGCGCGCCTCTGGGGATGAAGCCCACCAGAAGGCGCCCCCATTGGGCCGGGGAAAAAACCGCGCGTTTTTTTTTTTCCCCAACCATCCTGTGGTGTTGGGTCCTCGTTTTGAAGAAACGGTCCCCGCGTTCCTTCTCCTCCTTCTCCTCCTCCTTCTCCTCGCCCTCCCCCCTCCTGCGTTCGCGTGCCTCCCCACCGCCCATTTCGGCGCACCCCTCGCACGCTTCGTGGCCCCATAGGCAGCTCCACCGAAGGCCCCAGCGGCTGCGTTCGCATGCCTCCCCACCACCCATTTCGGCACACCCCTCACACGTTTCGTGGCCCCATAGGGAGCTCCACCGAAGGCCCCAGTGGCTGCGTTCGCATGCCTATATACTTACAGTTCAAGCTATGCGCTACACATATGCTTCTGAAGATATTCCTGCGTTGCGGGGGGACGCCCCTGTATCATCTGGGTGTACATATATATGTACATGCACTGCACACGCAAAAACTAATTGAAATCTGCTCGTGGCTGACCACGGGACGCGTTGCTGCTCGCTGCTGGCGAACCATGCTGAGCGAGCTGACGAACGACGTTGTCTCTGGGGCGAAATCATGACCTGCGGCATCTGCGCGGCCCGATGGGGGCGTCGCAAAACGCACTGACATAGCACGGACCAGCATCTGGGAATATATCATCCCCCAGGCAAGCGAGACGCACGCGACACGGGCTCGAGGCTTTCGGTTGATCAGCCACAAGCCACTCGGCGAACGCCTGCCACCACTGACGCACTACAAGAACGCCCCACTACTCCGTTTTGGCTTCGCCTTCTTCTCCTCCTGGCGCTCGGGGCCGCTAGCAGCGCTAGAATTCGAAGCCGCGGCCGCCTCGGCCATCTTGGACAAGTTGCCGGCGATCATCTTCGCGTCCTCTCAGACCGCTTCGAATGGCGGGATGCAGTCAGCAACGTGCAGGATGAAACAGCAAGATCCAATTCTGGATCATTCACTGTTCCGTAGTCCCCCTGTTTTGCATCAAGAATATTCTGCGTTTCTGTGAATGCCATCTTCCCCCGTGAGAAGCCCCCCTGCCTCATGTCTTCTTCATTGTTGTATTCCTTCTCATCCTTCCTCCGTATTTCCCTTCCTTCTTGTCTCGTCCTTCCTTCTTCCCTCCTTGCTCGCCCTTCTTTGTCATCCTCTTTTCCAATCCTTCCATTTTTTCCCCCATCGATGCGTTCCCCAACCCCTTTTCAACAAAGGTGCCCTGCAACGACCCTTTGCCATGGCCGCGCCGAGCTCCGTCTCCGCCGCTGGGCGCAGGCCGATCTCCTGGGCGATCTTGGCCGCCATGGCCTCGATCCCTTGAGGCGGCAATCCTGGAGCTAGAGACTGCCGGTGCATCCACTTCTGCCGCCCCTCGCGGGGCTGCAGTTGGTTCAGGGCTGCCGAAGCAAGATGGAGACGGGGGGCAACTGCCAATCTCAGACAAGTAGCCACAAACGTAGGAGAGAGAGGAAGAGAGAGAAAGAGGAAGAGAGACAACACACAACACAACACAAGGGCAAGACTTATAAGGGTCAGCAAATTTACCGAGTCGAACAATAGAAGACTGATAATATATAATAGGGTGTGATGGTCAGTAGATCTGCAAGGGTTGATATCCCCATCATCTTCGATACCCTCACCAATACTCATCAGGGCGATCGCCATCGCCACGAGCTGCAAAGATATCTGGAGGGAGGGACTCAGCATGGGCCGAGGACTCAAGAGGCAAAAAAGATGATTGGATGAATAAGGCTTGGCTAAGATGGAATGCTAGAGAACGAACGAGTTCATAAACCAAAATCTCCTTCCAAAAACCCACGAGGGCGCCACTCTTCTTCCCGTTCTCGAATCCAAAATTGACGCCGGTCCTGAAGCCCTGCGCGTAGGCGGTCTGCCACAGCGCCTATTCGCTCGGCGTCAGCGCTCTTGTCACCACTGCCACTGTTGCACCCGTTGCTGAGCCCGTTGCTGCTGCATCTGCTGGGGCCGCTGCATCTGCTGAGGCTGCCGCCGCCGCTGCATCTGCCGATGCTGCCGCCCCCGCTGCATCTGAGGCTGAGGCTCCAGTTCGTTTTGGGCGCTTCTTTGCCCGAGCACTGGGGCTCCTTGGGACTCTTGGCAAGCCCTGGGTCTTCTGGAAAGCTGGCGGCGGCGCGGGCGGCGCTGGCACAGCCGCTGATGACGGCGCCTCCTCTCGCCCGCCGCGCCCCCCACTTGGCAGAACCCAAGTAGACGCTGGCCGCGCCGGCGCTGGGGGCGGCGGCACTGGAGGCGCTGGCGCTGGCCGCGGCATCGGCGGCGGAAGCTGCGGAGGCGCCGGCTGCAGCTGACCGCGCGGACGCGCTGGCTGTGGTTCTGGTGGCGGATGCTGCGGGGGCGCCGGCTGCAGCTCACCGCGCGGCCGCGCTGGCTGTAGTTGCGGTGGTGGCGGATGCCGCGGGGGCGTCGGCTGCAGCTGATCGTGCGAACGCGCTGCCTCTGGTCGCGGTGCCTGTTGTCCCCGAGGCGATGGCTGCAGCTGACCGACCGGGCGCTCAGGCTGTGGTTGCCTGCGCGAGGGCGCTCTCTTTGATTGTGGCAGCAGCTGCGGGGGCGCTGACTGTGGACTGCTGCTGCGCAGGCGCTAGCTGTGGCTGCGGCTGCGGCTGTGACGTCGCTGCCACTGGCGCTGCCGCACGCGTGCTCCGATCCGCTGCAGGCGGACTCCATGGGCCCCAGTTGTCGTCATCATCGCTGTCGGGGTAGATGACCAACGGCTGCGCGGCTAGCGACGCGTCCTCGGCAGCCGCAGCGTGCGGCGGGGGCGCTTGCGCATCGGCAGCGGCTGACGAAGCCGACGCCGACGCGGCGTCCAGCGCCGCCTCAACACCCACGCGACTCGCTACTCCCGCGGGCCGTCGAACAAAGGCCCCCCTGATGGGTTGCGCGCTGGAGCCACAACGGTTTAGGCGTTGGGGGGTTTCTGAAGGAGGGCCTGCGTCGGGCATTGCATCGCTGCACATCAACGCTCGTCGTCAATCGTCGTCACTCGTCGTCGTCAATCGACATCAACGCTCGTCGTCGCTCTACACAATTACCACCTAACTACATATTGACGGCAAGGGGCTTCAAGAACCTTTGCGGGGCCACAGGGCAACGACAATTCAAACCATAATGGCAACGATTTGCGACGCGAATCTTCAACGTCAGACGTGGGATGCACTTGGCATTGGGGGGCTCGCAGTATGATATTGTCATAGCACCCATCGGAACTGATCGTGCACTGTACTCAGTCTGCTCTTACTCTCTCATCCTCTCTCTTCCCACTGACCCACCTCCTTGCTGCGAGACCCCATCGCCTCTCATCCTCTCCCATCATCTCTCCCACCCACCCCCTCCTTCCACCTGCCTCCTTGCTCGGCTTCCCCTTCCCATGACTCCCATGTCTTCCTTCCTCCACCTTGCCTCATCATGATCCTTCGGACCTCTTCGGGTCATTGGTCACTGCTGCCTCTGCTGCTCTGCTGCTGTTGCTGCTGCGAGCGGACGGGCAAAAGCGGAGCAGGAGGAATTTGCCCCTCATTATCCGCTGGCGTTTGACGTCAACTGTCAATTAGTTGGCCTCGGCCCTCGGCCGAACTAGGGCGCGGGGGAAGTGGGGCCGCTCCGCTCTCAGGGCTCAACGGCCATGTCCTCGACTCCTCACTCCTCGCCTCGCAGCCGTTGCATGATGGGCCCCTCGGGCTGGGCTGGCTGGGCGTCGACGGCAGCAGCGTCGCGGCGCGAGCTCTGAGGCCCCCTCCTCACCCCCCCCCCCCCCTCCCCCTCCTCGCCGGGCATCTCGTGAGCGGCCGGCGCCGTTTGAATCCTCGCAGCGCCCCCTGCGAACGCGCTGCGATCCTCCAGGGGCGGAGGATGAGTTGGAGGACAACGGAGATGGGAGAAGGGCGAGGGGAGATCATGATAGTGAGGATGAGGAGGTCATGCTCATCCGCAGCATCTCCCCCCCCCTTCCACTTCTCCGCCCCCCCCCCCCCCCTCAGGAGGCGGGGGGGGATTGGTCGGGGAGAAGGCGAGGGGGAGGAGGAGGAGGAGGAGGAGGAGGGTTAAGGAAGGAGGTTTACAAGTGTTAGAGGATCGCTCCTCCTGCCAAAGCAACCTCGACTTCGACTGCGTCCTCTGCTGCTGCTGCTGCTGCCGCTGCTGCCACCTCGGATCCCGAACCCACTTGCCCGTCGGGGTGAACTTCGGCGCCGCCGCCGCGGCCCTCGCCGCCTTCGCCACCCTCCTCTTCTTCTGCTCCTGACCTCCTCTCCTCTGGGGCCTCATCTGCCGCTGGGTCGGATTGGGCTGGGGCTCGGGCTGGGGCGGCTATGACGGCTGTGACAGCTCCTCCTTCGGCGGCGGCCGCGGCGGTGGTCCAGGTGGTGACTTCGGCCGATGGGGCTCCTTCTTCGGCGGCGGCCGCGGCGGTGGTCCAGGCGGTGACTTCGGCCGCTGGGCCGCCCAATTGGGCCGTCGAGTCAGTCGTCGACGCATCAGCGATGCATCAGCGATGCGCCCGCTGCCCAGCGTCCCAGGACCCCAGGGCCCAGGAGATGCGCGGGCTACAGTACTACATGTTCAACTCACCTCGCCCATGTCAACCCATTTGGGCGGCCTGGATTGTTCTGTCTCGTCGTCGGCTTCTCTATCTGCCACAGCCGCTTCGCCTCGTTCCAGTACTCGCGCACCAATTCCCAGGAACCGCTGGACCCGGAGTCGGACGACGAGCTCCGCTCGGGGCTCTTGGGCCGCCCGGGCCTACGCCAGTCCCAGGAATCCCACGACCAGGAGTCATGGCCCCAGGAGTCCCACGACCACCAGTCGTGGCCCCAAGAGTCCCACCATGACCACCGGGTCCAGCTCCTGCTTCTGCTTCTGCTAATGCTGGTGCTGGGGTGCCTCTTCCTCCTCCTCGCCCTAGTCCTGGAGCTGCTCCTCATCCTGCAGGCTCGGGGGATGCCAGTTATATTCCAACACCAACTAGCAAGTTACATCATGGGCCTTGGGTTGGTGACTAACGCACTTCAGACTTGGCCTTGGACGCGATTTCACCAACCCAAGCAGCGCCAGGATGTCCACGAGCTTGTCTGATGTTGGTCTACAGCTGGCACCCCCTCCGCCTGCTCTTACTGCGGCAGAGGCGGTCCGTGGCCATTGGCCGCGCCCGGCGGCTGGCGCCGCGCGTCGCGACGCCGCGCCCCGACCGCCGTTTCTTCAAACGGCGGCGCGGCGCCCCTCCTCTTCACCTCCTTTTCCGCTCCTCCCCCTCCTCCTCTTCTCCTCCTCTCCTCTGCTCGTTCTTCTCATCCGAGCCTCCTCCTTGGTGTTTCTCCTCTTTCTGGCTTGGTTATGCTCGTTCTTCTCCTCCTCTTCCAGGTGTCTCCATGACGTTTTCAGTTCTGGCGGACCCGAGTGCTCCAAACAGGAACCCTCGGCCATAAGTGGTCGGGCACATTCCGAGCCATGCGGCATGCGACATGCGGTACTGCTCACACCCGACAAACGTTCACACCATCGATAATCGCATCGTTAACATCAAGCTGGAACCCAATGTTTAAACAGCACCCACGCGTAGAACGGGCACACTCTGTCATGACCGGCAGGGGGGGCGCCCCTGGTTCACCTAGCTGTCTTCTCAGGGGGACGCCCCGCTTCCCATGTATGTCTATCATGGTAGCCGCCTCTTACTTCGTATAGCTTTCTTCTTACATTGATGTACATGTCGCCTCCGCTCCCTGGTTTCAGGGGGTCCTGTTGGCGTTGAACGACGGCCCGCGACGACAGCGACAACGACGGACGACCGACCGATCGACCGCCAAACGGCCCCCCCCCCCCCCCCCGCGCCACGGTAATTCTCCGACACGCTCCGCAACGGCATTCCAAGAAAACTCCGGTACGATCAACCAAAAAAAAAACACAGCCTGCAAGACGCCCTGCAGGTCGCCGACGCGCCAGCCACCGTGCGCAAGACGTTCAGCGAAAACTGCGGCCGCCGCGCGCCCCGCATGGACGGGGACCCCGCGCGCGCGCAGCAAGGGCCGAAACTGGCTGCGGAAGCTGAGGCAAAGAGGATGGGCGGCCTCACTACGCACCGAGGATGCTTCCTCCTTCCTCACCCCTTCCCCCCTTGGGAGGGAATGAGCCTACCTGGCGCCGAATGAACACACCGCGGGCCTCACGGCGAACAGAAGGCCCCCACAGGGCCTCACGGTGCTGCAAGGTACCCCCCCAGGGCTTACCAGGGGTCGCGGCGTAAGCCCATGAATCTGGGGAGTTTAAGGCTGCAGATGTTCTAAGCGCTTGGACGCAATAGCTCAAATAACGCTGAAGACTAGCTTGCATGTCCAAATGCGCAGGGGACGGGTTCGCGCATCGGTTCAAAAAGATTCGTGGACAGGCGCCGCACTTGCAGGAAGATTGTCTCTGGTCAGGAGCACAGCACTACGATGTCTCACGCGGGTCAGGGTCAGGGAAATACGTGAGAAGTGGAGCCCGCCGGTCTGCGAGCTCGCCCAGCTGTGGCCCCAGTTGGGTGAGGAGCGCAGCGCCTGGTGGGTGGGCCATCCTGGGTGCCCGGCTGAGATGCGCGCGCACCGTGGGGCCTCGGCTGGGTCACTGGGTCCTCAGATTGCGGAGCGCAGTGGGTGGGGCGCGCTCTGCGAACGTACCCACTGGGGCCCCAATTGGGGATATCTTTCAGGAGTCGACTGTTCCAGATCCGAGACGCGATCCTATATGGACGCGCCCAATGAGCCTCTGGTTGGATCTTTCTTTTGAAAAGGGTGGGGGGCAAGGACTGGTCAGCGGCGGGCCATTCTGACGAACGCACCCACCACAAGGGTCCCAGTTGTGCCTGCCCAGAGTGGGGTGGGGATTGCGAAAGAGGTGGGCCGCTCGGGATCCTGGGCCGGCACGCAAACGCAACTATTGGGCACTTATTTTGTCTCACCAGCTTCCTAGTCTGGGAGGGCTCACCCCTTCCTCCCGTACCCCACGTGGCAAGAGCACCTCCCTAGTGTAGCCACGCGAAGAGCTTGAATGGCTCTCGAGATTGAGGTATGTTGAATGTCTTTTGTGGTCTCCTGTGGGCAGTGGATCCCGGGGGCCTCTCGGAGGCCCCCATATTGGGGGCCTCTTGGGCCCTCCATGCATAGGATTCCTGATGGCCTCGCGGGGCCTCCTAGGGCCCATCCTGCTGCCAGCAACAGCCGCCATCAACGACCTTCTCGCGTTTCGGAACGCTTCGGGTGGCTCCGGGGGGGCATTTGGGAAGGTCTCCAGGCCATCCTTTGAAGCAGTCTTGGGGTCTCTGGGGCCGACTGGGAGCTGTCTTGGTCCCTTTCGCGGTTTGGGGGTAGCTCGGTTGGGGGTATTCCGGGGTGTCCTGCGGGGTGCGTTGGGCGCTCTGACTTCCGTAGACGCGACGATATGCAAATCATAAGCGTATTCGGGGCGTCTTGGCGGACATCTGTGTGCCATCTTGGATCGGCTTGAGTCCTGGCTGGCTTGGGGGCTTATATTGGGCCATCTGGGTCGGGCCATTTCTCGCCGTGTATTGTCTGGTCCTGTCCTGTTTTACCTCGCCGTCTTTTGCCTTGTCTTCGAGGCCACATTGTGCTGCTGGAAAGCCATGTTGGGCCGTTGCGGAACCTGGCTGCGCCAGTGCCGTGGCTTTGGGGGGGGGGGGGGGTCGGGGCTGGAGGGGTTGCCCCGCTGCGCTGAAGCCCTCCAAGGGGGCCCGAGGGGGATTCGAGCGGTCGGAGCGCCCACGATGGCATTAAATGACTCCAGGACGACCCCAGGCATACCAAGACAACGTGACAAATGGCACAAAACAGCCCAACTTGGACGAACTTCCAACATGCTTCCAGCAGGCCTGAAGATCACCGCCGAGCCTCGAGGCGGCCTGTGAAGCCTCCTGAAGACCTACCAAATGTTCAATGGTTTTTGACTCGCCGCGATATCGCTTCCGATGGGCTCCCGCGCTCAGAAGATGGCCACCGGACGGCCTCGAGAAACACCCGCAAAATTAGCAACAGGGCACCAAAGGCTCCCAAAACACTCCAAGAGGGATCCGAGAAGCGATATTTCGGGTCCCGGGATACGCTGTTGTAGCATCCCCCCTTTTGGCCATCGGTCTTTGCAGGCTGGTCTCAAATTGACGCGGATTTCCCTCGCTAGAGCGTGCCAAGATGGCCTCCAAGGCTCCGCCCGAGAGTCTCAAGCGGATGAGGGGGGGGAGGAGGACGACGAGGAGGAGGAGGAGGAGGAGGGGGAGAAAGAGGAAGAGGATGAGGAGGAGACGACGTACCCAAGAAGGTCCGTCCGACCACCGGCCTCGACCTCGGTCGGCGCGAACGCATCGACGGAGGGAGAGTGGGCCCCAGCTGGGTGGCGCTTGGGTCAAGTTTCGGCCTCCCGAGGGGCGTCGCAACCCTTTGCAACTTCCGCCACCGGCAGGGCCCACAAAAAGATGGTGCTCGAAGCAGACCAGAAGCGAAAGATAGGCCTCGCAAGCGAGGGCAATGGAAGACGAGAGGCACAATGTACTGCGGGAGAATCATCGACCGCAACATGCCGACGCCACTGGATCCTCGAACGATCCCCGCCCCCCCCCCCCCTATCCTACGCCCCACCTCCTGGCAAATCCACCACCCATGGAATAGAGCGAAAGACAGAGCACAGTGTCGATGAGGGCATCTCACCGCTCGAATGCCAGCTCTGCCGCACCTGGAATGTCGTGTGCGCGCTCCAGGGACATTGGATTCTTCTGAGCAAAGCCTGTCGCTTTGTGACGCACATGAAAAGCCCGCGCGACTGCCGCGAGGCATTTCTCACGCGAGGGTTCCGACCCCGCCCGCCGGTAGTCAGACGCCGCTCCCAGCCCCAACAGTGCAATCGGTGAGCCTGGAAAGCGGCGCCTTCTCCATGCGGGGTGCACTGCTAGATGGTGATGCATTCTCGAGCAACGCAAGTAGCGTGCAATCTCGTCGGGCTCTGCGCCGCCCCAAATACAGCTCGTGGGGGCACTGGCTATGTGCAGTCTGTGCGTGGCCGTCCACGCTCCGCAGAGGGTCTTGATGCAACTTCATTGCCAGGCAGGTTTGAGACTCGCGATGCAGGTCCGACAGAGATCCCGCCGTCCGACCACCGACCTCCGCCCCCGAGGAATCGGGGCCTGCCACGCGAGAAACCTTGTGCCCGACGTCTCAGGGAAGGAGTCAGGAAAAGCGGCCGCTCGAAGCGCGCGCGCAAAGATGCGCTTGGGCGCGGGCGACGGGCTTCCTGGATGGCTAGCTTGGTGCGTTCACGCGCCGCGCGAAACGCAGCGCGCCATCCTGGCTTGTCAAGGATAAAGGGGTGCGGAAGCCTCGCCCGCTCCAAGAATTCTGCGATTGAGAAAGGGCGCTTCCAGCAGGGCGCTGATCATTTTCCTGCAATGAAGGGAACTATCGTAGCATTGTCTTGGGCATATTCTTTCAAACTGCGCAGTGCGCGCTGCCGCATCTGATTCATAGTGCTAATGGAGGCGCGCCAGCTGCTAGCCCATCCAAGCAAAGAGACGGAGGGCGGAGCAATGGCGAGCAACTGAGGCTGGTGCGCTGCTGTTCGGCGGCAGCCTGAGCAGCTTGCGCAAAGCCCGATGTTCGAGCTTGCGAATCATAGCAGGGATGGGAAACAAGTTGGGCGAGATGCGAAAGGGTCGAGAGGGCGGCGGCGTTGCGCAGAATTGAAAGAACAGGCGGGCCAGCTCCAGAGCATGGCAGAGCAATCGTCCTCGACCACCACGTTTCCGCCGCGATGGCCCAGATCATGCCAAGCGTGGCCGCGGGGCCCATGTCGACCCCCAGGTAGACCGCATGGCCAGCGATCTTAAAGTTCGCCCAGTGCGGCATCCACCTGCAAAACTCGTTTCGGACCCTGTCCTGGACAGCTTCCGTGCACTCGGTCCATGATGGGACCAGGACTCATTTGGCCCCTTGGAGCCCGAGACAGGCAAAACGCTCAACTACCAGAAAAACAAGGAACACGCCAACCAGGTCTCGAAGGCGAGGCACCACCATTCCGACATCGTCAGCCCCTGTGGTGCCTCGCCTGCGGGAGCTGCGCGGCCGCGCGCAGGCATCTCAGGATGGGGCCCATTGCAAGAGCCCGGAGAGAGCCAGAGAAAGGGTATCCCCGCAGGGCCCCCCAAGCAGAGATGAATGAGGAAGACGATTCGACGTTGCATCTTAGCAAAGCCTCTGGTTAAACAGATAGCGCGTGGATGGAGTTCAGGAAACCTGGCGGGAGCCCAGTCCAACTCATAATCTCGAACAACCACTGGTGGCCCAGAGACGGGGCCGCCGCCTCCACATCGCAGGCAGCGAAGATCGGGAGGCCCCCCCTCAGCTTCGGGGGCGATGCTGGCCTTGCGGGCCTCGGCGTCCAAAGGGGTGTTGTTGGACAAGAAACTATGTCCTGGGATGGGTCCTTGTTGAGCCTCATGGGCACGCTCTTGGGCAACCTGGCGGATCTGGAAGTTGGCGGCTGATGCCATGATCTTAGCGCGCGCATTCCTGAGGCTAAGCGGCCGAACCTTCCCTGGGGACCGCACGCACCCCTGGGCGCCTTCGGGCTCCGAACCTTTTGGGGGGAAAAGCGAAGAGGCCACCATTGAGCTCCAGGGGCGCCGCGTGTCCGTCGTACAGGCATGTCAGGCCCCCCATGCCGTGTACGAAAGTTGATCAGGACCAGGTGCTGACCGTCGGGCAAGTTTGAGGGCGCGCCCTAGTTCGGGCTCGGCTGGAAGCCTACGAGGTACCAGGTCTTGCCGGGGGGCAACATTGCCGAGGCGCTCCTGAAGGGCCCTCTCCTGACCTGCTTTGGCGCCGAAGATGTGTTTCCAATGGGGGGTCAGCTCAGGGCCCCTGGCCGCGGCCGCGGACTCTTGCAGGCTTTCGGGTCTGATCCCTGCGAGAACGAGACAGTGGGCTTTGGAGGGCCAGATAGTTGCGCGCGTCTTGAGCATCCTTGCAGCTCGTCTCTCCTCCGCGACCACCGCCCCCTCCCCATTGGACGCCCTGCTTTCAGCAAGTCTGGCCTCCATCTGCCCGTATTCGTAGTCGGCGGCGCGCGCGATGAGGGCGGACTCCTGCCTGTCGGGGAGCTCAACGGCGCCGTTTGACACGTGGAGGGCGCGCGCGCCGTCGGCGGTGGTGGCCATCAGCTTCTGGGCCGTGTCGATGTCGCTGCGCCAGACGCATCTTGCTACTGCTCTCAGAAAGATGATACGACCTCCCTTGGCACGGGAGTCGTTGGTCGAGGTCGGAAGACGCTGAAGTTCGTCGCGGGCCTGACGAGCCACCTCCGCCCTGAAGTCTGTCACGCGTCGCCATTGGCACACGACTGGAACCCGACCAAGTTGGGCCGCATCGAGCAGTTGCCCCAAAGTCTCCCCGTGGCGTGGGCCACGAAAGACATGCTCAGGAGTGCTGGTCTGTTGGTCATGCCGAGCTCGGTCGCGAAAGTGAAGAACGATCGGCGCGTGGCCACTGTCTGGAGTCGGAGATGGCGGCCGCGTCAATGTCATACCCTGCTAAGATCTCGACATCTAGAAGAAAATGAGCTGGAGTTCCGATAAAGACTCGACCCCAATGGGGCTGCGGTTGTCGTGTCTCTGCAATAGCGCGCGGGGCAATCCGTCGAAATTTCAAGGGGCATGGAGAAAAGACGCCCCCAACATGCTCGCCGAGGCTGAGGTCCGCGACTACGTTCTGCAGGAACAGGGCCAGGGGCGAAGCTTTCCGCGACGGGCCCCACGTAGCTGCAAGTCGGGCCCGACTTGATATCGAAGTCACCAGCTGCCAGAAATGCTATCGCAACGGGGCCTTGAAGGTTCCAGTCGACAAGCTTCCTCCATTTAGCCCGCATCTTGTCCTGCGCTCGGTTATCCAGCTCGAAGTTGTGACCGTTCATGAGGTCCACGGTGATGTTGCCCTTGTCATTTGTGATGGTGGGGGGGGCGACCCTGCCGAGAGCTAAAATCTGATGTTGAAATCTAACATGTGGGTCATCTTGGCCTCGAACATCCACTGGGGCCAAGAATGCAATGCCGCCGGCCTTCTGTGGGGGGGGGGTTGAATGAGATCTTGCGCGGGTACGGGTAGGTCGCCAGTGCAGCGGTCAGCTTATCCAGCGCCCTCTTCTGCGCTCTTGAATTCGAACCACCGCTCTCTTTCGCATGAGCGAGGCGAGCTCGTGAAAATTGGCTTTGCGACGATGAGGTTTGTAACGGGGCATGCTTCTGGCATTCCAAAAAAGGATCGTGCCATTGCGCCGTTCCTGAACAGAAACCCACGGTGACCATCGTCTGCTAAATAGACCGCGTAGACGTATCCACGCTAACGAACGCCTGTCCAAATGCAGCCACCAATAGTTGCTTGTCAAGCTCGAAGCGGGCGAGGATGGGCACGTCCCATCGCAATGTGAATGGTTCGTCTGGTCCTTGAACTTCAACGACCACGAGCGGCGGTGCATCAAAGGTGATGATGCCCTTGGCCCGCTGCGCCCCGATGTTGTGATCTGCGGAAGCGTCCTGTATGATGCGCCGGAGGCGTTTTGTTTGAAGCTCCAGCCTGACCTGCTTGGCGTTCTGGTCGGCACTGGCGTATACAGGGGCATTGACACCTCCTGTGCCGAAGCTGTTGAATGTGCGGAAGCCAGCTGATGTCTTGAGTGCTCGGGAGAGTGCCGGGGCTCGAGCAGGGGCAGCCGCGCCGCCTTGAACTTGCATGTCCAGCCGTCGTTGAGGCACGTCACCGTGAAGGATAAATTGATCAACAAGTACACTAAAGCGTGTATCCATTCAGCCAGCGCCGTCTTGATAGCCGCCGGTGCCATTGCTCTCGGGGCTCCGATGCTGAACGCTGTAGGGTCTGGGACTCGGTCCCATGCCGCGAGCTTCTGGGCGCCGAAGGGGACTGCCACTTCTGCCATAGCCAAAGTTTGTTCAATCGCATGAATGTGTTGTCGCATTCGTTGTTGATCTGCATCCACCTTGTTTGCTCGAGATTGTAGTTCGTGAATACTTTTGCCGCGCACCTCGAGGTGTGACGCGTTCTGCTCGCTGACTGCCAGGAGCTCGTGCACCTGTGCGTTGAAGGGCTGCTGTTGTTGAGCAATGGGAGAATGTGCCGTGGCCGTGAATTGCGCCGTCGCCGTCGCGATTTGCTCCTTTCCCAACGCCGCCAGCCTTTGTTCCAGTTGAGCCAGTTCGCCAAGCCGAGGAGGAACATCATGATCTCGCGGGGTTGGTAAGCCACCAATCGGCGCGCCAGCAGCTGGAAGCCCATTTTCAGGGAACGTGGGAAATATGTCCAAATCTTCTGCAACTTGACGTCTGGCACGTGGCGAGCAAAGAATGTGCTCAGGTCCGTGAGGCAGAACAGGTCTTCCGCTAGCTCCTGCGCGCAGTTGTTGGCCAGCCACTGCAGCTCTCCAGGGGTCTCGCTCAGCCAGAGCGCCTGGGCGTGGAGCCGAAGGTCCAGATGTTCGCGGTGGTGCTCGGTCTGCCTCACGATGTCCCTCAAGTCCACGGTCGCGTTCTCTGTTGTCGTCCCGTCTCTCGCTGACTCGTCGGTCGCGGTGTCGTCGGTGTCTGTGTGCGCGTGTAGACCCACTGCGGCCACCTCCGCTACTACCCTTGGAGTGACTATTGTCCTGCCGTCTACGATCACGGGGGTGAGGATTAGATCTTCGAGCGCCGTCGGAGAGGGGCGAGCTGCTGCTGGAGGCAGGCATTGCGCCTGCGTGAAGGAGTAGCGGATGCGCCTGTTGCCAATGATGAGGCCCGATCCGAAACCAGCGCATCTGGTCCGCAGTGGAGCGCCAAGACGGACGTATAGCAGCGGCGCCAACACTTGGACCGCCAGCTGCCTGAGGGCGAACAGACTGATCAGGATATGGATACCAGCAGCGAGGCGCGCCAGGCTGGTCTTTGGATATGGAGTGCCTGCGACAGCGCAGGACTGAAGTGTGGGGAGAGTCGGGCTGGCGCGGTGCCCCTGGAGTGGCGCCAAAAACTTGGAGACTGCCCTCGGCCCGGAGGCCTCCGTGCGGCCACAGCGCGACATGGCGACTTGAGCCAAAACGGCTACGGAAGAGGATGGGGAGGAGGAGGAGGAGGAGGAGGAGAAAGGAGGGGAGTAGGGCGAGGAGGGGGTGGGGGGGGGGGGGAGAAGGAGGGGGGGGAGGGCGAGGAGGAGAGGGAGGAGGAGGATGAGGAGGGGGAGGAAGAGGAGGAGGAGGAATAATAGCATGAGTTGGAGGAGGGGGAGGAAGAGGTAGGTGCGCTCGTGTCATATCTGACGTCCTCCCCCCCCCCCCCATCCCATGCCATGGCGTAGATCCTCTCTATTCGCGCGATCGGATGTCGTAGCATGGCGTAGCGTTGCATGGCATAGCATGGCGTTGAAAAATAATGCGTAGCACGACATAGCACGGCGTGGCGACGCCCCAAAGTGGGGGGGGGTGATTCCGCGGCCCCAAACAATCAACGAATCGACGCCGAATGTGCAATCACTTCCGATGGTGGGAGGCCACTACAATGTGAGGCCTATTTGGAAAGACCGGAAGCCATGTCGCGGCATGGCATTGAAAGCAATGACGCCAACGCCGCAGCGGGAGCGAAATTCGGAACGAGCGGAAGCGCGGAAATGAGGACAGCGCCGCAGCGGGAGCACGATTCGGAACGAGCGGTCGCCCGAAAATGACGCCAACACTTGAACGGGAAAAACTTTTTGAACATCTGCCCAAGCACGGAAATGCGGATATGAGGACGCGTATCTTGACATAGCACGGCGCGGCGACGCCCCAAAGAGGGGGGGGGGCTTCTGCGGCCCAACAAAAACAACGAATCAGCACCGACTGCGCAAGCACTTCGAACATTTTGTTTTGCGGGGGAGGGGGGGGGGGGGGGGGGCCCCCCCATTTTCTAACCTCTCCTTCCCTCCGCCCCCCCCTGCTCGCCCCATGCCATTGCGCCTTCCTCGTCCTCATCAACATCTCCACGTCCATCCCCACATCCATTATGTTGCCCATTCTCTCGATAATCCGCCCTCCTCCCCCTCCTCCTCCTCCTGGTCCTCCTCCTCCTCCTGCTCGTCGGCATCATCAACATCATCGTCCTTCTCCTCCTCCTCCTCGTCGTCGTCACCGCTATCACCGCCAGCGTCGTCAGCGCGTACAGTCAGTCATTACCATCATCACCACCACCACGACCATCAGCATCATCACCATCACCATCATCATCATCATCAGCACCATCATCATCATCATCATCATCAGCATCATCATCAGCATCATCATCATCAGCGTCATCAGCAGCATCAGCATCATCATCACCATCAGCATCATCATCATCAACATGAGCATCATCAGCACAACCGTCAGCGTCATCGTCATCGTCAGCATCAGCATCACCACCATCAGCATCACCAGTATCACCAGCATCATCATACGTAGTCAGCATCAGAATCATCACCAGCAGCAGCATGGCCATCGACATCCTGCACACCATAATCCTCAACCTCATCCGCCTTATCAGCATCATCATCCTCGACAGCATCACCAGCAGCAGCAACATAATCATCATTATCAACATCAACATCATCATCAGTAGCAGCAGTATCACCATCACCACCACAATCATCATCATCATTATCAGCATCAGACGCATCATCATCACCACCATCATCAACATAACCAGAATTAGCATCAGCATCAGAAACATCATCAGCATCATCATCATCACCATCACCCATCGCATCATTAGCATTGTCAGCAACATCATCAACATCGCCAACATCAGTATCATCGTCGTGTTCACTGGCACAACCAGCAGCATCAGCATCAGCATCAGCGGCACCACCATCATCGTCAACATCAGCAGCATACCCAACATCCTCACCATTATCGTCAGCATCCGCATCATCACCATTATCATCATCATCAGCATTCGTATCATCAACGTCAACATCAGCACCATCATCACCAACCTCATCATCACTATCATCATCAATCAAAGTAATAGCATCAAAAATGGTGGAATACTGAATGTCAAGCAAGTTCAAAATCATCATACGAACGATCAGGCGCAATTCCACCACGAAAACCATCATCACCATCATTAGCATCACCATCGGACTCATCAGCATCACCATCGCCGCCCCCAGAACCATCAGCTTCATCATAATCAGCATCAGCATCAGCACCAGCACCAGCATCAGCATCATCCTCAACACCAGATTCATCACCCGCATCCTCCTCATCATCATCCGTCCCCTCTTCCTCCTCTTCCTCCTCATCCTCCCTCCTTCTGCTCCTCCTCAGGGACGCGCATCTCTGACGATGCCAGCGCCGCCCAATGGAGAAGTCGATTCCGAGGCATCAACAGGGGGATTTTCGCCAACCCAGCCCGCCCTGCGACGCGTCATCAGACAGTTGGGAGGCCTGATTCATTTGGAGAATCCCATACCGCGTCTGCTTACGCCAACGAAGGCGGTGAATGGTTTTTGCCCAGAGGCCATCTGAGGGCCCGCCAACTTATCGCTGAATTCCAGGCCAAGGGGCTCCAACTCCTCCCCTCCCCCCCTGGCCTCGATGGGTTCCTCCCCGTGGTCCTCCATGTCAAGGGGTACTCCATCGTTGCGGTTTTCTTTTGCGCGTCGTGTAGCATAAGCCTGCGAGGGCCGAACCTCCCTAAGTTCAGACGTCTAGGGGGCCTCCTTGGATCCCTCCAACTGCCCCGGTTTGTTGTCGGTGACTGGACCACCAGTCCTGAAGTCTTGCAGCGGTCAGGATTTTGGGCGCAGACCCAATGAGAGATCACGTGCGCGCCCGTCGAGTACACGCACGACCCTGGGGGCGGACGTAAGCCATCGCATTTGGACTTCGTTGTGCTCAGCGCAGCTGCCCGCCCCTGCGTTCCCAGCCTCACTGCGGTGCATGAGGTGCAGTGGAAACCGCATATAGGATTGCGAATTCATCTCGTTTCCTCTGGAGAACAATTGCGCACCCGAACCCGTGGTCTGCCCCGCCGGCTCCCACAGGCCGCCAAGCCCTCTCAAGGCCCCGCCCCAGGCTCCAAGGCCAGCCGTGCCCGAGCCGCTCGTTCAGAGCAACGAAGCAAGGTGGAGGCCCAGAGGCGAACCCTTTTTGACGTGCTCTACGGTGACCTCAGGGCGGGAAATGACCCTGCTGAGCAGACCACCAGCGCAGGAGAATCTCCGGACGAACCCGAGGAGCAGCATTTCGAGCATCCTTCCGACGAGGAGGAGGATCCGCGGGCGCGCGAGAGCAGCTTTGCGCCAGCCGTGCCTCGGCGCGCTTCGAGCCCCACCCGCGGAGAGTCAAAAGCTTGTGCCCCATCATGTCAAATCGCGTCTGCCTCGAGAGAGAATGTCCAGTTTGTTTCGCCCGAGCCGTGCTCTGCTCTCTCTGCGCCTGACGCCCCGCCCGAGGACGCCGCTTTCGACCTCTCTCATGCCCCTGCTGTTTCCCAATCTGATACGGTCGCAACAGTCGGACAGTCTGAGCCTAATATCAGATCAGGTTGTAATTCGGCCCAGCGCGTGAACCCCCCCAGCGAAGATACCGCCCCATGGGAAGCGCCTCCGTGCCAGACTCGAAGCCCCGAGTTCAAAGTCGATTGTGCCACTTGGTGTGCCCACAGAGAGCAAAACAGCGCCCTGCCTGAGGGGTGCGCCCGCCCTGCCTCTGCGGCCACTGGCTCTGTAGCGTTTCGGCCCGAACCCGACGCCTCACTTCAGTTGGGCCGAATCTACGGCTCGTGGATCACGACCGTCGAAGACTCCATACACACCCATCACCAGATTTCATTCGAAGGCGCCTCACGTGCTGCAGGCCCTGAGTATCAGATAACCGTCGCGCGCGAGCTGCAGCGCAGGCGAACGTCGCCAATCGCGGACTCAGCCAGCACGCGGTGGACTCCATTGCACACTCTATTGCAGGCCATCTACCGACATCGAGCACGCAACAACGGACGCCTCCAACTCCAGCAGCAGTACAGGGCAGTCGCCAAGCTCATCGACTCCCCACCACCCACAGCGCCACACATCGTCGGTGACAAGGACGACCTCAGCTGGGACGGCTGGCAGGCATTCCTACGGCACATCACCGAGCACGAAGTTGAACGCATCGTTGCCCATGCCACCAGAGCTGCGCGACTCGCAGGACGAGCACAGCAACGGGCAATACGACGATCTATCAACAACTTCCGCGACTGGGCTGTTACCGACGACGCCCTCGGCACGCTGCACAGGTCGCTCAGAACCCAACCGCAGCCGCCAGAGGTCAGCACCGACGGACGCAACACCATCATGCACCCCAAAGACCTCATAGACGGCAAGCTCCACAACTGGCAGAAGCTCTGGGCGCCAGATCACGCACGCATCATCCAGCTCCAGGACAGCTTCCAACGCGTCGTCGAGCGCATCCAGGAGAGCAGTTTACCCACCATCACTAGCGACGAAGTCCGCGTAGGCCTCAAGAAGCTCAAGGCCAACGCGGCACTGGGCGCTGACCGACTACGACCTTCCGGCCTACTCCGGCTTCCAGAGCCCGCACTAGCGGGGCTCGCCGAGCTATGCAACGCCGCCGAGCAGGTCCAGATGTGGCCCCACCAACGCCTGCACGCGCTGGGAGTCATGAGGGCCAAGAAGGACAACGGCGAAAGAATCCTGGGCATGCTCACCATCATCACTCGCCTGTGGTCCATCACACGGGAACCGCGCGCGCAGCAGTGGAACCACGACACGTTCGACCACTGGGATGCCATCGCCAAGGGCAACTCTGCCTTTCGCGAGGCCTACGAGCGTAGCCTGCACGAGGAGATCACAGCACGGCTCGGAGTCTCCCGGGCCCACGGCCTGCTCGACATCTCGCAGTTCTACGACGCTATCCATTGGGTCACCCTCATTGACGAAGCCCTGGGCCTCAACTTCCCCCCCTGAAGTATTAGGTCTAGAAGTCCCCCAACGCATGGCCCCGCGCTCACTCACTCAGAGCGGAGCTTACGCCGAAGCCGTATTACCTACACGATCCATCGTTCAAAGTTTACGGTCAGGCACACGCTTCGCCAAGATCATGACATTCAAGGCGCTCCAACGCATCGCCACCGTGCACCTTCACACACATCACCGCATCTGGGTCGACGACCTGTCGCAGCGCATGCAGGCCAGCCGCCAAGCTCTACGCAATGGCATGGTCAACGTCCTCACCGACACCTGCAATGCGCTCCAGGACCAAGGCCTCGACATCGCCAAGAAGAGCGTCATCATGTGCACGCGCGCACAGGGCGCCAAGTACATAGCCAGATGCATGAAGCACCGCGGCCTCAACGTCCAGCCCAGACATCACACCGCCTACCTGGGTGTGGACCTCAACTGTGGATCGCGACATGCACGCCAGACCACCACGCAACGAGGACGACGGCACAAGAACATGCACAGCAAGATCATGCGCATCGCCAGAGTCACGAAGCGATACCACCTCACGGCACGGCTCGCCACACAAAGCGGCCTCGCCGCCGCCACATACGGACATCAACTACAGGGTGCATTCGGGACCACTATGACGATTTACCGACGACGACTAGCTGACGCCATCGCTCCACCATTACGGGCGGCGCCTCACTACACTACTCGACTTGCGCGCCAGCACCAAGGGCCCAGCACGGAAGCCACCGCGTGAAGCATTCCAAGCCTGGCTCACCACTTGGATCGCCAGCCCCCACCTGCACCAAGCCATCCGCACCACCTGGACACAAACGGTCAAGCACTTCCAACAGTTACCACCGCAGCATAGGGTTCGGCAAGTTCGGGGCCCGCAGTCAACCATCATCCTCTACCTCATGCAGATGGGGTGGGCTCCGACAAGACCGAACCAACGGCACATTCCCGGCGCCCTCACCGACGCCAACGACGCCTGGGAGTTTGACGCCCACCAGCTCTCAGGCTACCCCGACGCCGACATCCCGCACCAGCCCCTCGATGACATCGACAACACCATCAAAATCCAGCTCTGGCATTGTAAGGCAGCTACTAATGGACAGCCTCAGAATCCAGGAAACAGCTTAATTGCATGAAAAATATAGAAAAATAGGTGCTGTGAAATAAATCAAAATTAAGCCGCTGCAGTATGTTCTTACAGAAATAACAAAAATATACAAGGCCCCGAATGTAACGGCAGCGGCGGCGGCGACGCGACGGCAAAGCAGATAGAAGGGAAAGAAACTGCAACGGCGCAGCTGTCAGGAGAAAATGAGTTCCAGCCGGAGAGGTTGCGTGACATCGCATGGCGAATCGCATTGAAACGAAGGAAGCAAAAGGAGGAGGAGGAGAAGGAGAGGAAGGATATGGACGAGGAGGAGGAGAAGGAGGAATAAGTTGATAGAGGAGGGCGAGGAGGAACATGAGGAGTTGGACGAGGATGACCACGGCGACGAACACGAGGAAGGGGTAAAGGGAGGAGGAGAAGGAGGAGGAGGAGGAGGAGGAGGGGGAAGAAAAGAGGAGGAGGGGAATGAGGAGGAGGAGGAGGAGGAGCAGGACGACGACGAGGAGGAGGAGGAGGAGGGGGGGGGGACATTTTTCGAGCACCCCCCACGAGTGGAAACCCTGCCGCAGCAGGCTTGCTGCATCCACGAGCACCAGCCCCCACCCCCGCTGATGCGGAAAGGAGTGAAGGCGCTGAGTTGAGCTTGGCGGGGAACGCTGTGGTCTTATCGCAGGCCCGCCGCAGGCGCCGATTTTGAATCAAAGCAAAAATCTGCATTGATATCGCAAGCCCGCAAACGACGCGATTTCGTTGTAAGAAGAAAGCGGATACTGTTTGCAAGCCTGCCGCAAGCGCCGATTCTGCATTGAAGCCAAAACCGGCATGAAGATGGCAAGCTCGCCGCAGGCGCCGATCTTATGATCAGGAAACGAATTCTGATTGCAAACCCGCCGCAGGCACCGATACAAACTGGAGCCGTAACAAGCGTGAAGATGGCAAGCCCGCCGCAGGCGCCGATTTTTTTCACCAGAAACTAAATTCTAGAAAACGAATTCATGGCGCAAGCCCACCGCAAGCGCCGATTTGTCATTAAAAACGTGAATGAAATGACGATCGACGCCGATGATTTCAAGAACCATGAAGAAATCGCAAGCGCCGCAGGCGTCGGTTTTTGTCTTGCACAGAAAAAGCATTTTTCCCCTCCCACGAGGCCGCGGAGGCCCCCCTATTATGGCGGGGGGGGGGGGGGGGGGGGGGGGGGGGAGGGGGGGGGTGGGGGCGGGGGAGGGGGGGGGGGGGAGGAGGGGGGGGGGGGGGGGAGGGAGGAGGAGGAAGGAGGGGGGGAGGAGGGGGAGGCGGGGGGAGGAGGCGGAGGGGGAGGGGGAGGAGGAGGAGGAGGAGGAAGAGGGGCGGGCAGAGAAATAGCGAAAACATAACGAAAAAATAGCGGGAAAAAAGTGCATCCCCGGGGACTTTTGCGGCGCCTTTTTTTTTATATATTTTCTCGCTATTTCTTTCGGGCCGAAACAGACAATTCCGCGCCCTTTGTGTTCGCTATTGTTTCGCTATTTTTTCGCTATCTATTATACAAAAAAAGGTTTCGCTGGGCGCACCTATTTTTTCCATAAAAATTATACAATACATGTGAAAAAATAGGTCAGCCGAAGCGATTGAAAATGTAAGTAAAATAAATGAAAAAATAGAAGCGAAATGATGTGTTCCCCGGGGCCGCCGGCCGGAGCAAGGTGAAACAGCGCGACGCCGCCGGGAATCCCGCGGCGGATTGCTGCCGCCCCATCCCAAAGAGCCCTGCCCCACCCCCCTGCCGCAAACACCATTGGGTAGAGAGGCGGGCCGTCCCGGGCGGGGGGGCGGGCGGGGGCGTAACGCCAAACGAAGCGCGCAGCCGCGCGGGTCGCAAACGAGGCGGCGCGACTCTTGTAGCGGGGCCCAACAGTGCATCCCGTCGGCCCTGTCGGCGACCCCTGCTTTCTCAAACGAATTCCTTGTCGGGGATGGGCGCGACCCTTGTCCCGGACCCCCTTATAGCAGGTCCATCAAAGCGCCCACGATGGCTCAAACATTGCCCCCACATGCGGCAAGACTCAAGACGGCCCGCGATACGGCTCCAGATAGCCAGAGATCTTCCAAGACCCAAAGCGCCACCACGCCGTGAGGCACGGAGCGGGCGTGTTCCGACGTCCTCTACCTCACTCTTGAGCCTCAGTCCTCTGTCTTCAAATTTATGTGAAGGACCTGGAGCCCAAACTCAGAAATCTTTTGGGGTTCCCCGCGCCTTTCCGCATGATTTTTGGGAAGCAATTTTGCGATCCCTCCGGATGCGAAAATCCCACCCCCCCCTACCCACCCAAAGAGGCCCCGAGAGGCAACAAAGGCCCCCAAGAGGGCCCGCAAGAGGCCCCAAAGAAGCCGCAAGAGCTCCCAAGAGTCCTCCGAAGAAGGCCCCGAGAGGCCAACATCGGAGTGAGGAGGGGGTTCCGCCCACGCGAATTCGTTTCAAGTCGCGCGCGTGTTGGTTGCTCTGGGGTCGGCAAGTCGTTCCGTTATTTTTTTGTTCTTCCGGCCAAGGGGGGGCGGCAGGCCCGCCAATGGGGGGGCCTCCGCGGCGTCGTGGGAGGGGAAGGGCCCTTTCGGTGCAAGAAAAAATCGGCGCTGGCGGCGGGCTTGCGATCTCCTCGTGGTTCTTGAAAAAATCGGCGCCTGCAACGGGCTCGCGATCTTCATTCCATTTAAAGCTTCACTGAAAAATTGGCGCCTGCGGTGGGCTTGCGACAAGAATTCGCGTTCTGGCGATAAAATCGGCGCCTGCGGCGGGCTTGCCGCCCTCATGTTTTTTTATCGCTTCAATGAAAAATCCGCGCCTGCGGTGGGCTTGCGACAGGAATTCGCGTTCTGGCGCTAAAATCGGCGTCTGCGGCGGGCTCGCCATCCTCATGTTGGTTCAGGCTTCAATCCAAATCGGCGCCTGCGGCGGGCTTGCGATCGAAATTTGTTGTCTGGTGGTAGATTCGGCGCCTGCGGCGGGCCTACTCCTATGGTATATGTATATATGTTGAAGATGTGATAACAATCTATTTTCGCAACCTATTTTTCCCTACTTTGAAACTGTTCCACATACCAGAACCTGTGCATAGTACCTTCATTCCAACTCTGGCAGCAAGCCAGCAAGCACCACGCAGGCGAGGGATTTCAAGAGGGTGCGGACAACAAGTCCTACCGCAAGCTCCTCGCCCACCTCGAAAGAATGCCGCAAGGCGTTCGGTTCGCCAACCTCATGCTCACCATCGCCACTGGAGCCATGTGGACACGTGGACGCATAACAGCCGAGACGGTATCACCCGACGCCACTGCCGAATGTCCACGATGCCACAAGGACGCCGAAGATGACTTCCACCGAGCTTGGGGATGCGAATGCAACAGCAGCGACAACCCAATCATTCAGGCCACCAACAACCTCATCAGTGAAGCCACCACGCAACGACATCTGTACGAATGTTTTTGGCTGAGAGGTATCATCCCACGGGGCTGGACCGCCATACCACCACCAGCTGAACGGGAACAGTGGACATGCCACAATTTCGAGCAGTACGACATTGCCTGCCTAGCCGACCTCCCTGGAGATCCAGTGCCTGCCTTCGGCGACGCAAGTGGAGGACAGGATACCAGCAACCGTGTGCTGCGACGCGTAGGTGTCGCCGTTAGTTTTTTGTGTAAGACCCGGAATAAAAATGAGATGGACATCGATGCAGCCTACTGGGGACCACTCCCTGGACGGCGACAGACTGTGGCACGCGGTGAATTGCTTGCCATGGTCACAGCAATCGAGTCCACAGAGAAAGACATCGTGTATTTTACGGGCAACCAAGGCTGCTACCTCAACTTCTACAACGGACACCCAGCCAAACCCCACGGGGACGACGGCAATTTGTGACTCAGACTTCAGCGAGCCATGGCACGACGAGCTGGACATGTCACAGTGTTGTGGATACCGTCACACATGGAAGCTGCCGACATCGTTCAAGGACGAATATCATCACCCTTCGCCTACGGCAATTGCACCGCTGACGTCCTCGCAGGCATCGCCGCCGACGAGGCAAAAGTCAGCACCAGTGACCGCCAGCGGCTTGCGCTGGCCGAGCACAAAGCATAGTTAGTTCAAATGCGTTTGTTGAGGACTGTTCTAGAGGCCCTCGAAGCCGAGAAAGCCGAGTTTCAGTGTTCTGGGGAGCCGAGACCCAGGCGGCAAAAAGGGATGGCTGCTTCCAAACCCACTGCCCCGAAGCTTTGACCCCACAGGCTCCATGCGAAGTAGGTGTTTCAGCAGCTCCAGCAAGGCCACTAGGACTACCTGGTTGCAGACTAGCTGTTTCGAACTCACCAATACCAATGGCACATATAAGGAGGCCCCCATGGGTATGCAGGTTCACATCGCGGGAGGATTTGTTCATCCGAGTCACACCCTGATGTTCCACGCTGGGCTGCGACTGTGGTTATGTTCCCACTGCGGTGCATACGCCCAGAAGCTCCTCGTGAAACTCGGGGACCTCTGCGAGCAACCCACCAGCACGGGGAAATAATATCTTAAGCGGATGCCCGAAGGACTCTGGCCTAAGGTCCTAAGTCGAGCTGAGACGGCCAGCAGAGTCAACAATACCATAAAGAGGGTGGCGGGCATATAAATTCAACACATCGCTACGCGATCACGCAGAGACTCCAGAGACTCCTCCTTCTCCTCCTCCGCCTCATGCTCCTCCTCCTCCTCCTCCTCCTTATCCTCCTCCTCCTCCTCCTCCTCCTCCTCCTCCTTCTCCTCCCCCTTCCTCCTTCTCCTCCTCCTCCTCCTCCGCCTCCGCCTCCTCCGCCTCCTCCTCCTTCTCCTCATCCTCCCCTCTCCTCTCCTCTCCTCTGTTCTCCTCCCCGGTTTCTGCTCTCCTCGCTCGCCCCCATGTCCTCGTCCTCCTCCTCATACACCTCGCCACGTCCATCCTCACATACATGATCTTGCCCAGTCACTCGGTAAGCCCCCATCCTCCCCATCCTCCTCTTCCTCCTCCCCCTCCCCCCCCCCCCTCATCCACCATTCTTCTTCTCCTCTCCTCCTCCTCCTCCTCCTCCTCCTCCTCCTCCTCTCGTCCTCCTCCTCCTCCTCCTCTCCCTTCCTCCTCCCCCTCCGTCTCCACCTCCTCCTCCTTCTCCTGGTCCTCCTCCTCCCCCTCTTCCTCCTCCTCCTCCTCCTCCTCCTCATCCTCATCCTGCTCCTCCTCCTCCTCCTCCTCCTCCTCCTCCTCCCCCTCTACTTCTCCCCTTCCTCATCCCCCCATCCGTCCTTTCCTCTCATCTCGTCTCCTCTCCGTCCCTCTGCTCTCCTCGCTCGCCCATGTCCTCGTCTTCATCCTGATCCACATCGTCGCGTCTATCCTCACATACATTCTCGTGTCCATTAACTCGGTAATCCCCCCTTCCTCCTCATCCTCCTCTTGCCCCCTCCCCCCCCCCACCCCACCCTCCCCCAATATCATCCTCCTCCTCTCTCCTCCTCCCGCTCCCCTCCTCCGTCTCCTCTTACTCATCCTTCTTCTCCTCTCCTCCTCCTCCTCCTCCTCCTCCTCCTCCGTCTCCTCCTCCTCCTCCTCCTCCTCCTCCTCCTCCTCCCCCTCCTGGTCCTACGCCTCCTCCTCCTCCTCCTCCCCCCCCCCTCCTAATCCTCCTCCTTGTCTTCCTCCTCCTCCTCCTCCTCCTCCTCCTCCTCCTCCTCCCCCTCCCCCATCCTCCTCCTCCTCTTCCTCCTCCTCCGCCTCGCCCTTGGCATCATCATCATCATCATCATCATCATCATCATCATCATCATCAGCAGCAGCAGCAGCATCATCAGCATCGTCATCATCATCATCAGCAGCAGCATCATCATCATCATTATCATCAGCAGCATCAGCATCAGCATCAGCATCATCATCATCACCAGCAGCAGCATCCTCGTCCTCGTCTTCGTCATCAATGTCATCGCCATCATAGTCGGCGTAGTCATCGCATCACCGCCATCACCACCAGCGCCACGACTATCAACATCATCATCATCATCATCATCATCATCATCATCATCATCATCATCATCATCGTCAGCAGCATCATCATCATCATCATCAGCATCGTCATCGTCATCAGTATCATCATCATTAGCATCAGCATCATCATCATGTTCATCAGAATCATCGCCAGCATCATCAGCATCAGCAACATCATCAGCATCATCAGCAGCAGCAACAGTATCATCAGTAGCAGCAGCAATATCATCATCAGCATCATCATCATCAGCAGCATCCGCATCATCATCATCAGCAGCAGCATCATCAACAGCAGCAGCATCATCATCATCAACAGCATCATCACCATCAGCATCACCAGCAGCACCATTAATGTCATCATCGCCATCATCATCATCACCACCATCGCCATCATCACCAGCAGCACAATCAGCAGCATCATCATCACCAGTATCACAAGCATCATCATCAGCATTATCAGTATCGGCATCGTCAACATCAGCATCGTAATCACCATCATCAACATCATCAACACCGGCAGCACCAACGTCAATAATAGCATCAACATCATCAACAACAACAGCATCGCCATCAATACCCTGATCCCCATCATAATAACAACATGTAACATAATGCGGCATACTGAAGATGATGCAGACACAAACAATAAGCCTATCCAGCATCAGACCAGCATCATCAGCATCATCATCAGCAGCATCATCAGCATCGTCATCATCATCATCATCATCATCCTCATCCTCGGCATCATCATCACCTGCAGCCGCATCATCAGCATCATCATTAGCATCATCATCAGCATCATCATCATCAGCATCATCATCGTGGTCATCACTCCTCCTGGCTAGAATCCGACGAACCCCAAGTGCCCACTGTTGGATGCTACTCGTTCGTGACCGTTTGCACATGGGCTGGCGGGGATACAAAGAACAATAGTTCCGACCACACTCGGGGGAGGCGGGCGGCGTAATGCTCGAAGAGTCGGTACCGCTCGCAGTAACCACGCGAATGCACCGACTTTGGTACCGTCAAAAACATCAGAGAACCCGATGGTGTTTGATGATCTTAGCCTTCCCCCCTCGGGGTGGCCCGAGCCTCCCCCCACGGGGTCGCCCGGACGCCTCTTCTAGCTCACGTTCAGACTCCTGTAGAGCTCCTTTTCAGCATGCACCTTTCGCCACCGTTTTTGGATAAGTTCTGGAGCCAGTGTTCTACGATTCTAGGCCCAGCGTCGCTCCCAAAACGAGAGCCAAACAGGCCCAGATACAGGTCCGTTTTGAATGAAAGACGCCAAACGCGGAAGTGCTCGCGCTTGCCAGAAGCCCGCCGGGCCACCTCGGGCCCATCTTCGCCCCTTTCTGGATCCTGTTCGGGGCCCTCTTGGGCCCTTGTTGGCCTTTTTTAGTCTGCCGTCCAGCCATCCTTGGATCCATTGCGGGCGGGTCCTCGTGCCGTCGGGGCCGCCTTGAGTCCATCATGGGATCATGGGATCTCGTTTCGCTCATTGGCAGGCCCCCTTGGGCAGCGCCTGGGAAATCTTGTTTTCGGCTATCTTCGACACACCCGCTGAGAACTGGGAAGGCCAGGCAGTGAACGCGAAGCGTCTTGAGTAGAAGGCATTCAGCGCTGGCCGACACTCGGTATTTGCACAAAGCCCTCTCCTCCAGCGCCTCCGTCCGCGGCTCTGGCGCTGCACCCCGAATCTGACTCCAATTGCCGCTCTGCGGATCCGGCCCCAGCCGCGGCCCAGGCACCGTGGCCTCGGCTACTCCCAGGCCTCCCTCGTGCAGCCCTGGGTCCAGCCTATCTGCCAGCCCACATCCTTCTTGGGACTTCCGCGCAGTGGCGGCCGCCTCCCCCGCTGCCAGCTGCACTGCCTGTCGCGCCTCGCCCACGGGCGGCGTGGGCGTGGACTCCTCTGGTGGCCACCGGGCGGCATGGCGAAGATCTTCATTCGATGCCGACGCCGCCGCGGCTTCCTCCGCCCAGTGCTGCCTCAGAGCTGCCAACTCCAGCGCCTCCGTTCGCGGCTCTGGCGCTGCTCTCCAAGCGGCAGCCCTCTGGGAGCTCCGCTGCTCAGGCCCTGCAATACACGGCCGCCCGCCGCCCTCGGCTGCTGCTGGGCCCCGATCCCTCGCCTTGCGCTCCGGCTGATCTGCGGGTCCCTCCCCTGCCTGGTAACTCTGCGCGTTGCCGACCGCCTCAACCGCTGCCGGCTGTTTCGCCTGGCGCGCTTCAGGCGGCCCCTCCTGAGAGGGCACCAGCTCCTCTGTGGGCCGCACTGCCTGAAGCGCTTCTCCCCTCGGCGGCGAGAGAGTAGGCCCCTGCGGTGCCAGCCACACTACTTGGCGCAGCTCAGAGGGCGCCACCTCTATCGCCAGCGCGGGTGTCTGCTCTTCTGGTCGATCTGCCTGCCGCGGCCCCTCAGGCGTCGCGGTCGCCAGCTGCTCTTGCGCCAGCATCACAGGCACATGTAAGGTGGGCGTCGCCCGTTTCCTGGGCCTAGGCGTTGGCCCCTCTGCTTCCAGCTGCCCCGCCTGACGCGCCACTGGCGGCGCCTCCAGGGATGGCGCCAGCTCCTCTGCTGCCGACCGCACTACCCGGTGAGCATCTCCAATCGGTGGCGTGGACGTTGGCTCTTCCAGAGCCAGCCATGCTGCTAGGCGCAGCTCAGGCGGCGCATCATCCTTCATCGGCGGCGCGGGCGGCGCCTCTTCCGGCTGGTCTGCCTGGCGCGCCCCCTCGGGTAGGGCCGGCGCGGCCGCCAGCTGCTCTGGCTCTGGCATCCCAGGCAGATGCAAGGTGGGCGCCGGCCTCTTCCTCGGCCTGGACGTCGGCTCCTCTGCCAGCCGCCTGGAGGGCACCGGCTGCTCCTGCTGCCCCTGCCGAGGGCCTGTGGCCTCCGCCTCGTCCCCTCGCGCCGTGGGCGCCACGGCCGGGCCAGCCTCGCGCGGCGGCTGCGGGTGGAGCGCCGCCCACGGCATCCGCGGCTGGCCGTCCAGGCGTCCAAAGTACTTGACCACCTTCTGCCAGGTGCAGCTGTTCTGCAGGTCCACCGCGCAGCCAGCACGCCACCCGCCGTAGTCACAGTCGCAGGGCCAGCTGAGGCGGAGGTGGGCGTCCCCCGAGCCGTCTATGTTGACGCTGTCTGGGCGGTTCAAGTTGACCTGCTCAGACGGCGCGAAACCGAATGACTTACCCGGGAAGTTGTACCAGAACGCTGTCCTACCGCCGCCTTGCCCTTTGGCACCGGCCCTGGCTCTGCGAGCATCAGAAGACGACACCAGGACGTTTTTTACAAGGTCCACGGCTACGATCGCATACCGCCTGCTCTCGGACATCCGCGCGCCCACCAAAACGTATCTGTATGCTTCTGCATCTGCATGGATGAGGTCCGCGAGTCCTGTCCTGTGGCTATAAGGCATGTCGTACTGAGTGACGGCATCCGGAAGCACGGCCAAGTCCTCGTCGTCAGCGTCGAGCCTGATGCCCAGAGGCTCGCACTGTACCAATACGTGGAACGCTCTGAAAGTGATGGGGAGGTAAAAATCCCCCACCTTAAGCCAGCCGTCACCCTCGTCGGTGCCCATCACGTAGTTGCCCCATTTCAGCATCGGCACCAAGTCAGTGGTGGTCACGATGTCCGCGAAGTTCTTGCTTCTGCAGTTCGCTGACCCAGAGGGCCAAAGGCGTGCTAGACCCTGAAAGAGTGGGGGGGAAGGGGGGGAGGGGAAAACGATCTCGCGTGATACTTTATCCCGATGCATCGCGGCGCCGTGTCCTCAAAACTTACGTATCACGCTCTCGCTTCGGATTTCAGCACGATTTGCTTGGGAATCGCGATGTCGTTCGATATTGCCATCATGATGGGCCGTCTGCCTCAGGTCGGCGCGTTTAGACATCTTGTCCGCGTTCGCCATGGCGGCCCTAGGGGATCTGCAGACCTCACACGGGCCGAGATCCGGGCGAAACCTTCCAGACAGCGCGGATCAAAGCATGTCACGCCCCGCGCTGCCCCAAAATGGCCCCGAAATGGTTCCGAGGTGGCGCCAAAAAGGCTCCCAAATGGCCCAAGATGGTCCAAGACAGTCCAGATGGACTACGCAGGCCGCCCAAGATGACCGAATCACTTCTCCTCATATGTTCCCTGAGAGGGCCAGGGTCGTTGAGCATCAATCGTTGTTCCAATTGTTTTATCTCTCTCTCTCTCCCTCTCTTTTTCTTTCTTTCTTTCTCTCTCTCTCTCTCTCTACATGTGTGTGTGTCAATATATACCTATACGACCACCCTGCGGGTGATAACGAGGTTGGGGGGGAGGGGGGGCCAGCAATGGGCAACAGTGGTGATTGTGACGTGGCCGCTCGCTCTCGGGAGCCTTGGTGTCGAGTTGTTTACGCCATCCTTCGCTCTTGGGCGCCTTAGTATCATTCTCCCCCCCCCGGAACCAACGAAATATTAATGGATTTAATGCATTTTGCAAGGGCTTGGGGGGCCGTTTGGGAGCGTCTTTTGGACCTCTTGGGGGGTCTTGGAGGCCTCTTGGGGGGCTCTTGGGGGCCTCTTGGGTGCCTTTTGCGAGCCTTTCGGAAAATGGCGCACGCTTGCTGCTTTTCCGAAGTGGTGCGTTCGCGGCCCTCCCGCGTGCCGAGTGCAACAGAAGCCTTGAACCGAAATCCCTGGATGGTAAGAGAGTTGAGGGGGGGGAGGACCCAACGTCTCACTCAATCGATCTCACAATGGAACCCAGTATCGCTTTCACAATCGATCTCACTCGATCGATCACACTATCGATCTCACCCGATCGATCACACTATCGATCCCACTCAATCAATCTCACGATCGATCTCTCTATCGATCTCACGAGCGATGCCCTTATCGGTCTCACGATGGATCTCACCATCGATCTCACGATCGAACTCGTTGTCGATCTCACAAGCGATGTCGTTATCGGTCTCACGATCGATGGGACTATCGATCCCACTATTGATCTCACTCGATCGATCTCACTGTCGATCTCACTCTGGATCTCGCTATCGATCCGACCTACGATCTCCCTGCCGATATCACTATTCATCTCACTATCGATCTCACTATCGATCTCACGATCGATCTCACTATCGGTCTTACTATCGATCTCACTATCGATCTCACACTCGACTTCGTCATCGGTCTCACTATCGTTTTCGCACCAGCGGGACACTGGGACACCGGCGGGACGCTGGCGGGACACCGGCGGGACACCGCGCGCCACCGCTTGCCGGAGGAAGAATCATTTGGTCCAGCCGGGGCCCAGCCACATGCGGGACACCGGCGGGACACCTCGTGCCACCGCTTGCTGGAGGGAGAATCATTTGGTCTGGCCGCGCCTCAGCCACAGGATACTTTCCTCTCGCCCGACCACGCAGCTTCACCTCGCCCGCACGCACGGCACGCACGAACACGAAACCGAAACCGATTTCCCGGTGGGGGGCTCTCCGTTCCACTTCGATCTCACCCCCCCCAACCTCATATATATATATACATATATATATGTATATATATGGCAAACTTATATATATATATATATATATATATATATATATACATACACACGCATACACATACTTATCGGAGGTGAAAGGGTGAGATCGAAGTGGAACGGAGAGCCCCCCTACAGGGAAATCGATTTCGGTTTCGTGTTCGTGCGTGCCGTGCGTGCCGTGCGTGCCGTGCGGGCGAGGCGAAGCTGCGTGGGCGGGCGAGAGAAAGTCTCCTGTGGCTGAGGCGCGGCCGGACCAAATGATTCCCTTCCGGGCGGCCGGGGCCCCGCGGTGTCCCGCCGGTGTCCCGCTGGTGTCCCGTGTGGCTGAAGCGCGGCCGGATCAAATGTCTCCCCTCCGGGCGGCCGGGGCCCCGCGGTGTCCCGCCGGTGTCCGGCTGGTGTCCCGTCGGTGTCCCGTCGGTGTCCCGACGATGATGATGATGATGATGATGATGATGATGTTGTTGATGATGATGGTGATGACGATGTTGGCGTTTTATTTTGATTATCGATGGTGTGATCGATAGTGAGGTCGAATGTGAGATCGATAGTGAGATCGATAGTGATATCGATTGTGAGATCGAGCGTGAGACCGAGTGTCATATCGATTGTGAGATCGATTGTGAGATCGATGTGGTATCGGTAATGAGATCGATTGTGAGACCGAATGGGAGATCGATTGTGAGATCGGTTGTGATATCGACCGTGATATCGACAATGATACCGAATGTGGAATCGCTTGTGGGATCTATTGTGAGAGCGATTGTGAGATTGATAGTCAGATCGATTGTGAGATCGATCGATTGAGATTGATAATGAGATCGATAGTGAGTTCGATAGTGAGATCGATGGTGAAACCGATTGTGAGATCGATTGTGAGATCGGTTGTGATATCGATAGTGACATCGGTAGTGAGACCGAATGTAAGATCGATAATGAGATCCAAAGTGGGTTCGGTAGTGAGATCGATAGTCAGATCGATTATGAGATCGATTGTGATATCGATTCTGAAATCAATAGCGAGACCGAATGTGAGATCGATTGCGAGATCGATTGTGAGATCGATGATCAGATCGATTGTGAGATCGATCGATTGAGATCGATTGTGAGATCGGTAGTGAGTTCGATAGTGAGATCGATCGAGTGCGACATTGGTCCCTCCCCCCCTCACCTCCTTATCACCCGAAGGGTGGTCGTATAGGTATCTGTATCGGAGGTGAGGAGTTGAGATCGAAGTGGAACGGAGAGCCCCATACCGGGAAATCGATTTCGGTTTCGTGTTCGTGCGTGCCGTGCGTGCGGGCGAGGCGAAGCTGCGTGGGCGGACGAGAGAAAGTCTCCTGTGGCTGGGGCGCGGCCGGACCAAATGTCTCCCTTCCAGGCGGCCGGGGGCCCGCGGTGTCCCGCCGGTGTCCCGGTGGTGTCCCGTGTGGCTGAGGCGCGGCCGGACCAAATGACTCCCTTCCGGGCGGCCGGGGCCCCCGGTGTCCCGCCGGTGTCCCGCGGTGTGGCTGAGGCGCGGCCGGTGTCCCGCGGTGTCCCGCCGGTGTCCCGTCGGTGTCCCGTCGGTGATGATGATGATGATGATGACGATGATGACGATGATGATGATGATGATGTTGACAACGATGATGATGATGGTGATGATGATGGTGGTGATGATGGTGAGATCGGTAGTGAGATTGATAGTGAGACCGAATGTGATATCAAGAGATCGATTGTGATTTCGATAGTGAAGTCGATAGTGAGACCCAATGTGAGATCGATCGTGAGATCGATAGTGAGTTCGATAGTGAGATCGATAGTGAGACCGAATGTGAGATCGATTGTGATATTGATTGTGATATCGATAGTGAGATCGATAGTGAGATCGAACGAGAGGTCGGTCATGACTTCGATAGTGGGTTCGATAGTGAGATCGATAGTCAGATCGACTGTGAGACCGATTGTGATATCGATAGTGAGATCGATAGTGAGACCGAATGCGAGATCGATCGTGAGATCGATTGTGAGATCGATCGAACGAGATCGATAGTGGTATCGGTAGTGAGATCGATCGTGAGACCGAATGTGAGATCGATCGTGAGATCGGTAGCCAGATCGATTGTGAGATCTATTGTGAGATCGATGGTGATATCGATAGTGAGATCGCTAGTGAGATCGAGTGCGAGATCGATAGCCAGATCGATTGTGAGATTGATCGAATGAGATCGATAATGAGATCGATAGCGAAATCGACAGTGAGATCGATCGAGTGCGACGGTGGTCCCCCCCCCCCCCCCTCGCCTCCTTATCACCCGAAGGGTGGTCTATGCGGTATCGGAGGTGAGGGGGTGAGATCGAAGTGGGACGGAGAGCCCCCCTACCGGGAAATCGATTTCGGTTTCGTGTTCGTGCGTGCCGTGCGTGCCGTGCGGGCGAGGCGAAGCTGCGTGGGCGGGCAAGACAAAGTCTCCTGTGGCTGAGGCGCGGCCGGACCAAATGACTCCCTTCCGGGCGGCCGGGGCCCCGCGGTGTCCCGCCGGTGTCCCGATGATGATGATGATGATGATGGTGATAATGATGATGATGGTGATGATGTTGATGGTGTTGATGATGATGGTGATGGTGATGTTGGCGTTATATTTTGATTATCGATGGTGAGATCGATAGTGAGGTCGAATGTGAGATCGATAGTGAGATCGATAGTGATATCGATTGTGAGATCGAGCGTGAGACCGAGTGTCATATCGATTGTGAGATCGATTGCGAGATCGATAGTGGTATCGGTAATGAGATCGATTGTGAGACCGAATGGGAAATCGATTGTGAGATCGGTTGTGATATCGAACGTGATATCGACAGTGATACCGAATGTGAAATCGATTGTGGGGTTTATTGTGGGACCGATTGTGAGATTGATAGTCAGATCGATTGTGAGATCGATCGATTGAGATTGATAATGAGATCGATAGTGAGTTCGATAGTGAGATCGATGGTGAGACCGATTGCGAGATCGATTGTGAGATCGGTTGTGATATCGATAGTGACATCGGTAGTGAGACCGAATGTAAGATCGATAATGAGATCCAAAGTGGGTTCGGTAGTGAGATCGATAGTCAAATCGAATGTGAGATCGATTGTGATATCGATTCTGAGATCAATAGCGAGACCGAATGTGAGATCGATTGCGAGATCGATTGTGAGATCGATAATCAGATCGATTGTGAGATCGATCGATTGAGATCGATTGTGAGATCGGTAGTGAGTTCGATAGTGAGATCGATCGAGTGCGACGTTGGTCCCTCCCCCCCTCACCTCCTTATCACCCGAAGGGTGGTCGTATAGGTATCTGTATCGGAGGTGAAGGGTTGAGATCGAAGTGGAACGGAGAGCCCCCCTACCGGGAAATCGATTTCGGTTTCGTGTTCGTGCGCGCCGTGCGCGCGGGCGAGGCGAAGCTGCGTGGGCGGGCGAGAGAAAGTCTCCTGTGGCTGGGGCGCGGCCGGACCAAATGTCTCCCTTCCAGGCGGCCGGGGGCCCGCGGTGTCCCGCCGGTGTCCCGGTGGTGTCCCGTGTGGCTGAGGCGCGGCCGGACCAAATGACTCCCTTCCGGGCGGCCGGGGCCCCGCGGTGTCCCGCCGGTGTCCCGCGGTGTCCCGTGTGGCTGAGGCGCGGCCGGACCAAATGATTCCCTTCCGGGCGGCCGGGGCCCCGCGGTGTCCCGCCGGTGTCCCGTCGGTGTCCCGTCGGTGATGATGATGATGACGATGATGATGATGATGTTGACAACGATGATGATGATGGTGATGATGATGGTGGTGATGATGGTGAGTTCGGTAGTGAGATCGATAGTGAGACCGAATGTGAGATCGATTGGGAGATCGATTGTGATATCGATACTGAGGTCGATAGTGAGACCCAATGTGATATCGATCGTGAGATCGATAGTGAGTTCGATAGTGAGATCGATAGTGAGACCGAATGTGAGATCGATTGTGATATTGGTTGTGATATCGATAGCGAGATCGATAGTGAGATCGAACGGGAGGTCGGTCATGACTTCGAAAGTGGGTTCGATAGTGAGATCGATATTCAGATCGACTGTGAGATCGATTGTGATATCGATAGTGAGATCGATAGTGATACCGGATGCGATATCGATAGTGAGATCGATTGTGAGATCGATCGAACGAGATCGATAGTGATATCGGTAGTGAGATCGATCGTGAGACCGAATGTGAGATCGATCGTGAGATCGGTAGCCAGATCGATTGTGAGATCTATTGTGAGATCGATTGTGATATCGATAGTGAGATCGTTAGTGAGATCGAGTGCGAGATCGATAGCCAGATCGATTGTGAGATTGATCGAATGAGATCGATAATGAGATCGATAGCGAGATCGATAGTGAAATCGATCGAGTGCGACGGTGTTTCCCCCCCCCCCTTGCCTCCTTATCACCCGAAGGGTGGTCTATGCGGTATCGGAGGTGAGGGGGTGAGATCGAAGTGGGACGGAGAGCCCCCCTACCGGGAAATCGATTTCGGTTTCGTGTTCGTGCGTGCCGTGCGTGCCGTGCGGGCGAGGCGAAGCTGCGTGGGCGGGCGAGAGAAAGTCTCCTGTGGCTGAGGCGCGGCCGGACCAAATGATTCCCTTCCGGGCGGCCGGGGCCCCGCGGTGTCCCGCAGGTGTCCCGCTGGTGTCCCGTGTGGCTGAGGCGCGGCCGGATCAAATGTCTCCCTTCCGGGCGGCTGGGGCCCCGCGGTGTCCCGCCGGTGTCCCGCTGGTGTCCCGTCGGTGTCCCGTCGGTGTCCCGATGATGATGATGATGATGCTGATGATGATGATGATGATGTTGATGTTGATGTTGTTGATGATGATGGTGATGATGATGTTGGCGTTTTAAGTCTGATTATCGATAGTGAGATCGATCGTGAGGTCGAATGTGAGATCGATAGTGCGATCGATAGTGATATTGAATGTGAGATCGAGCGTGAAACCGAGTGTCATATCGATTGTGAGATCGATTGTGAAATCGATAGTGGTATCGGTAGTGAGATCGATTGTGTGACCGAATGGGAGATCGATTGTGAGATCGGTTGTGATATCGATCGTGAGATCGACAGTGAAACCAAATGTGAGATCGATTGTGGGATCTATTGTGAGATCGATTGTGAAATTGATAGTCACATCGATTGTGAGATCGATCGATTGAGATTGATAATGAGATCGATAATGAGTTCGATAGTGAGATCGATGGTGAGACCGAATGTGAGATCGATTGTGAGATCGGTTGTGATATCGATAGTGAGATCGGTAGTGGGACCGAATGTAAGATCGATAGTGAGATCCAACGTGAGTTCGGTAGTGAGATCGATAATCAGATCGAATGTGAGATCGATTGTGATATCGATTCTGAGATCAATAGCGAGACCGAATGTGAGATCGATTGTGATATCGATTGTGAGATCGATAATCAGGTCGATTGTGAGATCGATCGATTGAGATCGATTGTGAGATCGGTAGTGAGTTCGATAATGAGATCGATCGAGTGTGACGTTGGTCCCTCCCCACCCCTCACTTCCTTATCACCCGAAGGGTGGTCGTATAGGCATACATAAATATACATGTATGTGCGTAGATCGATGTACCTACATATTTATATGTGTATATATATATATATATATATCGATACACACATGTATATATATGTTTATATATATGTGTGTATGTATATGATTGTTGTTACGTATCTCTCTCTCTCTCTCTCCCGTGCTCCCCTTATGTATACCTATACATCCACGTGTATGTATGTATACATAATCATATTTCTTTCATTCACTATATGTATAGCTACAGACACACATGCACACATACATGCATACGTATAACTAGATGTGTACACATATGTACTAGAACCATCGCGCGCGCTTCGCGCGCGCGGTCAGGTTCTAGCAGGCCGCAGGCCTTCACGAATGCACTGCTCTACTGAAGTAATGAACCACAGCCCACGCATGCCAACCCGCATTCCGAAAGGTTTCGGGGAACATGGTTGCGTAGGGAGGCGGAGGCCGGATGTTTCGGGCTCCCAGAAGGCCTTCTGGGAGCATGGGCTTGGGGGGCTTCTTGGGGAGCCTGTTGGGGCGTGCAGCCGTCGTCGTGTCGTAATGTCGTAATGTCGTCGTCGTCATCGTCGTCGTCGTCGTCGTCGTCGTCGTCGTCGTCGTCGACGTCGACGTCGTCCTCGTCTTCGTCGTTTCGTCGTTCCGTCGTCGCCGTCGTCGGTTCCTGAGGGCACTTAGCGCGAAACAATCTGCGGAGGGCCGCGAGAAGGCGATCAGTCATGTTCCCAGTCAACTTCCCAGACAGCTCTCCTGTAGCATGATGGACGGTACTTCGAAGCCTCTGGAGGCTCGCGGGCCCATGATGAACCATGTCCAAGGAAGGCTCTCTGGGGACATGGTTTGTTGGGGTGTGTTGGGGGGCCTCTTGGGCGTTCCCTGGGGGGCCCTTGAGGGCCTCCAGGAATTCGCGGGCCCATGATGAACCATGTCGCCGGAAGGCTTTCTGGGGACATGATTTTTTGGGGTGTGTTGGGGGGCCTCTTGGGCGTTCCCTGGGAGCCCCATTGGGGGTCTCTTGGGGCTTCCTGGGGACCTCTTGGGTGCCTCACGGGGCTTCGTGGGAGCCTCTTGGTAGCCTCCTGGGGCCTACTGGCGGCCTCTAGGGCCAGAGACCTCGAAATATCGGTTGGCGGTCCCCCTCTGGGCCCCTTCTTGGGGAGCTCTTGGGGCACACTTGGGTTGTCTGGGGAGCATCCTGGGCCGTCTTGGGGCCCTCTTCGGGGCCTCGTGGGCCGTCTTGGGGCGATTTGAAAGGCCTCCGAGACAGTGAGGGAGCGCTGGGAAGCGGGGAAAGCGAGAACGCCTAAATCCTTCAAAGACCATAGGATAATTAGTGAATCTTGCCTCCCAGGGCCTTGAGGAGCCTCTCGAGTCCGTCCTGGAACGTGTTGGAGTCCTCGTCGGCTGTGTTGAAGGCATCTTGGGCGTCTGCGGGGCCTCTTAGGACCGACCCCCTTAACATGTCGTGGCCTGTTTCGGGGCGGGCCCGGGCCGCCTCGGGAGCTCTGGACCCCCCCAACAATCCCCGGCGGTCGATGGGGGGAACAGGCAGCGGCCCGCCCCCCCCCGGGCCTACTCCGAGATAGAGAAACATGTTCCCGGGAAGCTTTCCGGGAACATGATTTGTTTGGCTCTCGTAAGAGGGGGGCCTCTGGGGGCTTACCGAGGGGCCCCTTTTGGCCTTGTCGGCAAGCCTGTTGGAAACATGGTTTGGGCGGTGGGCGGAAGCCCAAGGAATCATGTTCCCGGAAAGCTGTCTGAGAAATACGATTTACCGAGGTGTCTTGGGGGCCCGCAGGGGGCTTCCCTGGGGGCCCCTTGGGGGCCTGTTGGGGCTTCCGGGGGGCCCCTTGGGAGCCTCACAGGGCTTCTTAGGAACCTCTTGATGGCCTCCGGGGGAGTCCTAGGAGCCTCTCAGGCCGGAGACCTTGAAATGTCGCGCTCTTCGGGCCCTCTTGGGTCGCTCTTGGGGCTCTCTTGGGGCGCTGTCGAGGCCCTCTTGAATTATCTGGGGGGCCTCCTGGGCCGTCTCTGGGCTTTCTTGAGAGCCTCTTCGGCCGTCTTGGAGCAATCTGAAGGGCCTCTGACGCCGTCTGGGACCCTAGGCGGTCCTTTGCTATGCACCAGTATGTTTTAGATGTCTGTGGGGGGCCGTTTGGGGTGCCCCTGGGGCCTCTTTGGGGGCCTCTTTGGGGCCTCTGTGGGGCCTCGTGGAGCATCTAGGGGGCCTCTTGGGCTCTGTTAGGGGCCTTTTGGGGCAGAAGGCTCGAATTGTTGGTTCGTGTTCCACCTCTTGAGTCCCTCTTGGGGCCGTCTTGGGGCCCTCTTGGGCGATCTTGGGCGCCTCGTGGGCCGTCTTGGGGCGCTCTTGGGCCGTCTTGGGGCTCTCTTACGCCGTCGTCGCGCCCTCTTTGGGTACCTCTTGGGCCGCGTTGAACTGATTTCTGGGGCCTCGTGGGCTGTCTTGGACAGTCGGAAACACGAAACAGCGAGAACACGACAAACGGTCAAAAACCATAGAAAATAACACTTTGTTCGCCTCCTGAGTGCCTCGTGGGATTCCTTTTGAAAGCATCTTGGCCGTCTTGAAGCCCTGTTGGGCTGTCTTCGAGCCATGTTGGGTAAATTTTGAAACGCTCTGGTGCGGTCTTGGGCTCTCTTGGAGCGCTCTTGGGCCATCTTGGTGCCCTCGTGCCCCCTTTGACGTTGGTTGGCGCCCCCCGCCGGGCCCGAAACGGCCAGAAGTCAAATCAGTGCACTTTGGGGGGCCCGGACCCCCTACCCGTGTGTGTATATATATATATATATAGACACAAGACTGCAGGCTTGGGGTGCTCCGTCGACCGTCGTCGTCGTCGCCCGCGTGGAATGGGGACCTGATGAATCATGTTCTCGGAAGGCCTGCTTGCGACGCTCTCGGGAGCTTACCGAGGTCCCCCAGACGCCCCAGGAGGGCCCATGAAATCCCAGACAAATCCCAGACAGTAAAACAGGCCAGTCTGGGAGTTTTCTGGGATTCTCGATCATGGGGCCCAAGTTGAAACTCCCATTGCCTCATCTTGAGCATCCCTTTGGGGACTTTTATGGATCCCTCTACGTTGAGCTGCATCCTGGATATATCTCAAATGTTTCTCTGGATTAGGGGGTTGGGACACGCGAAGGCGCCACGAGGCGCCGAGAAGGAGCCCGAGAGGGGCCCAAGAGAGGCTGAAGAGAGCTCCAGAGAAGCCCAAGAAAGGCTCGGGAGGGCTTCAATAAAGTTCCCAGAGGGCACCCCAGCAGTGGCACCCAAGAGGGCCCTTTGGGCGCCACTGTCAGAAGGCGCTCTTGAGGAGCTCTTGGGCTTCTCTCGGGAGCCTGTCGGAATCTTCTGAGGAGCCCAAGAAGAGCCCAAGAGCAGCGCTTTGGCCCACTTGGGACCATGTTCGAGGCGTCTTGGAGCCCTCTGCAAGACCCCATCCGTGTCCGAAAGAAGCCCAAGAGCAGCCCGGGAGGGGCCCAACAACACTCCAAGAGGACCCGAAGATGGCACCCCGACAGTGGCACCCACGAGCTCCTCTTGGGTGCCAGTCGGGTGGCCTTTGGGGGGCCCTCCTGGGGTCCTCTTGGGCCCCCTCTGGTCTACTCTCGAGGCCCCTGTTGGGCTTCTCTCAGAGCCCTGGTGGGGCCGATCTGGGAAACCAGACACAGCAAGGTGACCGAGAAACTTTCTCAGCCGCCCGTCGAGCCGCTAAGATCAACTGCGCGCAGCTGATCTCATAACTGGATATCGTTTAACCGATCCCCTATCCCCCCTGGCGTGGCCCTCGTCCCACTGAGCGATTTACCCCCCCCCCCACGGTGTGATGTATGCCGTCTCCATCGGGTTTCAGGGGATAGATCCTTACCTCGGCGGCGGGGGGAAGGGTTGGTTGGTAGGAGGCTCAATGGGGGTTGGGGTCGGTTAGCCGATACTGAATAATCTCCGCCGCTTTCCCTATCCTCCCTCCACCACCCCCGACGTCGCGAGTTGTTCCCAACGGCGGCCCTGGATGTGTGAACCTCTTCCCCGGGATCAGCTCTATCCGGCTTTATCATCCTGAGCTGTTTGTCCGCTCCAGAAGACCAATGAAAGATTGTGGAGCCTGGGAACAGACGAAAACGTTCCGTCGGCGTCGCCCGTGGGCCTCACGAATCCAAGTCCCAGAAGCCCTTTTCGGAACCTGAATGCTGGGAATGTCTTGGGGGCTGCTTGCGGCTTTCCGTCGTCGTCGTCGTCGCCCATGTTCAGGGCTTTATGAATCATGCTCCCGGCGAACCTTTTGGGGACATGATTTTTGTGAATGTCTTGGGGGCCTGCTTGGGGCGTTCCGTCGTTGTCGTCGCCTCTTGGGGAGGCCTTTTGAAGGCGCAAGGAATCATGTCCCTGGAAGGCTTGTTGGCAAAATGAATGTTGGAAATGTTTTGGAGGTCTGCGTGGGGCGTTCCGTCTTCATCATAGCCTCTTGGGAGCCACGTTGGGGGCCTGATGAATCATGTTCCAGACAGGCCTTCTAGGAACATGATTTTTGGGCGCAGTCCTATCTCGGAGGGCTGCTGATGGCGCTGCGTCGTTGGCGTCGGCTATGCCTAGGGTTTGTTGAATCATGTTCCCACAAGGACTTCTGGGAGCATGATCGTTGGGAATGTCATTGAGGGCTGCTTGGGCCGGTCTGTCGTCGTCGTCGCCTCTTGAAGAGCCATGTTGGGAGCCCCGATTAATCATGTTCCCGCAAGGACTGCTGGGAACACGAATTGTGGGAATGTCTTGGGGGGCCTGCTTGGAGCGTTCCGTCGTCGTCGTCGTCGCCCATGTTGGGGCGTTGCGTCGTCGTCGTCGGCCACTGACTATCGCGCACCTTCAAAACAACTGGGCGGGAAACCTTTGAACGACCGAAGAAGACGAGGAGGAGCAGGCAACGAGGGGAAGAAGAAAAGCAGGAAGATGGTGCAGTTTGGTGGTACTACAAGTATCGTCATCCGATGGGCCCCCTCCTGATCCCTCCGGGGCCTCCCTCTGGCCGCTCAAATTATCCAGGGGCCTTCGGCCCATCCTGCCTCTTGGAAGCAGTTTCGAAGCCTCTCGGGGCCGGTTTTGTCGGCCTCTTGGGGGTTTTTTGGAGCCTCTTGGGGGCCTCTTGGGGCCTCCTGGGAGCCTTTTGGGGTTGGAATACTGGAATGTTTTTTTTCTCGGTTCGTGGTCCCCCTCTTGGGCCCCTCTTGCGTTCGCCTTGGGGCTCTCTTGGGCCCTCGTGGGCGTCTCGTGGGCCGTCTTGGGACCCCCTCGGGCCTTCGTAGGGGCCTCTTGGGAGCCTCTGGGGCCGCCTATGGGGCCGTCGTCAACGCCGCGAAAGCCGAAAACTCGTATGCACTGAAAACGCAAGTTTTCTTATGGAAAATCAATGATTTGGGGCTCTTGGGGCCCTGTGGGTGGGCCTCTTGGGGGCCCTTTTGGGCGTCTTGGCGGCCTGTAGGGCTCTCTGGGAGGCATCTTGGCCGTCGTGGGGCGATCTCTCGACGAGTGGCTGCCGTCGTGGACCACGCTGGGCGCGTCTGGGGGGCCTTTTGGCGCGTCTCGCACCAGCTGGGGCCTCCTCCCAAATGGCTCCGGCGAGCCGTGGGCCCCATGCGCCGTCGCAGCCCCAGACCCGGAGACCCCCGCCCTGTATTCTGGTATGTGTGTGTATGTATGTGTGTATGTGTGTATGTGTGTGTGTGTGTGTGTCGGGACCTCAGGGGCGCACGTCCAGAAGCATATGAGCAACTGACCGTGGCTTGTGCCAACGGGCCCACATGGGCCGCTTTGGAGCCCCTGGGGGAACCAGCAGCTCGGCAGCAGGCGATCCCCAGATCGCCGATCAAGGAGCCTCCGAACCCCGCGGAGGCCAGGGAGAAACAAAGAAAAATACTCACCCCTGGGAGGGAGCGGCGGCCTGTGGCCCCGAGCCCAAAGGCATCCCCGACATCGGGTGGAGCCCCTGGACCAGCCGATCCCTCCGACGAGCGCGCTCACGCTCGGCTGGCGTCGTGCACAGTCGAGGCTCGGGGAGCGCGCCGGGGCAGGCGGAGGACAGACTTCGAACCTGCCTCTTGGACAAGGCGCCGCACCTGCGGCAGACTGTAAAGGGAGGCCGAGAAAGGATCTCGTGACCTCTTTCCAGGAGGACCTCCTCCGCCCCTCGCGAGCGAGACCCGCCCACCTCCCCGCCCTCCTCCACGGCGGCAGCGGCGGTGGCAGCACGGCCGCGGGCTGCCTGGCCCTGCACCCGCGGGGCCCGCGCGGCCGCCACAGGCGCCGTCGGTGGCGGGGGCGCGGCTGGCGCCGCCGCCGTCGGCGGGACAGGGCCGCTCGACCGCGTTCGCGTCGCGCGATCCCCCGCCCTCCCAGCCCCCTCGCACGTCGGCTCGCCCTCCCTGCCCTCTCCTTCCTCCTGCGCCTCCAGGGGGGCCTCCAGCAAACCACCTGAGGGGGCCGCAGGGGGGGGGGGGGGGGCAGGCAGGCAGAGGCAGAGGCAGCGGGTGTGCCCCCAGCAGCTCTGAGGAGACGGACTGTGAGCGCAGCCCGACGGGCTTCATCTGAGAGGCCACCTTCGGGACGCTGCGGGGGAGCAACCTCGACGTCCGAGGCTCCCGTGGCACTGGCGGGGGTCGAGGGCTCGGTCGAAGCCCGAACTCGAGCCGATCGATCCAGCCCGAAGAACGCCTGGGACGATTGCGTGCCTTCCAGCCTGCTTCGGGACCTGGGAGGGAGCTCCGAGGGGGGAGGGCCGTCAGCTTGCCGCCTCGGCGAGCGGCTCTCTCTCCTCCTCTGATCGTGCTCCCCCCACTCCGAGGGGGTCGAAGCGGCGGCGGCAGCAGCAGCAGCAGCAGCCAGGGCCAGGGCCACCGCGGGGAAGGGGCGCGGGGGGGCAGGGCTGACCCCCTCGGCCTGCATAGCCGCCTGGGCGCGGAGCCTGGCCAGGCTGGAAGCAACGCACGGGTAATACTCTAGACGTCGCCTGGTCTCAGCAGTGCGAGCGACGCGGTAACGTTGCAAGCCATGCAGCGGACACCCCCTCCAGGGAGCTCCGCAAACTCGTGCGCAACAAACGAGAGCTGCTTGGAGGCCGTGACGGGCGGGGGACGTCTTGGGTCGGCCTCCCGGGGATCCCGCGCCCTCGAACCGGCCACGCGAGCAGCAGCCCAAGCCACGAATTTGGCATTAGGACCGGCCTCTTCCAAACGAAACTTAATGCAACGGACCAGGCGCTTAGCAGGGCTGGCTAAGTCAAGAGCAACACTAGCAAAAAGATCGGCCCAGCTGTTACCTAGCCAGTCCTGGAGATCAAGACGGAGCTCTAGAGCCTGGGCCAAGGATTTATGCGAGGGAATCCATCCGAACGACGGCGGCTTCCTGTCTTGGCGGGCCACAGTGGCGCGAAGCGCTCTCCAGAGGGCAGCGTGGCGAGCCGAAGCGGACGCATCACCAGGGCTCCACCTTTGCCCTTCCTCCACGAAACTTAAATGATCCGAAATCAGACAAGAAACATGTGGGGAGAGGCATGTGGCGACAAGTCCAGCATATCTTTCAGCCTTTGCCAACGTCTGCACCCCTGGGAGAGAGCCAAAAATCGCCTGACGGGGCCAGCCGTCTTCTCGCAACTGAACAACAGCCCAGGAGCATCGAGCAATCTCAGGGGTGTCCATGCCGAAACCACCGCCATCGATGTACAAGCGACCACCCCAGGGAATCTCGGCATCTCCCCAATGGTGCACGAAATCTGGACACATGGGTGGCATCTCAGAAGCGGGGGGCCTGAGCGGAATAGCATGCGCGAAACGCAAGGCCTCATGTGGATCCTCCTGGGCCGACTCCAGAGCAAGTTGATCGAGGCGCTCACGGGTCCTGGCAATAGCCTCTGGCGGAGCCGACTCATGTAGGGCAGGGTCCAGGAGGGCAGGGCATTTATACCAACGATGGCCGTGGGTCTCACGCTCAGCACCGCAGGCAAGGCACCTCCCGCTTGCAATCAGCCTCTTCTCATACTTTTTCTGCCGAGGCCACATCGCATCAGTCCAGACGCACTGTAGCGAGCCGCGTTCGGAAGGGTCCCGAACTGCTTTCTCCACGCACCGTCGGATGCCGCGGTGCCAGAACTGCTCGCCGTTGTGCGCCTCGATGTGGCACTCCGCACGCGCCAACAGCCAGCGCGTGACGCCCTGGACGACCTGGTCCCGAACGTCTCTTGGCGCCATCTGCTTCAGGTCCAAGACAGTGCCGAGGTCGGACTCGAAGGTAGCTGCTGAGCTGAACCTCCAGCTGATCCGATGCAAGGTGAGCCACAGAGCTGCGAGAGGGCCACGAACTCTGCTCCAGCTAGGCTGCGACCGCATCTGCACGTCCACGAAAGCCCACGTGTCACCGAGAGCCTGCAATTCCATCCGACCTTCCCAAAGCATGCTCGCGTACATGAAGACGATGCTGGTGGTCGCCGCGTAGAAGGGGGTCATACTGCACCTGGTCTTGCATGAGCATGCCCATGCATATGCTGCCCGTTGGACGCACACCTGCCAGCATCGCGGCCACTGATCGTATTGGCTTCAGCACAGCGTCGGCTACCCCACTGACCGAGGCCCCATGCGTGACGGACGGCATGATCCCAGCGGCCTGGATGCGCGTCATGCGCTTGGCGCCGACCGCCTTCTTGAGGACGACAGAGCGGCGCGCACGATGGCGTAGCTGTTGTAGCCTCGTGGCCTCCTGCTGCCGTCGCACCTGAGGGCCTGCCAGCTCGTGACCGAGGTTGCGGATCCACGGCAGGCCTGTAACCTGCCTGGCCTTCGCCGCCGAGCGGAAAGCTCTACTGGCACGGCTGGATGAGGCGACGTAGCCGAGCTTCTTGATTTGGATGGGCAGCCGCAGTCCCTGGAGCTCGAACTTGAGCTGGTCGGTCCCCTCGCCAAGCTCCGTAGCACTGTGCCTGGCCAGCCCCGTCCACTGGAGCGAAACGTCGTCCACCAGCTGCCTGGGCTTGAGCGAGGGGCACAGCGCACTGAGCCGAAGCATGGCCCTGTGCATCAACACGGCCAGGAGGGTGGTCGCCTGAGAGCACCCTGCCACGATGCCCTGGAACGAGATGAAGAACTTGCTCTCGCTGCCATGCGCTCAAACAACTCGGGGCTGACGGTGCAGCTGGACCAGGAGCCATACCAGCCGTGGTGGGAAGTTAACCGCAACTGCCTCACGTACAAGCACTTCTGGCGCCACCATCTCGAAGCATTTGAGTAGGTCCACCATCAGAGTGATGACGTCGAGCTTCCGAGCCAGCGCCATCTCCGACGTGACGTTGTGCAAGAAGGCCGACGCCGACGAGCTTCGACCTGGGCCAGGCCCCCATGCGTGCTCCTCTCTGTGATCGGCCTCCCACTGGGCAGCCGGTGGCCGACGAGCGCGACTCCACAGGCGTACGATCGTGTTCAGTAAGCCGATCAGGCGCATACCTCCCCCCGCCTTCGGTAGACGGACGAGCACCTTGGCCAGGCGCTGCGGCGGCCAACCAAGGTGGTGCTCGCAGGCATGGAAGAGGAGAGATAGGGCCAGCCGACGGCCGTGCCCAGCTTGAAGGTGCGGATGGCCTGTCTGAGGTCCTGCACTGGGAGGCGAGGGAGGGCAGGCCAACTCATGGCACCTTCAGGCAAAGGGACCTCGCCCAGCTTGTGGTGCTCCCAGATGACCTTCCAGTCGTTGAGCTCAGTATCCGCCAGGTCGCAAGGGTGGCCACTCTGATTCTCCCTGGGACCTCGACCTCCTGCTTGGGCTTAGCGAAGCGATGAGCCAACCCAGCGCCTCCCGCAAAGGCGTCCTTTGCCCAAGTGGTCCAAGCCTTGTTGCACCTGCTCTCGGCCTCTGAGGAGAGCTGCTCGGCCCGAGCAATGATGAGCTGCGACTGGGCCTTCAGCGAGCTGGCCGCCAGCATAACAGGGCCAGCTTGGAGGAGCTCACGGGCGCCGCGATCCAGCGGATCAAGGATGTGAGACTGCTTGCCTATACGCGCACAGCAAGCCTCGAACTCCACATGTGCGCAGGCCAGACCCTTGACGTGCTTGTAGTGCTGGATGCCGTTGATCACCATGCCTCTGGCAGCTCCAGGGGGCCGAGGCGGAGGGGCTCTGCCAGCGCGATCTCCAGAGCGTTGATCCATCCACTCACGGTGCTGGTCGAAGGCGCGGAGGTGCATATCCACTGCCTCTGCACAATCTTCTTCGGAGCTTACTCGCAGCCGTCGAAGGTGTGCGCGGTAACGGTCACGACTACGAGTGCCTGCGCGGTAAGCCGCCTCGCACATCTCCCGAGCGCGATGCCAGCGTCGCGCATCTCGTGGGAGGGCCTCGTCCCAGCCTCCACCGTCCCAGAGAACATCGAAGACTGGATCGCGCAACTGCTCCGCGGTGTAGGGCACGCACCACTCCATCCAGTCATCGCGAACGTCCAGCTCCGTCTGTTGCTCATTGAGGGGATCCCCAATCCAGTTCTGAGTGTATCGTCGAAGCTCCCGTTGAATCACCTCTTGCCTGCGCTGAGCGGCCACCTGATCGGGGTCTTCGCCACGTCCAGCAGGGTCGTGACTGGGATGGGATCCTCCTGGCGATCTTCCCCTTCGTCCATCGTGTCAACTCCAGGCCGTCCGACATCGTCAGGGACGGGCGTTTCCCCCAGCGTGGGCACCATGTGGTCCTGGGCCTCCAGCATCGCGTCCAGCTCGTCAAAGGGGTCTATCTCGCCGTCCTTGTTGCGCAGCGTCGGTCTTACAGGGAGGGCGACGGGGCGAGCGTCGCAGCACCTCACCAAGCCGCCTTCAGCCACATCGTGTGCGAGGGCGTCGGCCACCCCACCGCGGTGGGCCTCGCTCGGACTTACAGGGAGGGCATCGGGGCGAGCGATCCAGCCCCTCGCCATGCCGCCAGGAGGAAAGTCTTGTGCGAGGGCATCGGCCGCCCCACCGCTGTGGGCCTCGCTCGGACTTACAGGGAGGGCGTCGGGGCGAGCGACGCAGCACCTCACCGGGCCGCCAGGAGGAAGTGCGTGCGCGAGGGCGTCGGCCACCCCACCGCTGTGGGCCTCGCTCGGGCTTACAGGGAGGGCGACGGGGCGAGCGTCGCAGCACCTCACCAAGCCGCCAGGAGGAAGTGCGTGCGCGAGGGCGTCGGCCACCCCACCGCTGCGGGCCTCGCTCGGGCTTGCAGGGAGGGCGACGGGGCGAGCGTCGCAGCACCTCACCAGGCCGCCAGGGGGGAGTGCATGTGCGAGTGCATCGGCCACCCCACCGCGGTGGGCCTCGCTCGGGCTTACAGGGAGGGCGACGGGGCGAGCGTCGCAGCACCTCACCAGGCCGCCATCAGCTCCGTCGTGTGTGAGGGCATCGGCTACCCCACCGCTGTGGGCCTCACCAGCAGCTGGCCTCCCGAGCTCGCTCGGACGGGCCTCCAGAGACGCATCCTGAGCCACGCGAACCCTTCCCCAAGACGTGCCAGGATCGGCTTGGTGGCGAGTGAGCTGCGCAACCGTCTTCGTTACGTGTTCGTGCACGCTTAGGATATGCTGGACCCACCTGGCCGCCACAT
>CAUYUJ010021882.1:125000-202500 GCA_963575745.1 Prorocentrum cordatum | reverse complement strand
AAGCCGCGAAGGCCCTGTCCGAGTCGTCTGCCTCGCCCACACCACGCCCCAGGGAACCAATCCTCCTCTACATTCAGCGCGTGCCCACGGGCTCTTCGCATGCTGCCGTCCGGCGGCACTTCCCAGCCAACTGTCCAACGGCGTCCCCCCTCCGCCTTCGCGCCCGAACGCAAGTGCCCAGCGCTCAAGGTTTTGAACTTGATTGGCGGACCAACAGAGGGGACCAGTGGAAGGCAGGCGCCGAGGCCGGAGGTCTCAAGATGGCCCGACGGTGGCCCGAGATGGTCCAAGAGGACCCCCAAGAAACCTCAAGGTAGTCAGAAATCGTCAAAGACTAATCCCTGGAGGCCCCAAGGAGCTCATCAGGGGGCCCCAGGAGACCTCCAGAAACATCCCAAATTGCACCGACAGCCTAAGATGGGTTGTTGTTTTATTGTCTCCTGCTTGCGGGCGTCGATGTGGCGACATTGGTGGGAGTGTGTTCCATGGAGTGTTGCACTAGAAATAGCAAACGACTGCAACTCCCCTTCGCGAACTTCACACAACAGATCTGCGAAACGACCACCACCCAACAGTTTCCCAATTCCAGCGAGCGCCCAAGGAAACGGCAAGTACGATACATGATGGGCCGGCGGAGTGTTCGAAGCGATCGAATAACGAATTCCAGCGGTGGCTCCTGGGAAATTGCCTTTGACCGCACGCCAGCGCGACAATGCCTTCTGCGTCAACTCATGTTCCGTCAATCGCCGCGCGTTGCTTTCGGAAGCAGCGCTGAGGCATCCAACCGCGTTCGTTCTAGCCAGGGTTTGCAGGGGTGGCCACGCGTCCTGAGTGCCCCGTCGGCGAGAATGCAACGGTTCCATGCGGTCCGTCTGCGGTGCAGGCGACGACCCAGCGCCAGCGCCATGATGCTCATCCACGTCCTCTTTCTCCTCTTGCTCGGAGTCTGGGTCTGTCCGGGTCATGGCCCCCTGCAGCCCCTGGAAGCTCAGTTGCGATTGCGGCTGCAGTGGTGCGGAGGGGACGTCGCTGGCAGGGCCAGGCAACGAGTGCAGCTTCTTGGCGAGGATGAGCACAGGCTCGCTGCCCTCGGCGGTGGCGATGATGCTCGCGGAGCTGGCGCTGGAGCCAGAGGCGTCCGCGGCACAGGGGCTGGGCTGATCGAAGGACACCCACCACCGCTGGGCGCCGCCGAGAGGAGGGCCGAGCCTGACGCACCTGCCGCGCAGGCCGTTCCAGCGGGCATCTGCGCCCTCCAGGCCCGCCGGCGCCGCACAGTCCCCCTCAGTAGGCGGCCGGGTCGGCATCGGCAAGAACCTGGGGAAGCAGAAAGGTACCGAGGTCGGCTACGCGCAAGAGTGACCTCAGGCAAGAGTGACCTCTGATGTGCGGCTTCGGGGGGACGCGGGAGAGCCAAACCAAAGCGTGCAAGCTAAAGCAGGAGGGACCCCTGTGGGCCCGCACCAAAAGGTCATTCCGGCGAAAGGTCCCTCTTACGCGTTGCCGACTATACCGGTACTCCCCAAACCTCTCCCCGAATGCTTTCTGACCACCCGTGGCGACGAGGGCTCTCCGGGAGGAGCAGCGGTACGGGCACCTATTCTGAGGGAACAAACACTGCATGAAAACAATATGTTGGAGGTCCGCGCGGATTTCTAGGATCGGCGCAAATCCGCGCGGAGCTCCGAACGTATGTTTATTACGTTGTATTGTTCTTCGATGTTCCTTCTCCGAGAGCCCTTGCCGTGTAACCGCCAGCTCCTCCAGGCCCACCAGCCTGCGCACGCGGTGCAAGCCGTCGGCCGCTGGGCCGAGGTAGGCCGCGGGCTGGCCGCAGCCCACGAGGCACACGAGCGCGCCCTGCTCGAAGGAGGCGGTGCTGCGGCTGTCGTCGATAAAGGGGTCCAGGGCGTCGTAGTCCGCCGCCAAGCCCGCAGAGGCGTGGCGGGAGCGTGCCGGGCCAAGAGCTCAGAGGAACAACAAAACGGCATGGGCAAAAACTCTCGAAGGTCCGCTCGTTTTTGGGGGATCAGCGCTGGACCCCCCTCTCGCTGGATCAAATGCATGGGAGTTGCCGGCTCGCACACGCGTCTCGCTACCTACTTCCGCTCAGAGGGCGGAGCAGCACGCGAGCGAGAGCTGAAGTGGTGGTCCTGGCCACACAAGGCGGGCTCCGAGCGAGGCCCCTGCCCGACACCACGCCTCGGCGCTTTGGGGGGGACCTCGCGTGGCAAGCATGCCGAGCTTACCACGCCACGTGCGCTGGTGCGGCGGTTCGGCACGCCTTCGGCGCCAGGGGTGCCTCACGGCACCCCGCGGGGAGGCCTCCGCCTGGTGCGCGGGGTGTGTCCGACGAGGCTTCGCCACGTTGCCGTCCGTGGCCGCCTCGTGGCCGCCTTGTGGCCGCCTCGTGCGCCTTGGACCCTGGAATGCTCGAGAGGGCATCTGGCTGGCACTCGGAGACGGCACTCGGGACGCCCTGGACGGAGCCCCAACAGGCAAGGGCACCCTGCAGCTCAAGGGTAGCCCAGTGCCCCCCCCCACAGAACGGAACCAAGATGGCCCAAGACCACTCCCAAGACACCACCGAAACAGCCCAAAAACTTCTCAGGACGGCCTCGGGTTCCCGCAACGGCCCCAAGACGGCCCCAGAGACTCCCAGACGGCCCTCGGGGCTCCTTTCGTGGCCCCAAGCCTAGCAACGCAGGCAGCTCCAAAAGACCCCACATACCCTCCAATCGAAGGTCCCAAAACCGCGTGGTGACAGACCGCGCTGTGACCTCGGAACCCAAAGAGACCTCACCGCACGGCCGGCCACCGCACGGTCGTGGGACCCTTGAAGCCCCAGTCTCCCGAGACATCATCGGGGACCGACCCGAGTCCCAAAACCGTGCGGTGACCTCGAATCCCTACTGACTCACCACGGTGTCGTCACCACACCGTTCGGGGGCCCCCGAGCCACCAGGCCTCAGAAAAGGCCCCCAGAGCGGCATCGCAGCAACCGTGCAACGCCGCGGCCGTGCCGCGCGGCAGCACTGCTGCGTCGACTCCCCCAGCGCGGTGTCGGCTACGCGCGGCAGCGCACCTTGATCGTCGTCACGATCCCTCTGGCGAAGCCTGCCGCGCTGCAGGAGCCGATGCTCCTGCGACAGCACACAGCCGACAACGCGGGCGTCGCGGTGGCTGCTGCACCCCGCAGCCCTGTCGGCCGCGGCGGCCAGCGAGGGGGGCAGCGACAGCTGCAGCGGGCGGCGCTTGATGAACCTGTGGCGGCGCAGCCGAGGCCTGCCCGCCGCAGCAGGAGGGGCGCCACCGGCCGCTGGCACGCGCACGCTGGGCTCTTCAGTCGCTGCCGCCGCCACCGCCTCCTGCGCCCTCCGCGACCTCGATACTGTCGGCTCCGGCGCCTCCGCCCGCTGCTCGGGCGGTGCACCCGCAGCGGCCGCCCCCCCGCAGCTCCGCGGCCGGGGCCCCGCAGCCTCGGCTGCCGCTGGGCTCCCCTCGCGCGGCTTCGGCTCTGGACCCTCTGCCGCCTCCACTCCTCGGGAGCCCTGGGCGACGGCGGCCGCCTCCTCTGCCGCCGGCCACACCGCCTGGCGCGCCGTGGGCAGCGGCTCCTCCGCTGCAGGCCGCTCCCGGGGGTCAGCCGCTGCCATCGGCGGCGAAGGCGTCAGCTCCTCTGGAGCTGCCTGGAGCGCCTCGTGCGTCGGCTGCTCGGTCGGCAGCGCGGGCGTCGGCTCCTCTTCTGGTGGTGGCCCATCTCCTGCCTGCCGCGCCCCTTCCCCCACGGGCGCAGGCTGCTCAGCCGCCGGCATACCAGGCAGATGCAGAGTAGGCACCACCACCCTGTTCCTAGGTCCAGGCGCTGGCTCCACTGCTTCCAGCTGTGACGCCTGGCGCGCCACACGCGACGCCTCCCGCGAGGGCGCCAGCTCCTCCACTGCCTGGCGCGCCTCTCCCATCGGTGGCATGGGCGTCGGCTCCTGCGGTGCCGCCCGCGCTACTCGGCACACCTGAGGCGGCGCCTCCTCTCTCGGCGGCGCGGGTGTCGGCTCTTCTGGCTGGTCTATCTGGCGCGCCTCTTCAGGCGGCGCGGGCGCTGGCTGCTCTGGCGCTGGTATCCCAGACAGATGCAAGGTGGGCGTCACCCTCTTCCTGGGCCTGGGTGTCGGCTCCTCCACCGAACACCTGGAGGGTACCGGCTCCTCTGGCTGCGGCGGACCTTTGGCCCTCGTCTCCCCGATCCTCAGCGCTGTGGACAGCACGGCCGGGCCAGCCTCGCACGGCGGCTGCTGGTGCGGTGGGAGCTGCGGCATTCGCGGCTGGCGGTCCAGCCTTCCGAAGTACTTCACCACCTTCTGCCATGCGCCGCTGCTCTGCAAGTGCTTCGCGCAGCCAGCACGCCAGCCGCCGTGGTTGCAGCCGTAGGGCCAGCTGAGGCGAAAGCGAGCGTCGCCCATACCATCAGCGTTCACGCGGTCCGCGAGGCTCAGCTCGACCTGCTCGGATGGCGCGAAGCCGAAAGACTTTCCTGGGAAGTTGTACCAGAACGCCGTCATGCAGCCGCCTTGCCCCTTCGAACGAGCGAAGAGCATACCAAGATCCATGCTTTCGCGGTCTGGACACTGAGGCGGGATCACATGGATATGCGATCCGATCCAATGGATACGTTTCGCGCGTGGCATCCGCGCAAAGCCGCTCGGTATCCATGAGACTGCGGCTTTGGAGTCCATACCGTGAAGCATTGTATCGGGACTATGCTTCCCGCCCGCGACCTCCGCCCCAGCCCTGGCTCTGTACATGCTGGATGTAGTGCCGATGACATTGCTGACCAGATCCACAGCCACAACAGTGTACCTGCTGCTGTGACACATCTTCGCACCGACCAATATATATGTATATGCTGCGGCCTCAGGATGGATGACGTCTGCTGCACATGTCTCGTGATAATAAGGCATGCGGTACTGAGTGATGGCATCCGGCAGCACGGCCATATCCTTGCTGGGACGGGTTAGTCGTGCAATTATGAAACCTTTCTTCGGGGTGGTGTAACCTTTGGAGGGCGTAAAATACAGGTAGGGTTCCCAAGGTGATGCAAACAATTCTCATTCCTACTCCCTCTTCCGTCTCATCATCATCCGACCGTTCCTTGTACTCCCTCGTACTCGTCCTTCGCCTCCCCCTTCCCCTCCATCCCGTTTCCTTGTAAATAACTCCTCCCTGTGCCTCAGATGTGTCGGAGGAGCGCGACAGGCGGTTCGCCTGAGACGTCCTCACCACTTGTGACCCCGAAGCTTGAAATTCGGAACGGTTACGCGGAATAGGGGGGGTGAGCTCAAAATGGAGCTCTCGTCCAAGCGCCGCGCACATTCAATCGTCTCAAAGCTTGCAGCGATTACATTGATGGAGCACAGGTTGTTTCAAACTTTGGCTCTCGCCGTAGCGTCGCGCACATTCGCCATGAACAAGTTCGACATGAATAAAGGCGTTTCCAAAATGGAGCTCTCGCTCTAGTGCCGTGCACATTCGTCCAAAAGTTTGCAACAGCAACCAATGTTGGAGGGGGGCACTTTCAAAATGGAGCTCTCCCCGTAGCACAGCGCCCATGTGCGTCAAAAGCTTGTAATGTAGCACACCCGCTCCTTTCAAAACATTGGGCACTCGAATTAGCGCCGCCCACATTCGTCTTAGCACATTGCAGCAGCTACAAGGATAGAGGATGGCTACATTTCAAAATTGGGCTCTCGTGGAAGACATCACCGCTGGACGAAACAGAAGTCGGATTCCGAATGTGTAGCAACCTGTACGGAATGAGGGAGGCTCCTTCTTAAGATTGGTCTCTCGCTCGAGCCCTTCTCAAAATTCATGGCCAGGGTGTAAGCAGGGTGCGACCGTTTCACGAACAGGGATAACACGTATTTTCGAAACAAGGGCTTCGCTGGACACTTCGCTGACATGTACGGTCATATAGTATCATGTTCCTGGTCACGCGCTAAGAGGGATGCGAGGCAGCGCCTTTTGAGCACGGGGCTCTCGCCCGAATGGTAGGCCCAAAGGGTGCTGGCCTGCCAAGGGGGCGATTCGTGCAGGGCCTTATGAGAAGGGGGCTTGGGACGGGAGGGTGTATTGCAGCATCGATGCTGCATCTTGGGCTTCTTCTGACAACACATTTGCAATCCACAGTAAGGACGCGAGGTCGGGGTGCACGATCCTTGCAAGTTCCGCTGGCCATTTGGAGCTCCTGGAACGTCAGTTTCTGCCCCGGAGGAATCCAAGAAGCAGATATTCGAGGGTAGCCTTGATGAAGCAACGCTTCCTTACGATGAATGTTGACTGTTTTCCTGCTCCACCTTCTTCTTATTCGTCCTCCTCCCTCCCTCCCCCCGATCTCTTCACTCATCCCTCCTCATCCTCCTTCTGTTTGCTTACTACCCTCCTCGTGCTCATACTTGTCTCAACCTGCTGCCTTTCCTCCTATACCTCTTCCTCCGCTCTGTTCCTCTCATCCTCCCCTCTCCTCCTCGTCCCTCCCATCTCCTCATTCCTCTCGTCCCCTTAGCTCCATCTCCCTGGCCCTTTTCCTCATTGTCCTCCTCGCCCTCCCGAAATACATCCTGCCGAAACTAAATTTTAAATGTTGCAATGACGTTGCAGCCGGAAAACACCAACAACTCCAAACCAGAAAATGCATACCGACGCAACTCTCGCAATCACCATTGGCACGATCAGCCATCTCGGCGACAGATTCACTGCCCCCCTTCTCTGTAGCATGAGTACTTGTAGAACTGACTCTGAACAACAAGACAGCTCAGCACATCAACTGTGTGTGTGGTGCTGCTCTCGCGACCCTGCACCCTCAAAAACTGGCAACCCTTACGCGCCAGCGTCTTTGCGATTAGAAATATAACGATTGCTGAAGGCCTGAACACAACCACACATGTCAGCGCCTCCTTTCCGCCCAGCTTCCGTCGGACTTCCGCCGAAGGCGAGACGTGCCGAAGGAGGCGAGACCCGCTGGAACACCCGAGCTGTTCCTTGCACGCGCGACCCCCCCCCCTTTCTGGGCACAAACTAGCCAGCTGTTCAGCGCCCACGGCCCCTGCTGTTCTCACCTATACGGAGCTTCTCGTGACTGGGCCGCTCCGTTGGGGCCATGCTGGGGCGACATTGACGGCCTCTCGGGAAGGTGAGCGGCCCCCGCGTCCCGAGCAGGCCGCCATGGCCAGAAGCACCTCTTCCAGTCTTGTGCCTGGATATTCATAATCCCTGCAAAATGTTCCGTTGATATCTCATGGTCGGCGGGCTTCGCCGATGACATGGGAAAAAAGAATAATGCCGTCGAGCATACAATAGAGTAACACTGAAGGGAGGAGGCCGGCCCGCCGGCCGACGCACGCGCGCGCCGCAGGCTCGTTCCTTTTCCGTTTCGTTAGAGCCAAAGTTGTAGCTGCAGGTGAACACTCAAGTCATGAAGAGAAGCAGTCAGCGCAGCAGACAGTGCTGCAAGGCTAGAGAGCAGGATGGGCAACATAATGGTGGTGCGAAAAGGGTGCATTGAGTCCCCCCGCGGCGGGATCCGTAGAGTCGCCCCGACCCCCAAACCCACCTGGCCTGCACATATGCACAGCCACCGGAGCGAAACTCAAAAGCATTTGACCGCTCAACGGTGGCTGCCAGGGGGCGGGAGACCGAAGTAACCCGACGCACCCCGACTGAGCTAATATTTCCCAGCTCAAGCCGCAATGCCCGTGCACACCTCTTGCACCCGCTTCATGATGAACCGTGGACCGGCACCGACAAAGTCGCGCCGGTCCCTCTTGTACTGCATCACCTCTGCCAATCACTTCTCCATTCTCGAGAATCATCCCACGTGTCTCTGTTGCGCCAGTTCCACTGGCACTGATCTCTTGAAAAATTATCATATGCATATCTTCGAGAGAGCGTGATCCACCGCCGCTTTACTGTGGAAAATTGCCAACCTTTTCCTCCGGAGCCCGGGTGTCTCCCCCCCCCCCCTCCGAAAATCCCCCCCCCCCCCTGCCGGAAACCCTCCCCCCCCCCCCCCGGGTGTCTCCCCCCCCCCCCCCCCTCCGAAAATCCCACCCTCCCTGCCGGACCCCCCCCCCCCCCCCCCCTCTTTCCCGGCAAAACCCCCCCCCCCCCTAACCCCCCCCCCCCCCTCCCCCTCGAAAGCCGGGGGGGGGGGGTCACTACCGGTTCGAACCCCTTCCCCCCCCCCTCCGGATCCGGAAAACCGGGGGGGGCCACTACCGGTTGGAACCCCCCCCCCCCCTCGAAAACCGGAGGGGGGTCACTACCGGTTCGACCCCCCCCCCCCACGCACCGCCAGCAAACGACTCCCGGTCCCTACCACCGCTCGCATCACATCCCCCACTGTTGTTCCCAGCACCACTGTCCTCACCACCACTGTCCCCACTGGTTCCACCACCGTCCCTATTGTCCCCACCAATGCCCCCACCACTGTCGCACTGTCCCCACTGTTCCCACAACTGTTCCCACCACGGTTCCACTCTCCCCACTGTCTCCACGGACCCAACCACTGCCTATCCCCATTGTCCCCACTGTCCCACTGACTCCTCCGCTGTCCCACTGAGCTGTCCCACTGTTTCCACCACTGTCCCCACTGTCCCCACCACTGTCCCCACTGTACCTCTGTCCCATTGTCCCACCGCCGTCCTCGCCACCGCCTTTACCAGTGTCTCCACCACCATTGTACCCTCCACTGTCCCAGTGTTTCCACCTCATTCCCACTGTCCCCACACCACTGTCCCCACCACCACCGTTCCCACCACTGTCCACTGTCCCCCCTGTTCCCACCATTGTCCCCACCACTGTCCCCACCACTACCGTCCCCACCACTGTCCCACTGTCCCCCCACTGTCCCCACCACTGTCCCGCTGTCCCCTCACCACTGTCCCCACCAACACCGTCCCCACCACTGTCCGCACCCCCACTCGGTTTTCGAGGGGGGGGGGGGGGGGTTCGAACCGGTAGCGACCCCCCCCCTCTTTCCATGATGAGCTGGGAGGGGGGGGAGGTGGGGGGAGGGGTTCGAACCGGCAGTGACCCCACCCGGTTTTCCGGAGGGGGGGGGGGGGGGGGGGTTCGAACCGGCAGTGGCCCCCCCCGGTTTTCCGCCAGCAGCGGTAGAACACGCTCTTTCATATCTTCTCTTCTGCTCGAGCTCCAGCTGTTTGGCTGACTCCTGCCCTGGCCTTTCTCAGGCGGCCTCGCCTTCGGCGTAAGAGGCGGCGGAGGCTCCGGCAAGGTACTCGGCGCCCCAGGATCACGTTTGAACTTGTCGTTGTAGTCGTTCAAACTAAATAAATGCCAAGTTTTCGTATGACCAGTGTTTTTTTGGTGACGAGATACATGTGCATAGCATCCTGGAACTTCTCCATTCTCATGCTTGACCGCGCGGTCGCGCGTCGCGTCATGGCCGCCGCCCATGGCCGGCCAGGCGCCGCCGCCATCGCGCGCGCGGCCGCCCGGCTCTACGATGGACTCATCTGCCCAAGATTGGACCCTATCATAGTTAACCCAGCCAGCATTGGTGCCCGACGTGGCTGGGCCGGCGGGCACGGGGGCATAAGGGGCGGTCCTATGGGATCGCCTCCCTTCCCGATACCTCGGTCTCGATTCTGGGCGAGAATGCCGCTGAGCTCGCAGCCCCGAAGCGGCGGTGCCGCTCGGGGTGTTTTCTTCAGCTATCATGATTGCGGCATCTGCTGGAGAGTCAGCTGGGGCGGTCTCTGTGGGAGAGTCGGCTGGGCCGATCTCCTCCCCTTTCTTCTTGCGACAGTTGGTAAGACCAGTGGCGCTGTCTGCGCTGAAGAACTCAAAACGGCTGCTGGCTAGACAAATCCCGACATACAACTGAGGTTCCGTAGACGTACGCATGAAAGCAATAGCATCTTGAATGCTTGTGCACTTCTGACTGACGGTCTCTGATACTTCATTTCCCAATCCTCCAGTCCATTCCTGAAGTAGGTCGAATGCTTCAGTGGCGAATCAAATTCGACAATCCAAAGCACGTGCGTCGCGCATTGCTCCTAGAGCTTAATTCGTATAGTTTGTGTCACGCTGTACTTCGTATCCAAGAAATGCAACAGCGTTTCCCGCATACATGAACAATAATAGTACTTCTCGTACAACTGACAGTATCCGCCCCCGTCTCCCGCGCGTGGGGATTCGTTCAAATAGTTGGCCTCATGTTCTATTCGCGAGCTCGGACAACTCAGGCGGCACATCGTGAGTAACGTCAGTGTCCAATGTCGTCGAAGCCGGGGACGTCGATAAATATGCACGAATGAATTGTGTCGCACCTTTGATAATTTCTTGCCGATCATATGACTCAACATTGTACTTTGCATTGGACATGCAGCCAGACATAGAAATAAAGTCAAGCCAAAAGGCAGCGTTCGCATCGAGATAATCAGCCGATGACGCTGGGCAATGTCTTGCTTGCAGACGCCATGTGACAACGCAGCTTTCTCTTCACGGGCTAATATCGTTTCATCAGCGCGGCCGGGCCGATGATGGAGTTCAACAATAACCTGGAAACCCATGTCTCCAACTTTGTTCGATGCGGAAACTCGGTTGGCTTCGTTCAAGTTGTCCGTTAACACTTGGACCGGTGGAATTGTCACTCCTCTCTCTGCCACTTTCCGTCCCCGTTGGCCCCAGTCCGTCTCTGAGCGAAATTGCTCAGCACTAGCATGATTCCAATCGAAAACAGCGAGGGCAGAACATCTTAACGGACGGGCGTATTGGTCCAAGTCAGGCGTCCAGATTAGCGGCCACCATTGGGCAGCGGTTGGGGCATTTTCCCCATGCCTGAATTTCAGCCATTCAATGAATCGGAGCTTGAATGGCTGCAGATGCTGGAAGCATGGCCCATGACGCGCCGGCGGCTGTGCCGTGGCGCTGTCAGGTCTCCAGGGCGGGGCGGTCCCAGGTTGTGAATTTGAAAATGCACAGCCTGCCGAAGCAGCCCGGAGACGCATCTTTAGGTTGCTCACCCACTTGCGCTGACGTTGCTCAGCCTCGTTCAAATTTTCCAACGCATCAGGAGTACTCTTACTCATCGCTCCCAGCCTGTTAGGAATGATATTTGAGCCGCTTCCCCTCTTGGTCGTGCGTCTGGGCGTGGAGTCGGCCCTGGGCGCGCCCGTGCAGCGTCAACGCATCTCTGCCAGGTGGCGTTAAATAGTCCTTTCGGACGTTGTGTTTGCACGTAACGGGGGCGAGGCCTTGCAAACAATAGCCGGATACAACCCTCACAGCATGGAATTGATGGCAAATGAACCTCCCATCGTCAGTCCACGTTTTCCGCACGATGAAGGCCTTCTCTTCTTCTGACAGCGTACTCTGCCCAACATCGGCTACTTCTTCATCAGAAAATACCCATGTTCTAAGTCTGCCTTGCGAAAAGACCACCTCAGATGCAGTCCATTCTTGAGAAAAATTAATGTTCCAGACCATATGCTGGGTGTTTCGTGCACTCTGTTCAATCAACGACAGCTGACAATTCGAGAGATGCCATTAAAGCGTGCTTGCCCCGTTGTCACAATAGCGCCATCACGGCAGATGCGATATCGTTGGCGGGTCGCTACGCGCACGCTCAAGACAACAAACTATTGCCAGTTCACGTTCTGCGTCGCATCAGTTTCCCAGAGAGATGGGGTAATTTCACGAGGCCAGGTTCCCTGAATCGGAGGTCCGCTGCCGGCAAGGGCAGCGCCCGCGGCCCGATAGACCTTTGCGAGCGGAGCGTCGCCATCCTTCCGCTGGCTGAGCCAGCGAGGGATGCGCGCGGCAAATTCAGCCAGGAACTCGCGCCTCGTAGGTCTTAGTGTAAGAAATCCGTAATCAGGTGCCTTGCGCAATCCACTGAGCTTGTTTTGGTATCTGACTGCCCCTGAGTCTAGCGTGGACTCTTTGATGGCTTCCCAGCTCGTAACGTGCAGTAAGTGCCGATGGCAGTACGCCATTCCAAATTCATACGGCGCACACATGCGTTCTATGCTGTGGGCAAAGCAAGAGTGTCCTTGACATACAAGAAAGAACACCGGCACGGGCCTGCGGGCAAGTTCAGCTCGACCCATGGAAACAACTCTATGTCCATTTTCCTCATCAACGACTGCGTCGTGCGAGGCGTCTGGTTTCAGGAAAGACTGCCAGCATTCCATTAGCTTTGTCTGGTCAAGAAGCATAATGTCATCAGCCTTTATTCCAAAGGCGCAGATTCCACCCGACGACAATATAGTTAGACCATGTACGGCAAGAGCAGTCGTGGAATGAGCGATCCCATCGCTCGTCATCTTCCGATTGAGATCACCGACATACACCCGCCCGCCCGATGATCGGGCACATTCAACGCAATGTCTGGCCATGTACGCCGCACATTTGCCGACAAATTGCGCGTCCGAGTGCGCTCGGTAACTACACATTCTCAAAAAACTTGGAGCTTCCCAACATAATGGACTTGTGGCCTTGTCTTGATATGTCCGCCTCCGCTTCCTCGGCTATGCCGGTGGCGTCATTCGGCAAAACTAAAGGAGCAAGTGCTGTATAGACCTCCTGAGGAATGAAATTTGGTCGATCTCCTGAATCAAATTCTGCACTGAGAAATTGAATCGCTTGATTAGACCCTTCCACGGTCAGCTCCCCCTGCAGCGCAAAAACTGGGACATGCACCATGCGTGCATTTCCCTTGATCGCGTTATAGGCGCCCCCGCGAATTGCTGCGATGCGCGGCGGCGCTGGACCCGCCCTGCGGGCTTCGATAACTTGCTTTCGAACATCGTCACTCGTCTCATCGCGAGTGTTCTCTCGCTCTTGTTGTCCCAAGTGCAGGAAACCCATCAGTAGAAAATTTTGCGCGGCTAACATTCCAATTTCTTCACGGGGGGTCTCGCTCCTCAGGGCGGAGCTGCTTATGATCCGGCGGCGGCGGAAGAGTTAGGCGCGAGAACAGATTCGTGACTCCTGGGCTAACTTCTGCGTCAACTTCCTCCGTGACCGACGGATGAGACTTCTCCCCGGCGTAAGGGGGCCCTCAGTCCGTTGTCTGTCTCTAACGGCAAAGCCGCAGGACGCGAGTCTTCTTATTCATCTGCTCTCGCGACAGCTGGCTCTCCATTGATCCCGCTTGTGCCGATACCGCCGCAGAATATGCAGCCGCCCGGGCGCCAGCAAACTCCCCCGACGCAACGAAATCCAGATAGCGAACTTGGATAACATAACGCAAATAAAAAGCCCAGTTTTTATAAGGCAGCGAATAATCAGTAGGTTCATTCCTCTTTTCTTATGCTTGCGTCAAGTAGCACATCGCCCAGGTGGCCATGTCTTTCTTTGAGAATTGAACCTCTTCAGTAGAGAGCTCCCTGGTATCTCATGCGGATTCCCACCGGGGCGAGCATGCCAGAGCGATTCCAACCTGTTCTGAAGTGGCAAATAAGCTCGGCTCGATCGCGGTCCAAAGTGCGCATTTAAAAGATCTCTTACAATCTTAACGACAATCAGCGCAGAGCCATCGCCCTCAATTTCAGTTGGAGGCATAAGCAAGTCATGTTTGTTTCTTTTTTAAATATATATATATATATAAAAAACCTAACAGCTTTTGCTGATAGGTTTCTAGCGGGGTCAAAAGAGAGCATCATGATTCCTCAGGGGGGTCTGGGCGGGTGCCGAGGAGGAGAACCGGGAATCGTTTTTCGCCAACAGTCACACACTTCGTGCTCTTCGACCTCCCAGAACTCCATTCCCGGGCCACATTCTGGAGAACCGGGAACAGAGCCGGGCTCCCTTTTCGCCAACAATCACACACTTCGTGCTCTTCGAGCTCCCAGAACTCCACTCCCGGGCCACATTCTGGAAAACCGGGAACAGAGCCGGGCTCGTTTTTCGTCAACAGTCACACACTTCGTGCTCTTCGACCTCCCAGAACTCCATTCCCGGGCTACATTTTGAATGCCCGGAGCCAACTGTAAGCCACTTCGTGCTCTTCGAGCTCCCAGAACTCCACTCCCGGGCCACATTTTGAATGCCCGGAGCCAACTGTAGGCCACTTCGTGCTCTTCGATTAATCTCCCAAAACTTCATTTCCGGGCCGCATTTTGGATGCCCCGAGCCAACTGTAAGCCACTTCGTGCTCTTCAAGTTCCCAGAACTCCATTCCTGGGAATGATTTTGAATGCCCGGAGCCAACTGTACGCCACGTCGTGTTCTTCTAATTCTCAGAACTCCATTCCTGGGCCACATTTTGAATGCTGAGGCAGGCTGATGCTGCGGCCGAGGCAGGCTGAGGCTGAGGCAGGCTGAGGCTGAGGCCGAGGCTGAAGGCAGACTGAGGCTGAGGCTGAAGCAGACTGAGGCTGAGGCTGAGGCTGAGGCAGGCTGCAGGCTGAGGCTGAGGCTGCAGGCTGATGCTGAGGCAGGCTGAGGCTGAGGCTGAGGCTGATGCAGGCTGAGGCTGAGGCAGGCTGAGGCTGAGGCCGAGGCTGAAGGCAGACTGAGGCTGAGGCTGAAGCAGGCTGAGGCTGAGGCTGAGGAGGCTGAGGCAGGCTGAGGCTGAGGCAGGCTGAGGCTGAGGCTGAGGCAGGCTGAGGCTGAGGCTGTGACTGCGACTGCCGTTGCCGCTGCGACTGTCATCGCGAATGCGACTACGACTGCGAGAACAGCAGAATTCTACAACTGGATTTTCATCTGAATCTTAAGGGGAATGCTTACATATATGCTTCTACATATCGCTGTTAGGTTGCTTCGCCTTTTTTTTCTCTTTTTTTTTTTCTTTATTTCTTTATTTTTTTTTCTCTCTCTCTCTCTCTCTCTCTCTCTCTCTCTCTCTCTCTCTCTCTCTCTCTCTCTCTCTCTCTCTCTCTCTCTCTCTCTCTCTCTCTCTCTCTCTCTCTCTCTCTCTCTCTCTCTCCCTCTCTCGCCGCGCCGCCCTCTTCGAGCCTTTCTGGCTCAGGGGGCTGCGGGCCATCCAAACTAAGTTCCGCAGTATGGGGGGTCTGGCAAGTCAAGCAGCAAAGTTCTGAGCCTCCCTGGGGCATCCACCTGAATAGTTATCTAGCTAACACTGGCTGCGCCAGGCTGCTTATTTTGTGCATCCGTCGGCGTGCCAAACGCCTGATCGCCATCCTGCAAATCGATTCTCGGAGAATCCCCCGGGGGAGGCGTCGGAGGTAGAGGCGGGTCTTCGAACGTCCGGCGCCCGGCGCCCCCGTCGGCGCGGGGGGGCGGAATATCTCTCATAGAAGGTTTCAATGGATGTTGAATGCTGGGCGGAGGCGCCTTCGCCCCTCCCCTGAGCATCTGATCGGAGTCACCTGGCTTGGCCGATGACTTCGAAGCAGGCCCAGGGGGGGCAGAAGCGGCTTCGGCGCGTTGTCTGATAATGGTTCCCAGGAATTCCTGTCTCCTGGCGGCGGTGCCGTGGGAGATGGGCCCCCTTCTTGAGAGTCGTTACCCGGCCCGGCAGCCGTCGCGCCCCCTTTGCCTGCAGGAACAGGCGGAGCAGGAGGTCTGGCGAGTCTCGGCGGCGAAGGTTTCGGCGCCGCATGGACATCAGAAGGTGGGGGCGGCTTGGCTGCGCTCGAGGCAGACCCGCCCGCCGGCTGCGCCGGCGGCTTGGCCTTAGCTTCTTCATGGACTTGACCATCAGCCATTCGCTCATGCCCCTTATTTGCTCCGTCCAAAAGCGAGTGTTAGGTGGCGTCCTCTGCTTTTCAAATATTCCCAAACATTTTCCATTGAGGAATTGAATTCAAGTTGCGGCGAAGCATTTTCCTGCCAAACTACTGAATGGAGTCCAGGAGCGCATTAGCATTTCTGATTCCTGACTTTGTTTATCATGTCAGCTCTCTGTTGGTTCCTCGTCCTCTCAGCGTTGAAGTCTTTGTCTACATCTTCGCCGTCCTCCAAAAGGCTTCGCGTCGGCGTCCAACTGCCGCCCCCGTTCGAAAAGAATGCGGCGGGGTGCCAATGGTAAATCCGCATCTCAGTCATTACTACCTGATCAGAACTTTTTGTGCTTTGCTGTGTTGGAGCACCATCGCCGGTAACAGGTTCCGGACAACTCCACCATGCAACCTCTGCTGCGTTCCAATACCCATCGTTGCAAATCTCTTCCGCCATCGCGTATCTCGCGCGGGTTGAAGGGTTATCGTCAGGATATGCGAAAGAATCTATTCCAACGTTTACCTCATTGAATCGCTTCGCTCATTCCGCCGGCCCGTGATATGGCATCGCTGGTTTTTGTCTGTGTGTTCGTTGCCCATGTTGCGCTCTTGGGGGCGGGTGTCGTTCGGACGCGTTGCGTGGGGAGTTTTGATGGTGAAGCAGTTCCCTGGGGGTCGTCTCTCGATGGGGCGAAATAGAGTCGTCGTCAAGATGCTTCTTTGGGGGGCCTCTTGGGGTCTGTTGAGAGGCCGTTCGGGGGCGCCTGGGAGACATGTTTGAAGCCTTCTGGGGCTTCTTTTGGGCCTCCTGGGAGTCTCCTGGGGCCTCTTGGCGACATCTTGGGGCCTCTTGGAGGCCTCTTGGGGCCTCTTTGGGACCTCCTGGGCGCCTTCTGGGACGGAGGGCTCCATTTTTGAGTTCTCGGTATCCCTCCTGAGTCCCTCTTGGGCCCGTCTTGGGGCCTCTTGGTCCGTCTTGGGCGGCACTTGGGCCGTCTTGAGGGCTCTCTTGGGTCGTTTCGGCGCCGTCTTGGGAGCTTCGTGGGCCGTCTTGGAGCGGTCTTGGGGGCCTCTTGGGCCGTCTTGGAGCGTCCGGAAGCCGAAAAAAACAGAACACAAAAAACATCGAAAAAACCAATGAAAATCAACGATTTTGGCCTCTTGGGGCTCTCTTCGGAGGCCTCTTGGAAGGCTCTTGGGGCGTCTTGGAGGCCTCTTGGGCTGTCTTGGGGGCCTTTTGGGCCGTCTTGGGGTCATCTTCGGCGTCTTCGAGCGCTCTTTGGGCGTCTCGGGGGCCTCTTGGGCAGTCTTGGGGGCCTCTTGGGGCACTCTGAGCGCGCTCTGGGGAGCCTGAGAGGCCGCGCCCAGAAGGAAAACCATCTCTGAGTAGACTTGGTCGGGCGGCGGTCGGGCGGCGGTCGGGCGGCGACCGGGCGTTGGTCGGGGTACTTTTCGCCGGGGGGCCCCCAGGGGCCGCCCCGCGCGCGCGAACTAGAAATACTGTTAATACTGTTAACCAGTTACCGGAGATCTTAGCACGCCCTGGCCCGTTGGGCCGGCGAATTCACATTTCCTCCGTGCTCGGGGTCCGAGGGGGAATTCGGTATCCCCCCAAGAGTGCATGAAGCGTCCCAACGGAGGTTCCGCGGGACTGCCTCGTCCAGCTCTTGTCTGGAATCAGCTCTTTCAATTTATCCTCTTTCACTCTGAGAGGTAGCGTCAATTGAACGCAGTACTCCTTCTCTGCATGCTCATGAATCGCTGCCCTCACCCGCGCGGCGCGGTCAACAATCGTTCTCGGTTCCCCTGCCACCGAGCGATCACGTCGCGCAACGAAGAACTTCGCCCAATTTGGGATCACATCTTCTGCAGATAGAACCGGTCGCTTCGTAGCCGCGTGAAACAATTGATCCACCAACCGCGCTTCTCCGCTCGATGGCACGCACAAGCGTTTGCAAGCATCACTATGACAGAATCTTTCATTATTCTAAATCTTCTGCAACGGTTCACCATTTTTTCTCCTGGCCACAACTTATTCTTGCTGTGGATGCGATTAGCCAGCTCTCTAGCATTCAAGGGCTTCAGGGAAATAATCCTTTCATTTCCCTCCGACCGCCGCCCGACCGCCGCCCGACCAAGTCTACTCAGAGATGGTTTTCCTTCTGGGTGCGGCCTCTCAGGCTCCCCAGAGCGCGCTCAGAGTGCCCCAAGAGGCCCCCAAGACTGCCCAAGAGGCCCCCGAGACGCCCAAAGAGCGCTCGAAGACGCCGAAGATGACCCCAAGACGGCCCAAAAGGCCCCCAAGACAGCCCAAGAGGCCTCCAAGACGCCCCAAGAGCCTTCCAAGAGGCCTCCGAAGAGAGCCCCAAGAGGCCAAAATCGTTGATTTTCATTGGTTTTTCGATGTTTTTTGTGTTCTGGCTTTTTCGGCTTCCGGACGCTCCAAGACGGCCCAAGAGGCCCCCAAGACCGCTCCAAGACGGCCCACGAAGCTCCCAAGACGGCGCCGAAACGACCCAAGAGAGCCCTCAAGACGGCCCAAGTGCCGCCCAAGACGGACCAAGAGGCCCCAAGACGGGCCCAAGAGGGACTCAGGAGGGATACCGAGAACTCAAAAATGGAGCCCTCCGTCCCAGAAGGCGCCCAGGAGGTCCCAAAGAGGCCCCAAGAGGCCTCCAAGAGGCCCCAAGATGTCGCCAAGAGGCCCCAGGAGACTCCCAGGAGGCCCAAAAGAAGCCCCAGAAGGCTTCAAACATGTCTCCCAGGCGCCCCCGAACGGCCTCTCAACAGACCCCAAGAGGCCCCCCAAAGAAGCATCTTGACGACGACTCTATTTCGCCCCATCGAGAGACGACCCCCAGGGAACTGCTTCACCATCAAAACTCCCCACGCAACGCGTCCGAACGACACCCGCCCCCAAGAGCGCAACATGGGCAACGAACACACAGACAAAAACCAGCGATGCCATATCACGGGCCGGCGGAATGAGCGAAGCGATTCAATAATCCTCTCATTTCCCTCAATCACAGCGGTCGTAGACAGATGCGGCAGCTTAATGGGCCATCTGCGAACATTATCGTGGCCAACGGGAGGGAACGTCTTCTGTCTCTTGCCCAGCTGCATTCCTTTCTGAGATTCTGAAACTCAAGGCACTTCTCCTTTATGCATCGCTCCCAGTGAACCGCGGGAGACGCAGCAGCCAGTGCCTTAAGTGGGCTCAACTGACCGCGCCCGATGCTTGGCTGGACTCGCGGCTGTGCCAAATCCAACCGGCCCCCCGCGTCGCCCGGGCTCTGCGCGGCTGTGCCGGCAGAACCGGCGGTTGGCACCGCTCTGTCGGTGCTGACTTGCAACTGATCATATTGCCTGGCTACGGGCCGCGCCCCCAAGGTGGGCCGCGCGATCCGTTTAGCAGCTTTGGCGGGGGGCTGGAAGCTGATTTGAGATGCTTCCAAAATTACTATCGCTTGTTGCATGCATTGGTTAATGAATATATTTTCCCCAGTTCGCTGCGCATCTCTCCCCTCGGGGGGCATGCCGGGAACGCGTGGCGAACTCCTTTTGAAAAAGAAATCGAATTCGCTCCATTGCGAATGAATATGATGCCCTGGTTCCTTCGATATGAAATATCGTCACTCTCGGGAGGACAAGGAACGTCGCGCACCTTGTCACGCGCCAGCTGGAGCGGCCGGGAATGGGTATTGCAAAAGTGGATCAGCGAACGGGAGCGTTCTCAACATCGAATTTGGAGTGCCGTTCTCATGAGGGCACCAATCAGTCCAGTGCGACACAAACTCGTCACAGGTAGCTTCTATCTTTGCATGCCCGTCTGCTCGCAGCTCGTTTTCATAGGTCCACCCCTGGGCGGCTGAGCCGCCGGAGGGCAGACAAGAACCAGGCCGCAAGCTTTGCCGCTTTCAGCATATGATCCGCAATGAGTGCGGCCCCAGCTACCCTCGTCAGTGCACCATCTGTGTCCAACGTGCAGGACTCATGCTGATCGAGAAAGTGATGCGCACCAGACGGGGTATGACGCAATTTCCGATACAGACTAGCGCCATCCAAAATCATTATTCTGGGCTGAATCCCCACAGCTCTGCATCGCTCACTGCGCTGATTCATGCGCGCCCGCAGCAAAATGGCGATCTCATCCCACATAGGATTCATCTTTAAGGTACCACTTGCCGATTGCCAATATCGATGGTCTCCGCCAACGTAAAATATCTGAAGTGCCCCCGACATGGAGCGGTTCGCCGCTTCGTCGATCATTCTCTCGGCTGTCTCAAACATGGGGCCGCGTACTGCAAGCAGCATTTGAGGCTCAGCGTTCTCCAGCATCGTTCCGCCCAGCCCCTTGAGGCTACACTGAAATCCGTCAGAGATATCATTCAGGGACCAACGCATGACTTGCACCAGCGCATGATGACCCGGGATGACACTTCCCATGCGGGGCGAAACCCGATTGTTCCACAAATCTGATTTCATTATATGTTGCAGGAGCGTTCTTCCGCAAGCGTTCTTCCGCAGACCATGAAAATCCCCCCGCATACACAATGGGGGACTCGCGGAACCAACAAGCCTCTTTTCTTGCGCATTGCGAAATTAACATGTCGAGTCGGAGACTAGATGAATGGCAGCGGTCCAATACTTCTGCCCTTTATGGGGCGTTTGAATCAAAAGCTGGAAGAATTCACGCAGATGTCTGCCAGTCCGCACCATCACGGCCACATGATCGCCACTAAAAGGAATCCACCCGTGACCATGCACCTCTACCGAACTCGTCATGGCCTGACACATCTTCCGGTTTTTAAGCCATCCCATCGAACCGCGAAGGGCGGGATCTACCACGTCAGCATACAGTGTGATTATCTCCTTGACGCAACGAGCCCAATCCGCTGAAACTTCGGCATCATTCAGTGGCGCGGCTGCGCCGGCCCCTGTCTGCGCCCTATGTTGTAACGCGTTGCAGATTCCACGTGCCAAGTAAGGTGGGTCAGGCTCACCGCCTGTCCCTCCCGAATGAGGAGGTGGAGACGGGCCCGGACCCAGAGGTGGGCCACCGCCTCCGCCCCCGCTCGGCGCGCCAGGACTCTGTCCGGCGTTTCCACCTCCTCACCCCCATCCAGACGATGCCCCCAACCCCGGCTGCGCCGGCGGAAGGAAAATTGCAAGCAGCATTGCCGCTCGGAGCGCCATTCGAGGCACCAGAGCCCGAAGAACCGCCTCCCATCGGGGCATTCACGGGCCCGTCAGAAATTCTCATCGGGGTTTCAGAAGGAACCGTTTTCTCCTCAGCGTTGGCGGCCTTCTCGATCTTGGCAGCCTTGGCTGACCTCGACCCTTCAGCGTCGCCCGATCGCTTCTGCGGGAGTTCGTCTCTTGAGCCGGGCAGCTATCCTCTTTTGAAGGCGGTTCTCCTCGCTCGGGCGGCTGCGCCGCCGAGCGAAGTATTGCCCTTTTGGATGGGGGTTATTCCTGCAACTCCTTCCACGCACGATGCCCATGTGGGGCCTCCACAGTCAGCGCCGGCGCAACTACATTTATCTTTGCATTGGGATCTCCTCTGACAGTTGGGAGTGCAAAGTGAATGCCCCATCCATCAGCGGCTGCGCCGCGCGGAAGCTTGTTCCTGGATGGGGCCCCAAACATTCATGAAGACAACTTGATCCGCGCGTCGGTCAATGGATTTAATCGTGACGAAATATCCTGCGCCTCTCATGTAGGTGCGTCTAGCGTTCCCCAGAACTGGTCCAATCATTTCCGCGCGATCACAGATTCGAGCGAACCTGCTCTTTGGGTCTCCTGGAGGCCCGGCGTAAACATTGCACCTCAATGTCATGGTCGGGGCAACATGGGACTGGAAGTATTGCCCTTCCTTGCTTTGCGAGAGATCCGGGGGAGGACCATCAAAGTTGCTCCTGAAATTGCCTCGCGAGTCCTGTTGGCAGGCTACCCAGAAGACGACCCATGGGCCCACTGGCATTTGATTGTACAATCTTTGAATGACTGACTCGTTGGATGTCTTCAGGTCCTCATTGAGCATACGAACTGCATTGTCAGTCCGAAAATACTTGCGCCAAAACCGAGTCATCACAACCTGCTGTATCCATCGTCCGCGAGGAATTTTTTCTATGGCTTTACGCAATAAAGAAACGATTGTCCTTATTATTCTTCTTCTGGTTCCAAGTGGTATGTGTATTTCAAGTCAACATGCGTCCACTTCTGGACAACATATATTGCTTCCGAAGAGCACGCTTCTTCAAGCTCAACATCCGTCCGCCTGACGCCACGCAACACCGCCGCTCGGGAGTCGCAGGCTTCCCGGCGGCAGCCGCGCACGTCCACTGACCCAGCGCATCTCTGCCAGATAGGGTCAGGCACGGTATCTTGCCCTCAACGATCAGGTCTACTCTGTGACCGTTGGGCAGAAGCAAACGGGGTCGCTGGCCGGCTGGCCAGGCGAAACTAACGCCGTGATCCGTGCACCGCTCTCCCACTGAGATCGACGCCGTCGTCTCCGGCATGTCCAATGCCCCAAAATCCCCATCCCTGAAGTTGGGGCATGCGACGCAAGCTGAAACGAGGGCCCGTGAGGAACCTCCAGCAGTATTCATGGTGATTGAATCTTCTAATCTTCTTATCGCACCAACTGCGCCTGCAGCTCGAATGAACCTTTCTGCAATGAGGTTGCTTCCACAGCTTGTGTCGACTATGAACCTGAGCGCGCCGAGGTGCACAGATGACTTCTCTCCACGCCCCGCAGCGGCTGAGCCACCATGGGCAGCTTCTTCATTTCCCTCAGGCGCCAGCCAAAGATGCCAAACTTCGTCGGCTAAATCAGATGCTCTGAGCTGACGTCCATCAACGATGCTTTCCATTCAGTCTGCATTCGTCGATATTCTTCTCTTGCAAGTTTCCATATATCGTCTATACTCGAAGGCAGCTCTCTTGGGCTGTGGCGACGCACCTTACTTCGAGTGACAGTTGGTTCACGAGTGGAGGGTGAAACTGCCCGCGAGTCCGCGTCTACCCGTCTTCACAGGTCTGACGCAACTTTTTCTGCAGGGCTCATCACAGAAGGACACGATGGCCTCCCTCGGAAGAAGATGCAACTGAACGAGGATAGCGACGAGTTTCGTCAACTTCTCTTTGCGTTCTTGTTGCGTCTCGGAAGCGGGAACAGCTTCCTCGGATAATTCGTTGGGATCAACTAAGCATGCATTGCGTGTGTCAACCATAGTTGGTTGTTCATCTGAGTTGTTTTGAAGACCACGAGATCCCCTGGCCAGCGAAGCAGGACAAGCAAAAAGGGCTCGGCTGGCTGTGCCGGGGAGCCTATGCCTGCCCTTCCTTTGTCGGCTTAGCCGGTTGGAATATCGTGACCACATCTCTATGGGGCAAATAAGCGTCAGCCAGACAAGGGAGAAAGATGCGACGATCATCTTGGCACTGGCCCATAATGCGCCGGCGCCTTGCCATCGTCGCGGATGGTTTGGCGTGTTCTTCGCGAACCAACAATATTTGCCTTTGCCTCGTGAGCAAGCTCCTGTCTCGGTGAACATCCCGCATGGTTAATCTTTCCCTGTTCCTTTGCCCTTGCTTCTGTTCTTTCCACGGCCTTCACTCGATTCCCGGCTTCCCGGGGCCTTTCCTGGCGTTGCATCGCCAGCATTCGCAGCAGCAGAATCAGCTTGCCATGAGATTATCTGATAGCCTAAGGACTTGCCAGCCTTGAGCTGTGCTTCTTCGTATTTGTCACGTTTGACTTTCTCGGCCTCGGACAAGCCTCTGCGCCGCCTGTAGCGCCCGCTCTGAGCGCCCTTGCAGCTGCGAGGGTCACGCGACCATGCGCAGCACGCCATCTTATGGGACGCACATGGACATACTAATACTATATGTCCTCCTTGGAGGCGCGCGTCCGACCCGAACATATAGTATACCCATCTTGTAGTATATCGTTTCCCGAGCGGTGTGGCCAGAAAGCGCCCGCCACGACGCATATACTATAAGATTTCTCGGTGCGCGCGTCGCCCCTGGGGGGCGACACACATATAGTATAAGTATATTGGGGTGTTGCCGATCTTACTCTGGCGTTCCCGCGAGGTCTCCGCCTGACTCCTCGTCCGCGACTGCGTCGCATTCGAGTTGCCGAATTTGTTCGATGGGGTCGAGGAGCGAGGCCGGTCCTTTCCTTTCGGGCCTTTACTTCCAGACATCTCGCCCCTGCCTCTGCGGTCATTCTTTCCGCAGGTGGCCCTGTGATCACCGCCCGATCCCGGCTGCGCCGGTGCGGCTGGTGTCTCTAAGGCTTCTTGCGATTATGGGGGCAACCTTGCACTGCTTCGGGCCAATTCTTTCCTTGCTTCACAAATTTGCAAGTCGTCTCGCCTCTAGTCCTTCCGCTCGCCGTCTTGTCCGTAGGCAAGCCTCATCGATGGATTGTTGCCGCCGTGGCGGGGCTCCTCGTCCGGCTCCTCGTCCCCGCCACCCTCGTTCGTCCCACCTGCCAGGGGGGCCTGCCTATTTCTGGAATTGAGGGTCGATTCATGTCCGGATATTGCCCACAATTCTCTGCCCCGCATCATAAGTGATCCGACCTGGAGCATAAGCCATTGATAAAGTGCGCATCGCCGTGCCCGGGGATTCTGTCGACAATTCATACCACTGCATTGCATACTCAAGCGAAATGGTACAAGTCCTGACTGGGCCTATGTCGATCAATGGTTCGTTTGAACAGGTCACGGAATATCCAGCGTTGTCCGCTCTCCGACCTGACAGAGCACCACGCGCAAAGGGCGCGCGTCATTTCTCGGCCCGTGAAAAGACGCCCCTGTATCTGGTACGCGTGCTCCATGCGATTCATTTGTGAGAGGAAATGAGCACGCTGCAGGGCCAGACGTTGGTTGCGCATCATCTGGGCAAATTTCTCAAGCATATTCGTTGCGATCATCATGTCAAGGCGCATCAGTGCCCCGGAGTCTCTCAGGTTCTCCTTCGGCACATCGGGTTCCATGGTCTCAGTGACCCATGTCTGTGCCGCGCTAACGTCATGCCATGATCCAGCTACCGCCCTCGTGCAATGCCGCTTCCATTCACGGAGTGTCTGGGCACTCGGTATGTCCAGCAAGTTGAACTCTGTATTGTTTCCAGAGCTCCTCCAATTCACATCCATGCGGTTGGCATCAAACGGCTGCCAACTTGGACCATTATGGCCATTGAGCCCCCCGCCGCCGTCTCCGTCTGGCTCGCCGCCGCCGCCGGGTGCCCCTGGGGGGCCTGTGGGTGGCGCGGGCTCACCTGTCTCGTCAAACTGTATTGCGACGATCATGCCAATGCCGGGGGCTGTACTCTGATCATCTCTCTCTGATCGTCGTCGCGCCCTCCCGGGTCTCTACCTCCTTCGCCAGTCGCGGCTGAGCCAATGGCGAAAGGAAGGTGTCCAGGCAAGTCAAAGTTGTCAGGTGGTCCTGATCTTGGCATTAAAAGGGCCACTCCCAGGATTCATACCCTGGACATACTCCCGCATCGAACGCTCACTCGTGCCGAGAGACTCCTCGACACCCGGCCCAGGAATGACATGCGATTTTGCGAATGGAAGCGTGGGTGCAGACGGAGCGCTCAACAGTGGCATTTATCGACATCCGACTTGTCTGATTTGAATACTGGCATGCCCATAAGATCGGCGAGATTGCTTGTCTTGCGTTCAGATCCAACATCCTTAGGCAAATCCGAGTGCCTCGGCGGCTTTTCATCAGGGTCGTTGTTGGCTCGGTGAGTATCAGGCATGCCTTGCGGTTCCTCCCCTTTTCTGGAGATCATCCTGTCGCCCAAACTCTTTCTTCCATGCGCACTCAGTGCGCCGTTTGGTACCCGTGCCCAGGTGATCCCTACATGCGCGTTTCGAACGACCCAGGCATACCTCGATTGAAGGTTCGGTACAAAGGTGACAGATCTGACCCGGATTGCCGGTTCGCGTCTGGGCTTGCATATTGCCACGCTTACGAACGGGGCGAGCAGCGACCGGATGAGGAGGCGGCTCAACACGCGCCGGCTGTGCCAGCGCTGATCCGAACTCTTCCTCGGAGCCCACGTCTGCCGGCAAAGCCGCAGTCGTAGACCGTGCTCTTGGCAAAACTTTGGTCGCGGGTTGCCTGGTTCACTGGGCGTGATTATTTGTCCGTCCGATGATGCTCCAGGTCAGACCTCGACCTCCTGTTGTCCGCGCTCGCGGCCCGGGTGGCAAGAACGTTGATTCTCATTTGTTCATCCGTGTGCCCTTCCAGGCGATTCCCAGGCAACGGCCGTTCTCTTTTGGCCCTCTTTTCTGATTGCCCGGGCCTCCTGTTCTTGTTCTCGAAGGGCTCGCAGAGCTTCCGATGTTACTCTTTCGGCCTCGAGTCTAGCAGCTTCAAATGTATTGCGGTGATCCTTATGTTCTCGCGCTGCTTGTTCTCGGGCTCCTCTCTCTTCTTCCAGCCATTTCTCTATATTCAGCTATCTCTCTCTGAGCCTTCTGCTGAGAGTCTGACGCCAGTTGTTCGGCCATGCTCTGGGTTCTCCATCTTTCATGTTCCTCTTGAGCATGGCACCGCTGGGCTTCGCCTGTAAATCCTGCTGCGCTGGTCTCAGCTTGCTGTATCCGTTTCTGCGCATTTTCCACGATGGCAGTTTTCTCGTGTTCCACCTGTTGTGCCATTGCCTGCCTCTCTGCCTCGGATACTGCAAGCATGCGTTTAGCCTCTTTATCGGCCTTCTTATCTACCCGTGCCTCAAGGCTGATCTGCTGTATTTGTGCACTCGCAGCTCTCAACTGGTCTCGATCCTGTCTGTGTGTTTCCGCCGCCTCTTGAATGGCGATGCGATGGCAATTGCGCTCTTCCATCGCAATGCATTTCCCGCAAAGCCATGCTAGACTACCCTTAGGACACACATTCGAGCACTGTGAGCACACAGGCCTGCGGCATGAACCCTCCAGTTTGCGCGCCTCCCCCAGGCGCCGATTCTCCGCCTGAGTCGGACACGCGGGCCCGGCATTCCAACGATTTTCCCGCATCGAGAAGCTGCCGGCGATTCCATTCGACGACGACCGTGGTGATCCAAGGGCGTCGAATCCCCGAGGACTGGAACGTTCGGCCCTGGGGGCCTTGCTGGAACGTCCTCGCGCGCTGCTGGAGGTAGGCGTGCGTTGCCCCCTTGTTCTTGCACCCCTATCACTGAAATCGACGTCCCGACTCTGTGCTGCATCGTCTCTTTCGTCCTGCATTACGAGCTCGTCAAGTTCTGGTACTCTGTCCCTGTTAGCCCTGGGCAATGTGAAGTCTGGCCGGTGGAAGCCTTGCAATAAAGGTGAAGAGTTTAAGTCGCCATTATCACCCTTTGGCGTCTTTGTCATTGGGTGGGGAGTCATGCGTGTAGATCCTCGTGTATTCCTTATCGCACGCATGACATCGGGAGAGCTCGACATCGGCTGTGCCGCCGAGCGTTTGCCTCGGTCGGGGATTCCTCCGTCTTCGAGATCGTCATCCGAATCAAGAATGGCCTTCTGAATTGCCTCAGCCGTTGCAGGATCAACTGTCACGTTCGCTAACGGGACTGCGCCTGGGGCGAGCCCGACGCATCCATCAGGGAGAGGATCGAGATGATGCGATGGACCAGGCGAGGTATGGAATTTGGCATATTCTTAGTTCTTTCCAATCGAGTGCGAACTGTCCCTTTCCGATTGTAAGTCGCTCACGTCCTCGCTCTGTCCATGCAACGCGAACTGCACTGCATATTCTACGCCGGGATTCTCGACAGCTGACATTCCCAGTGGGACGTGATGCAACAACTTCTCCATCTCGATATCTAAGTCAATCGATGGCTGGGGGCCCGGATGTGCCGACACCAAATGCGATGGTCCCTCGGCTGAAATTTTGGCTGTGCCATAACTACCTTCCGCCCGAAGCTTGCGCTCTAGACCTGGTCACCGGGTCAACTGAGGAATTCCCTTCTGTCAAGCCAAACACAGTCTCTGATGCTTGCCTTCTGGGAAGATTAAGAGAGTTTGGTCGTCTCGTAGAGGCGCCCACACATTCGCTACGCTCGGGAGGGCATAGATCTTCAATTCGCCCGGGCGCTCCTTCCTGTGATCCCATGCTCTGCGCAGCTAACGGCTGTGCCGTCGCTTCGGCTGATAACCAATCTTTTTCCACGATATTCATAATCCCTGCAATATGTTCCGTTGCTATATCATGGTCAGTGGGCTTCGCCGATGACATGGGGAACAAGGGGTAATGCCGTCAAGCATACAATAGGGTAACACTGAAGGGAAGAGGCCGGCCCGCCGGCCGACGCACGCGCGCGCCACAGGCTCGCTCCTTTTCCGTTTCCCTAGAGCCAAAGTTGTAGCTGCAGGTAAACACTCAAGTCATGAAGAGAAGCAGTCAGCGCAGCAGACAGTGCATGCAAGGCTAGAGAGCAGGATGGGCGACAGGATGGTGGTGCGGAAGGGGTGCATTGACTCTTCCGGCATCCCCGGCAAGTGGCGACATCCGAACCCTACCCCCACCAACCATTGACTCTCCTGAATCGATGGGGGGCGGGGGTAGGGTTCGGATGTGGCCACGTGTTTGGCGAATGCCGAACCCTACCGTCGCCGCCCATCGCGCTGCCGGAATCGTTGATCGGCGAGGGTAAGGTTCGGATTTCGCCGCCGACCCGAGCCGTGCTCCCAGACTACGCCCTGCCGCAGGGCTGCAGTGGCCATGGAAATCAGCAGCACTGCATGGCTCCCCGAGGAGTCACTCCCGTCGCAAGGTTCACCTCTGTGCGTTCCCGCTTCCAAGCCATCCGCGCCTGACCTTAGCTGCCACCATTCGCAACAAGCAGCCCGTAGCGTGCGGACACAGAGCTCAACAAGTAGACTGGAAACGCAGGTTGGCGCGAGGCGCCTGCCAAAACGTGCGCCAACACGTGCCGAGCCAACACGCAACGTACTGACACAGACGTTTTGAACACGGCACGTGCTGCGCTTCAAGATGATCGTAAGCTCCTCACCTCCCTCCACCTCTCCCTTCCCTCTGCCCATGCCTAAGATTGGCTGGAGCTCTTATTCGGCCAGGAAGCGTGCGAGGTGCGTGTGTCAGAATGAGCGTGGTCAGGCATGTGGACTTTGCCACGTGGGCCCCCTGTGGAGCTCCTATGGGGCCACGAGGCGTGTCAGGGGTGTGCCAGAATGGGCGTGGTAACGCATGCGGATTTTGCCGCGTGGGCCCCCTGTGGAGCTTCCATGAGGCCACGAAGAGTGTGAGTTGTGTGGCAGAACGGGCGAGGTCAAGCATGCGCAATCTGCCACCTGGGCCCTCCGTAGGCGGCTCCTGTTGGGCCACGAAACGTGCGAGGGGTGTGCCAGACTGCGCATGGCCATGCAGGCGGGCTTTGCCACTTAGGCAACCTGAAGACACGAAGTGTGTGAGGAGTATGCGAGAATGGGCATGGGCAAGCGTGCGGACTTCGCCACTGGGGCCTCCTGTGGAGCTCATGGAGCCACGACGCATGTGGCAACTGCGCCAAAATGGACGTTGTCACCCATGCAGGCTTTGTCTCTTGGGTCCCCTGTGGCGGGCTCCGACGAGGCCACGAAACGTGTGAAGAGTGTGCCAAGATACGCGTGGCCGCACACGCGGACTTTGCCACTGTGGCCCTATGTGGAGCTCCTTGGGGGCTTTGAAACGGGTAAAGGGTGTGCTGGGAAAGGCATGTGGCCCCGCACGAGGACACTGCCACCTCGGTCCTTTGTGGGGGACTCCTATGGGTCACGACACGCGTGAGGGTTGTGCCAGAATGGGGGCAGTGAGGGATGCGGACTTTGCCACGTGGGCCTCCTGTGGAGCTCCTTATGGGGCCACGAAATCATGTGAGGGGTGTACCAGAATAAGCGTAGTCAGGCATGCGGACTTCGCCAGTTGGGCCCTCTGTCGTGCTCCGATAGGGCCACGACGCGCATGAGAGGTGTGCCAGAATGGGCGTGGCCACGCATGCGGACTTCCCCTCTGGGGCCTTCGGTGGAGCAGGCCACGAAACAGAGGCAAGGATGGAGGGGGAAGCGGGAGGTGTGGCACGTGGGGCACGGCTGACACAAACCGAGGACCCAACACAACAGGATGGCTTGGAACAGCTCAAACCTCCCGAGATGCCCCCAAGCGGCCCTCACCCAGACATGCGACGCCCTGATTTGTTCAATATGGCGTCCCCGGAAGTCCCGACCCTTTCCCCAGGGCCGGTTTTTCATCCTGTGTCGATTCTTGATGCTCCCGGGGGCCGTCGAGGGCCCCCAGGAGTCGAACATCGCGAAGAAAAACTTGCCGTCCTGATTGTTGTATGACGCGATCATGTCTGGGTAGCTCAGACGACCCGAGATGCCCCCAAGTCGCCCTCAGATGTCCACCCCAACGGGCAAGCTCACTCAACATCCCCCCGCCCAGTTCGGCACGACCCTCACCGATCGAGCCCAACAAGTGGGCTCCACCGACAGCCCCAGCCGGCAAATTCGTATGGCGCCTCCCTGCCCCGCATCCTCAAAGTTGCCCCTTTCCATGGAATTCGAACCGCTTCGGGTCCCGGTGATGGCCCAAGCTCGAACATACCGCAAGAGGGTCCCCAGATCGCCTCCACACGGCCGAGGACGGTCCCCCACGACGACCCAAGAGGGCCTCCCGAGAGGCCCGAAACGATCCAGGAGGGCCCCAAGACAGTTCCCAGAGGGCCCAGGATGGGGGCCCGCGACGGCCGAAGAGAGGGCCTCCAGAAGGCCCGCCCGAAGGCCCCCAGGACGGCCAGACACGGCCCGAGAGGAGAAGGCCGCCCAGAGGGCCAGAGAGGCCGCCAAGAGGCCGCAGAGGAGGAGGAGGAGGAGGAGGAGGAGGAGGAAGAAGAGGAGCAGGAGGAGGAGGAACAGCAGGCGCCGAGATGCTCCAACCTGCGCGTTTCGGCCACAAGGGGGCGGCGGCGACTCGCCAGCGGTGCCTTCGACAGCGTGCGGCGACAGCTGCAGGAGCACGCGCGGAGACACTCAAAAGCACACCGCCTCCCTGGACCCTGCCGTCGGGAGGGCGCCCCTGCGCCGAGCGGTGTCTCGCCCCGCAGGAATGTGGAACAGATCCGCGGGTCCCTGTCGGCGTGTGTGAAGGGTAACCCCAGGATGGCAACCGGGGTTGTCCCGTGACACGCTTTTCCCCCAACGAGCGGACCAACAGCCTAGGTCAGGCAGGCACCAAGATGACCCCAAGATTGCCCCAATAGGCCCCATGATGACCACGAGTTGGCCCAGGGTGGTCCAAGCCAGCCCCCAAGGAACACCAAAAAGGCCCCAACAAACTCCTGAGAGGCCACTGAGAGGCCGCAGAAAGGCCCCCTGGGCCAACAGACTCCAGAGATTCTCAGAAGTCCACCAAGATAGCGAGAATAATAAAAAGCCTACTTTTCCAACCTCTGCGGGTTCCACTGGACTTCTCGGCATCCTTGGTGGCCCAGGAGGGCCCCCAAAGAGCCCTGCGAGGGCCCGAAAAAGGCACAAGAGCGGCCCAACAGCTAAGGCCAGTGAGGGGCAGGCCCCAAGATGGCCCCAAGAGGCCTCCTGATGACCCCAGGGTTGCCCAAGATGGTCCAAGACAGCCTCCAGAAAAATTCGGAGAAGCATGAAGAAGACCCTGGGAGTCCCCAAAAGGCCTCTAGAGTAGTCCCAAAGTCCATCAGTAGAGCCAGGTCATGAAGAGTTCGATCGAATTCGATTAGTGTGGTGTTCCTGCCTCTGCGGGTTCCGATGGGTTTCTCGGCCTCTGTGGTGACCCCGTGAGGGCCTCAACGCTCAGTAGGGGGATTCGAGAGGGTCCCAAGAGGGCCCGAAAAGGGCAAAAGAGTGGCCCAATAGCCAAGGCCAGTGAGGGGCAGGGCAGGCCCCAAAATTGGCCCAAGATAGCCTTCAGAGGCCTCATGATGGCCCAAAGGTGGCCCAAGATGGCCCAAGTCAGCCCGCAAGAAACCTCCCAGTAGCCCCAAATGGTCCAAGACGGCGTCCAGGGGGCCCCACGAAGCCTAACAGACGCCTCCGGAGGCCTCCAGAAGCCTCCCACGGACCCCAAGAGACCCCCAAGCTCGACAGTCCATAAACCTGTTTTATAATTTTTTTCTAGTGCTTTTTGACTTCGATGACGAGACTTGGGTGGGGGCGTCTTCCGTTGATTTTGCTAGCAAGATACCTGACGGCTGATCCTCCCCCACGCGAGCTGCACATGACAGAGTGAGGAAAAACTACCACCCAACCAACGCCTACGAGCACGCAATCAAAAAAGACGGTACAATACGGGCGGATGACGGAATGCGCGACGCTGTTAGAATGGAGCCCGCAGAGAGGGAGTCACGGCGGGCCCCTAAGGGGAAATGAGCACGCACATCTCGCAATTTGTGTACGGCATTCGTGTCGGGACAGCGTTTGCTTCATCTAAGGAGTCGGAGTGGCGTATTGGCGTCCTTTGTGGAGTCTGGGGGCCGTTGTGCAGTGACGGCTCCGATCATTGCAATCCGTTGCTTCTCGAAGGGCATCCACGAGGCCATCTTGGAGCCTTCTGTAGCCGCCTTGTGTCTTGGTCTGGAACCTCTTGACAGCAAGCTGAAAGTTGTTGGGGGTCCATGGGGTACGAAATGCGCAAGGGGTGCGCCGAATGGAGGCTCCCGTGAGCCGTCTTGAGAAGCTAATTCTCAGCCTATAGGTGTCCATGGGGCGCAACATGCGTCAAGGGTGTACCGACATGAAGCTCCCTTGACCTGAGTCGTCTTGACACGCCAGCTGAGAGCCCTTGGGTGTCCACGGGTCACGAAGTGCGTGAGAGGTGTGCCGAAAGGAAGGCTGCCTCAGCCTTCTTGAGGGTCAGCAAGAGCGCCCCTGGAGGCCCAAGAGGCACGCAGTGCGTCATGGATGCACTGAAATTAACCTTTAGCCGTCTTGAGAGGCCTGTGGAGAGCCTTTTCTTCTTCGTTTCCCTGGGAACGGAGATCACTCGTACTCTTGCAGGCCATGCGCGAAACCACCCTTTGCAAGAGAGCGGCTCCGCGCACTCCGCTGGCCAACTCTATATCAACCCATCTGGGACGCGTGAAGATAGACGTGATGCGTGCTCGCATGGCCACAGAGGTTTCAATTCGGTACAACCCTCACGAATGTCCTGCGCACACAGGCCCCTGAGACACGCAGCAGCACAAAGGGCTCGCAACTGATTCATCCTAGGAGCCCCGATCCGGTACAGCCCGCCACGCACCTCGTGCATCAAGGGTGCTCAGCTGGCCCCAAAGACAGTCCCTTGGAGGGGCGATCCGCTAGCCCTCAAGACGACTGAAAGGAGCCTCCATTCGGTGCACCAATCACGCACTTCGTGCCTCATAGACTCCCACGGGCACTCCATTGACCCCTCAGACGGCTCCCGGGAGCTTCGACTCGGCACGCCACTCGCGCACGTCGTGGCCCATGAACCCGCACATGCCCCCTGTTGGCTCCGTGGACCGCCTGGCCCTGAAATGGACGCCAAGATGGCCCTGAGAAATGTTGCAGCGAGTGGTACCGACCCTCGTCGAAGCCCCGAGCACCCACAAATTGCAAAATCAGAGGGCGAGGTTACCCCGGGGGGCCCGCCGTGACTCCCGCTTTGCGGGCTCGAGCTTCAATTGGCCCCAGCTGCGCCCAGATGCACGAGGAACGCCTGGGGATGACCCATGGGACTTAAGGAATGCCAAGCCCCTTTCGAGGCCAAGGTGGGCCTTCTGCCAAAGCTGTGACTGCATGCCAGCAGAGCACCCACGTACCAGAGGGGGGCACCAGCCTAGGCTGAACATGAGGGGGGTGGACCGTGCTGGCACTGCGGCGAGACACCCCGCGATGTGACCAGCAGTTGGCGCCCAAGGGAACGGTTCTGTGGGGAAAGCATTGCCCCTCGTGTGGATCCTATAGCGAGACGCTCTTCGGAAACTACAACTTTGAGTAATAAATTGGACACCATGTACCGTGCTGGCATGAAGAACAGAAGCGGGTCCTCGTCGGCAGCGTCGAGCTTGATGCCCAGAGGCTCGCATTCGACCAGCACGCGATAGTCTCTGAACATGATGGGGAGGTAAAAGTCACCCACCTTGAGCCATCCATCTCCTTCGTCTGCGCCCATAACGAACTTTCCCCATGCCAACATCGGCACCACCTTAGGATCGTTCATCTTGTCCGCCAGATGTTTGCTTTTGCGATAACCAATCCCGGAAATCCCAGAAGCAGCTTCTGGAAGTGCGCTATTGTCCGCACGCCACCGCGTCAGGATCCCTGGCCGTCGCGTGCTGTTTCCAGAGGCTGCGCTGAAGCGTTCGGCGGTGCCCATCCAGGCCAGGCTGTGCTTGGGGCGGGAATCTTTGTGTCGCCAATCGCGCGGCCCAGCCAACGCCCGAGTGCGCTGTCGGCGAGACTGCATCGACTCCGAGCGCAGCCGCCCTGGTGAAGACGACCCACCGTGACTGGCCAACTGCTCATCACCGTCCGCTTCCTCGAAGTCTGACTCATCAGCCCCGTGCGGCCCCTGCAAGCTCGGAAGCGGCTGCAATAATGCGAAGGGGTCGCCACCAACTGGGCCAGGCAACGAACGCAGCTTCCGGACGGAGATGAGCACCGACTGCTTGCCCTCCGCGTTGGCTGTGCCCGCAGGGCCCGTGCCGGAGCTCGGGGCGCTCGTGGCACTGGGGCTGAGCCCGAGCTGGTCGTCGAAAGACACCCACCACCGCTGGTCGCGATCGGCTGGAGGGCCTGGCATGCTGCACTTGCCTGGCAGGCCGTTGAAGAAGGTGTCCGCGCCTTCCAGGCCCACTGGTACGGCCCAGTCCCCCATGGCGGGTGGCCGTGTAGGCATCGGCAGTAGTCCGCACCGGGGCACTGTCAGTTCTTCCCCGCCGGCAAGTTTGCGCACACGGTGCAGGCCATCGGCCGTGCGGCAGAGGTAGGCCGCAAGCTGACCGCAGCCCACGAGGCCCACGAGCGTGCCGTGCTCGAAAGACGCGAAGCTGCGGCTGTCATCTATGAACGGATCACTGGTGTCATAATCGTCATCGCCACGCCTGTGCCTCAACTTGCCGCGGACCAGGAGCCGATGCTCCTGCGACAACACACAGCCCAGTATGCGGGCTTCGCGGTGACTGCTGCACGCGGCAGCGCGGTCGGCCGTGGCGGCCGACGGCAGGGGCAGCGACAGCTTCAAAGGGCGGCGCTTGATGAACCGATGGCGATGCACCCGAGGCCTGTAACCGATCGAATCGCGACACTCCCACCCCCGCTCCAGGCAGGCCAGAGCTGGATCGAATCGCAAAATCGGATCGGATCGGAAACGGATCGGACCGCAAGCGAATGGTCCCGAATCGAATCGAAATCGGATCGCCGCACATGGCTCTGGCTGGCACTGCTCGATGCCAGTGAATCAAACCGAATCGGAATCGCGGCACCAGCCAGTGAATCGAATCGCATCTATTCGGATCATGGGCACCCCCGCTCCATGCAACCTGAACGAGTCCGGAAAGCTCGCCCCGACCCCAGGGCGCAATAGCCAGATGGAGGGGCACGGGTCTTCGAGACCTGCTCTGACTTGCCTAGGGAAGGAGGGGGGCGCGATATTCGACGTCGTGTCTTTTTTTCGCAGTGCGGCTCCCCTCGAGGTCTGGACCTCTTCCCCAGAGACCCGCTCTACATCCCGAGTTGTTGTTGAGGCTTTGGACCCCTGCGAGGGCCCCCGGAGGCTAGAAACTGCCAAAAACACTCCGCCCTGCTTCTCCCCCACGGCAAGACCGACCCCAGACACGCAATGTCCTGGTCTGTTCCATGCGAGGTGCCCAGGAGTCCTGACCCCCGGCTCGCTATTCGACGCTGCCATGGGCCTGGCACGGGCCCGCATAGAGGCCAACAAGTAAGAACAACCTCCGTCCTGCTTTTTTGTCCAGACACCGCATCTCTGGGATGCCGGCAGGGGATTCGACGACGCCTCGAAAAAATTGCAACATGGCGAGGAATCACAACTGGAGCCCTAGATCCTACCTCTCTGAATCATTTTTCGAGGCGGATCTGTGAGGGCCCCGGGGCCTGAAATCGGGTGAAAACGCCGGGTGTGAAAAATTGCACCGCTCGGCTCTGAGGGCATCTCTGGGACGGCGTTGGGGGAGTGGGGTCGGGACTCGACTGGCGCGCCTGCCCCGGGGCGCCAGCCCCGCGGGGTGCAGCGCGACGCCCGGCGCGACGCCCGGCGCGGCCCGCGCTGCCGAGCGCGCGCCGCTGCCGGCGGCCAGCAGCGCCGCGGGCGCCGCGGGCGCCGCGGGCGTCGCGCCGCTGCTCTGCGCCTTGAGGGCGCCCAGGGACACACAAATCGATAGACACAAATCTCAGGTTTCCCCACGTTTTGCCATATTTCCTGAATGTTTGTCTTCCCCTTGAAACGTCCCATATCTTCCTGGGAGTCGACGACTCCTTGTGTCCGTGTGTTTCTGTTCCCTCATTAGCCTTGGGCGCAGCCGCGGGCGAGGCCTGCGGCGCGGCGGCGGCCGGCTGCGCCGCGGGCGCGCCGCTGCTCGGCGCCTTGGGCGCGGCCGCGCGCCCCGACATTCCCCCGACGCGGTGGTTTCAAGCCGCGGCCCCAGAGGCCCCTGCGATCCTGGCGTCTCGACTTTTTCGAGCTGGGCGTTGACGCCCCGTTTCGGGCCCGCAGGACCCTTGCAGATCGACCCAGCTCGAAAAATTGTGCATGAAGGTGATCGTGGGGTCCTGGGCTCTGGTCACGATTATTAATGATGTTGCCATGTTTTCGCTGCGTCGGATCTCAGGGCCGACCCCTTCCCCGCGCCACGGATCCGTTCCATGCATGGCCCCACAGGCCCCCAGGACGGGCGAAATCGAGGAAATCCGCCCCGGACTGAAAAAAACAGCTCGTCGGAGATCTGGGCCTGATCCTCGGCGACGCGCCAAGAGGCCGGCCAGCCTCCATGGCAGCGAGGCGCAGCAAGGCGCGGCCGCACCTCGGTAGGCGACGCCGGCGTGGGGAAACTCGGGGCCCACATCGGGCCGCATCGCTGACGCATCGGCGATGCGGCGCGATCCTCCGGTACCCCACCTTGGAGGCCGCCTATACTCGGACCACAGCTGGGAGCGGGATCCGCCGCTCCCCAGACCCCGGACGTCGCAGCTTCCATTCACAGCGTGGCCCTGGAGCCCCCCGGAGATCCGACGCCTCAAAAAATGGCAAGACCGCCAAAAAATCACGACTATATGAAGCCACTGACCCCCTCTTTCTGCGTCATGTGTCGGGCCAAATCGATCTGTCAGGGTCCCGGAGCCCGAGACCGGGCGAGAACGCCGGTTGGGGACAAACTCCCATGATTTGCTACCGAATTCCAGGGATTGGTCCTCCATCCCGAGTCGTTTCTTGACGTCCCCGTGGCCCAGCGATGGCCCCTGCGCCTGGTCGGCCAGGGCCAGCGTGGCCCGGCGCGCGGCGGCGGCGGGCCGCGCCGCCGGGGGGCCGTCGGGCGCGCCAGGGGCGCCCATGCCGGGCGGCCTCGAGCCCCGTCGGCCGCTCGAGCTCGGCTGTCGGCTCTCTCGGGGCGGTGGGCCCGGAGCGGGTTCCGAGCTGGAGGGCCCCTGAGATCCGACGGCGCGGGAGAGACAATCCCTGAGATCCTGGCGTCTCAATGTTTTCGAGCCGCGCCCCTTCGCCCGGTTTCAGGCCATGGGGCCCTCACAGAGCGATCTGGCTGGAAAAATGGGGACCGGGGCTCTGGTCGTGACTGGTGGAAAAGAGGCTGCAGTTTTTCGAGACGTCGGGTCTCTGGGAAGATAATTATCACATGGAAGCCGTGTTTCGTCAAACTCCGGCAGGCCTGCTTGCACGGAGGGGGGGGGTCCTGGCAATGGTCCTCAATGAACCCTGGACTCCATGCAAATCAAAACTCATTTGCACGCCGTTTGGGCCCAGCAGTGTTTCATAAGGCGGCGGAAGGGGGGGTGTGTGTGTGTGGGGGGGGGTGGGGGGGGGGGGGGGGGGGGGGCAAATCCCATGCAATCCCACCAGCCCTTTGGGCGTGAGTGGTTTAGCGAGCTCTCTCTGTCCTCAACCCCCCTTCTTCCCCTACCCCCTCCCCCTGGGCCTGGAGAGGGGGTCCGGCGGGTCGTCAGGGGGGTCAATTTCGACTCCTGGGAGGGCTAAAAAACGACGACCCTCACGAGGATTCTGGCCCCGACGGCGGGACGGAGATAAGTCCCTCTCCTCTTCTGTGAAGCCAAAAACATTGATTTTACTATAGTTTTGGCCCCATTTTGGACTTCTGATGGGGGCAGCGCTCATCGTCCTTCATAGCAAAATCATTGATTTTACGAAGGTTTTGGCTTCATTTTGTCCTTCTCAGGGGGCAGCTCTTCTTTGCGCTTCTGAGGAGGTCGCAAGAGGCCCCAAGATGGCCCCAAGAGGCCCCCAGGAGGCTCCCAAGAGGCCTCCCAGAGACCCCCCAGAGGCCCCCAAGCGGCCCCAAGAGACCCCCAAGAGGCCCCCAAGAGGCCCCCAAGAGGCCCCAAGAGGCCCCAAGAGGCCCCCAAGAGGCCCCCAAGAGGCCCCCAAGAGGCCCCCAAGAGGCCCCAAGAGGCTCCAAGAGGCCCCCAAGAGGCCCCACGAGGAGCCCGAACGACTCACACCAGGACGAGGGGCCCGAACGACTCACACCACGAAGAGCCCGAACGACTCACACCACAAGGAGGGGCCCGAACGACTCACACCAGGACGAGGCGCCCGAACGACTCACACCACGAGGAGCCCGAACGACTCACACCACGACGAAGGCCCCGAACGACTCACACCACGAGGAGCCCGAACGAGTCACACCAGGAGGAGGGGCCCGAACGACTCACACCAGGACGAGGGGCCCGAACAACTCACACCACGAGAAGCCCGAACGACTCACACCAGGACGAAGAGCCCGAACGACTCACATCACGAAGAGCCCGAACGACTCACACCAGGAAGAAGGGCCCGAACGACTCACACCAGGACAAGAAACCCCAAACGACTCAAACCACGAGGAGCGCTTTCTCTCCCTCCTCCTCCGCCTCGTCCTTCTCCCGCTCCCACCACAAGGAGGATGTACAAGGAGGCGGGAGGAAGGAGGAACAGGGGAGATATGCGGGGGCAGGCGGAAACACGCCTGAAAAACACGACTGTCGGCATGCTTCGCAAGAGTTGCTGTTTTGAGATGGGCTGGTGGGGATACGCGAAGCGTGAACAATTTGACTTGCTTGGACTCGCCGACACAAAAAAATACTCGCGACGCGAAAACATTACAACAGGGTGAACAATCACTACCAAAGCCCTATATAGACCCCACCTTTCTGCGCCGTTAATGGAGCCGTGTCGATGTGTGAGAGCCCTGGGGCCCGAAATCTGGCGAGAAAGCCTGGCCCAAACAAAATTGGGACGCCAAGATCTCAGAACGAAGTCGCGAGCTCAAAATTTGATTGAGAATGTGAACGCCGAGTTGCCATGGATAACGGCGCGTGAGTTCATTGAATATATCGCTGCGCTGAACTCGCTGGTTCCACAAGAGCTTGCTCGTCGCACTCACGTGAACAACGTTCAATTCAAGAGGTCGTTTATAATGCTACCGCCTCAGCTCGCATGCAATGTTTTAACAACCTCCGATTCAGGCGTTCCTTGCCGACGGCGCGCATAGCTTTGCTTGGGTCTGGCACGTCGGTCAATGAATCATTCAACCACGAGATAAACACGTGGTTTCGCAAGCAGGGGGACATCTACGCGTCGACGGCGGAGCTTCAACTTAGCATTGGACTCCCGGGCAAGTTGCAAGCCCACTGTTGCGCGCTGTATTCGCCGACGCTGCGGCAGCTGCGACAGGCCAATGTTCTACCGAGAAGCATTCTGGCCTGGGCCTTTCCTCGGGATGAGTGGTCAGTTCCTGCGCACTCCAGGCGCAGTGCGGCACCGACGTTCTGGCGCCTGCGCGCCTCCCGCTGCGCGAAGCCCAGCAGAAAGTTGCGCGGCTGATTGCCGATCACGCCGCGTGCGTGCAGGGAAAGCCAGCGGCGCGCGACGCCGCGGCTGCTGGGCGGCGCGGTGCTCAGAAGAAGCCCGCTGCGAGGGCGCTTTTGGACAGTTTGCGAGATCGTAGAGCGCCTAGGATCAAGAGAACAACTTTCACTTTGAAGCGCAAGCCCGCGTTGCGCGGCGCCTCTGGCAAAGCTCCCGCCGCGCACGTTTGCCAGCGGTGACTGATGCTGATGTCTTCTCTTCGTCGGCGCTACATGTTCCGTGTCCTTCATCCCTCGGGGCCCCCTCATCTGGATATATGTTTGGGCAATGCCTGGTTTTGTTTTGTTTCGCGGAGTAGGGGCGTGAAGAGAAAAAGCAGGAGGAGGAGCAGCAGCAGCAGAACCAGTATAACAACTTTTCCAAAACACAGATTTGCAGATTGCAGATTTGCCAGATAACAGGCATGCCAAATAACAGATTTGCCAGATAACAGATTCACCAGATACCGGATGACATATTGGCACGTTTGCAAGATAACAGGCTTGCCCGATTACGGCTTTACTAGCCGCCGAGCAAAAGGGCGGCGACTCGAACAACGAGCTTGCAGGCGAGGGGCGTTCCTTGTGTTTCTCCAACCTCTCGCGCTCCATTTTCCTCTGCGCTTGGCGGAGCTATGCTTAAGGCAAACGCGCAACGCAGGAATGCGGCTGGCGCGCTCCGAGGGCTGGGGGCCCTTGGGGGCCTCTGTGGGCCTCTTGGGGGCCTCTTGGGACCCTCTTGGAGCCATCTTGAGGCCTCGGACGACCATCGGAAATGAAAAAGCGAGAAAGCAAATAACAATGATGTTCCATGGGTTCTTGAAGGACTTGGGTGTCTTCGGGGCCTCCTTGGCGAGCTCTTTGGCCACTTTGAGCCGTTTTGGGGTGGTCTTGGGGCACTTGTGAGCGTCTTGGAAGCTATATTGAGGCATCTTGGGCTATCTTGAACCATCTTGGAGGCCATCTTGAGAATTCCTAGAAGATCTAACCTCGGAGGTTGTTCTGCTTCACGGTTGTCCGGGCACTGTCGCTCGAGACATCCTCGCAACTCTGGGTTCCGAGACGCTCTGAGGTCAAGTGTTCAGGCCGCTCTCGCCTGCAACATCCTCGCAATTCTGACCTCGGAGGTGCCCTGCCCGATGGTGGTCCGGCCACTTTCGCCTCAGACATCCTCGCAACTCTGGGTTCCGAGACGCCATGAGGTGAGGTGTTCAGGCCACTGCCGCCTGAGACATCCTCGCAATGATGACCTCGCAAGTGCATTGCCCCAAGGTGATCCGGCCACTGCCGCCTGAGATATCCTCGAAAAACTCTGATCTCGGATATGCCCTGAGTTCAGGTGTTCAGGCCACTTTCGCGTGAGACATCTCCCGAACTCTGACCTCGGAGTTGCCCTGTCCCATGGTCATCCAGGCACTTTCGCCTGAGACATCCTCGCAACTCTCGGTTGCGATATGCCCTGAGCTCAAGTGTTCAGGGCACTTTCGCCACATCCTTGAACTCTGGGTTGCGAGAGGTCCTGAGGTGAAGTGGTCAGGCCACTGCCGCCTGAGACATCCTCCGAATTCTGACCTCGAAGATGCATTGCCCCAAGGTGGTCTGGCCACTTCCGCCTGAGACCCTCGCCACTCTGAGATGCGAGATGCTCTGAGCAGGATCTCGCCACTACCGCCTGAGACATCCTGACAACTCTGACCTCTTGAGGCCTCTTCGGGGGCCTCTTGGGCACTCTTGGCCGCGGCACAGGAACAAAACCAGGGCAGAGCCCAGAAACAAAATCCAGAAACAAAACTTGAAACAAACCTTGAACACACAACTTGAAACAAAACCCTTGAAACAAGTGTCCAGCTGTCAAGCCGCCTGTGGGTGAGCACCGCCAAATCATCAACCCATATGGCTGACCAGGAGCAGACATCAAGGGGAGCGCACATTATACCACAATGGTCCCCTCACACATACATACTTATACATATATATATACATACATACATATATATATATATATATATATATATATATATAGATTGGCGACTTGCGGCGGTCACGACGCCGCCCTGGACCGCCGGATTATCTGAACCGAGCCAGGCCGCGCCGCGGCTTGTCGAAACATCCGAGCCGAATCGGATCGAGACGGCCCGAGGTGCCCCTGAGCTCATGCGGGTTCATGGGGCCATCGGGGGATGAGACAAGTTTCGGTGTGGCACCTGCTGGCAGGCCGATTTCGTGCTCGACGTGCTTACTGCGTCGGATCGGATCGATCAGGTCGAGATGGGCCCTGCAACGAGGACCCTCTCTGCCACGGTGGCCCAGACACCCTCCAACATGGCTTCTCTAATCCGCGGCCCCAGGGCTCCCGACCACATCCCAGGGGCCGACATTTCGCCCTGGAAATCATTTTCTGATGGCCGCATGGCTGCAGGTGCAACGGCCCGCTGACAGGCCGGCCGACATGGAGGAAATGCGCCCGGACGGAAAAAACCGTGCCCTCGCAGATCGGCGAGGCATCGAACGGGTCGAGATCACCGCGGCGACCCTCCTCGGAGCGGCGCCGCTCTGGCCCTTCTCCCCGGGACCGGCTCTCCCTCCCGAGCCGTTTCTGGACGGCTCTGGGGCCCGCAGGTTGCGAAGTCAGAGGCGTGGGACCTGCCACGGCGACCCTCGTCGGCGCGGCGGCCGCCCTCCGCTGGAGCCACACCATGGGAGGTGCACCAGGACTGCTCTGCTTCGTGTCGGCGTCGGAGTTTCGGCTTGGTCTTCGAGCTTCCCTGAGATACGACGTAGCCAAAAATACAACACTGCAAAAAATAACGGCCCGAGCCCCACCCCACCCCCTGGACCCCACCTGTCCGCGCCATGCTTCGAGCCTGCTCAATCCGCGCGGGCCCCAAGGCCACAAACCAGGCGAAAACGCCGTGTGACAAAAAAAATGCAACGCCCGGATTTCAGGGCTGACGGTCAGGAACCCTTGCTGAGCTTGTCGCGGCGGCGGCCACGGCGACACGCTGTGCCTTGCGAGTGGACAGCGTGTCGCTCCGCTCCGCGGGGCGGAAGCTAGGAAAAGCTCGGGAGCTGTACGTTCAAGGACTGGGACGTGGATAGCGTCTCGCGCCGAAGCGTGGTGCGCCAGAACCGGCGGCACGACAGGCCAAGTCAAAATTCCCGACCGTAACTAACGTTGTCCGTGGCTTTCGGGTCGTAGCTCGGCTCTCTGGCGGCCCTACGGGACGATCTGGGCACGCCCAGAACGCCCTCGGCGACGCGCAGCCGCTGGAAGCCACCCCGAGGCTGGGAAGCCGCCGAGAACCGACGAGAACGCCCGAAAGCCTCGAACCTCGAGCTGCGGATTTCCCCCCGGAGCCTGACCCCCCCGTGGTCCCCGACCGCAGGGCAGCTGCGGAGCTCTCAGAACCTAGCAACTCCGGCGATCCCAGCAGGGCTTGCAAGTAGTCGTAGTAGATGGGGCCCCTCCTCCTCCTCCTCCTCCTCCTCCTCCTCCTCCTCCTCCTCCTCCTCCTCCTCCATCCCTCCTCCTAGTCGTCGTCGTCGTCGTCGTCGTCGTCGTCGTCGTCGTCGTCGTCTTCATCGCCGTCGTCGTCGTCGTGGTCGTCGTGGTGGTCGTCGTCGTTGTCGTCGTCGTCGCCGTTGTCGTCGTCGTCGTCGCAACTGCAGAGCCCCCCGGCGGCGCTCCTCCGGGCCGCCGCAAGCCCGCCGCCCGGGTCGTCGTCCCAGGCCTCCCAGAGGCCGAAGTCGGGGACGGCGGGCGGCGTCGCGGCCTCCGCTCGGGCACCGTGGGGAGGCAGCGCCTTGGAGGTTCCTGGACCTCCAGCGCATCCCAAAAATGTCTCCGGATGTGTTTCGCCGCTGTCGGCCTCCGGGGGCCTTCGCAGGGCCACGGGGACCGCCAAAGAACGGCTCGGGGTGAAGGGCTACTCCAGGGGAAAGGGTCGGGACTTCCGGGAACCGCGCATTGAGAAAACAGTACCTCGGACGTCTGGGGGGGCAACGCCTGGGAGATTCTCCTCCGAACGATGAAGGGCGCCTGATGAGCCCGATGAAAGGGTCACTGAGGCGGGTAAGCCGAATTCAAGCGATCGACATCTTATACGTGGCCAGAACTCTACGTGTGGATGGGCGATGGCATGGATAAAAATCCTGAGCGAGGGCATGGATAAAAATCCAGCCTCTGGAGGCCAAGTTTTCCGTCCATGCCATGACCCCTCCGCCTCCCCCTGGCAGCTACAGCAGAGGTGGGGGCAGCAGCGGGTGTGTGGATTGAACGTCCATCCCCGAGGATTAAGCCCGGGACTAAGCCAGACTAACCGATATTAGGCCGGATCAAACGGGACTACAAGCCCGATTGGGCCAGCTTTCGACCAGGGATATGCCAGCGGCCTCCCAGGAGTTGCATCCTCAGCGCCAGGGAGGGCCACCCGATCCGAATCTCTGGAGATATGATGTGTTCAATCCGGGAAGTATTTCCTCCACTTCGGCATGCGGGGCCTCTTTATGGGCCTGGGGCGAGCAGAAACGGATTCGGAGCGAAAAACTGCCACCGGGGGAAGGGTTCGGAAACTCTACAGGGCCGCGCCTCGAAAAACAGTCGGATGTCTGGGGGGTCACCCTCCTCGTCCTCGTCCTCGTCCTCGTCCTCGTCCTCCGTCTCCTCGTCCTCGTCCTCGTCGTCGTCCTGGTCCTCCTCCTCCTCCTCCATCCCCCCGTCGTCGTCCTCTCTCATCCGATCGGGCCGTTCCCCCATATTGCCCCTACATTTTTTTGCCCTAAAGCGGCGAATCTCTCCAGGACCCTATCGTTACCTGCGTCGCCGCAGGACCAAACCCAAGGTAAATAAGCTATACCAGACAGCGCGGAACCCAAACAGTCTGTTCCTGGTAATGTGTGTGCATTAGGTGTTGTGCAATATGTTTGTATATATCGATATATATATATATATATATATATATATATATATATATCGATCGATATATATATATATATATATATATATAAAAAAACTGGTACAATCGATGCGGTGCAATCCATGTGGTGCAACTTACGTAGTGCAATATATGTGGTGCGCAACACGTGGTGCAATATACCATGTGCAACCCATTCAGTGTCATATGTGCGCTTCAACCTATGCTGTTCAAGCTACTCCAGATTTCGTAATAAAAGGGAGGGGGTCTGGACCCTCCAAGACAAGCCATTTCAGACCCCCCCCCGTGGGAGAAGCCTCCAAAACATCGTCCCCAGACCCCCCCAGGCCCTCCAAGATAGCCTGGAAGAACCCCCCCCCCGAAATGAGACCCCCCTCCCTTTATTATGAGTGTTTGGCGCTGGCTGGTGCATCTTTGCGGCCGTGCCAGCCCGCGCATGCGCGCGCAGCGGCCAGGTGGTTTGGCGCGACCGACGCGGCCGCGGTGGTGCTGACCGCTCGGCACGTCCCAGCGGGCGCTTGAGTGCGAGTCGGCGACTTCGGCGAGCGCGGTAGCATGGCAACGTCGAGTATTTTAGAACCGATGATGATGATGATAGCAGCGATGTCGGTGGCGATGCTGACAGCGACGACGGCGCGGCCAGTGACGGCGCCGATGCCGATCACGCCGGCGACGATGACGGCGTCTTCGCGTCGGCGGTGCAGGTTTTGTAATGAATTCGAAATGCGCGCGCGACAGACGCGCGAGAGTGGCCCGCATGGAATTATGTGACACGTATCGTGCCGCCCCAGCACGCGCGCAAGGGGCGTTCGGACGATTTCGACATGCGCGAGCGCGAAACCCGTTCGGTAGCATGTTAAGAACATGTTGAACAACACATGGTTTTCTCAAGAATTCGCAAGAGCACGCGCGCACGCTTTTGTTGAACATCCGTGTTGCGAAACCTTGTGTTGTATATTTTTGTTTGGTACTAGATTCAAAAAACCAGTCCGAAACCGATGGTTGCGGGCGGTTTTCGGCACGCGCGCGCGACGACGCGCGCGCGCTTCATCCAGATTTTTGGCGAGGGGTTCTCGCGACGGCACGCGCGCCAAGGCGTTTGAACGATTTCGGCGTGCACGCGCGAAGCCCGTCTTGCAGCACTTGCTGAAACAATTGAAAAGCCGATTGTTTTCTTAAGAATTCGCAAGAGCGCGCGCGCATGCCTTTTTGTTTGGAAACCCGCGTTGCGAATCCTTGTCTTTTGTATTTTTGGACACTCTATTCTGCAACCCTTCCGGAACCTATGGTTCTGGACGGATTTCGGCCCGCGCGCGCGACGACGCGCGCGCGCTTTTCATCAACTTTGTTGTAAGGGCTTGTCGCGACGGCGCGCGCGCCGGGGCGCTCGAACGATTTTCTACATGCGCGCGCGCGAAGCCCGTTTTGTAGCATGTGTTGAAAATATTGAAACACCGAACGCTTCCTTAAGAATTCGCAAGAGAGCACGCATGTGTTACGTTTATTCTTCGCTTGTTTTTAGAACCTTCGTTGCGACACCTTATGTTCTGATGTGTTTGGGGCACTCAATGTTTAAATGCTTCCGAAACCGATGTTTTTTGACGGGTTTCGGCATGCGCGCGCGACGACGCGCACGCGCACTTCATCTAATTTGATGCGAGATATTTTTGAAAACTCGTGATTTATAATAAACGGGCGCGCGCCCGTACACACATATATATACATGCATATATATATATATATATATATATATATATAGATGTCTATATGTGCATATATATATATATATATATATATATATGTATGCACATCTATATATATATATATATATACAAACACATATATACGCATGCGTTGCAGAGGATGGCGGGGGAAGGGGGGGGGGGGGCGATGCCGCGTCCCCTGGGACGGTGTCGACTCAAAATTAGGATGGACGGCGGGGCAGAATCACATGCAAAATTGCAATGCGAAAACATGAATCTTGCACCCGGGGGGGGGCGGATAGCGGTAGAACCCATCTCTTTTTAGAAGGGGGGATATATGCGTTGAGCCTGCGTTGTGTAATTCACTTAGCGAACTTGAAGTTGCCAACTCCACTGCTCGCGCAATCTTTGCAAAACCCACGCGGGAGCGATTGCTGGTGCGTCTCTGCGGCCGCGCTAGCCCGCGCATGCTCGCGCGCGCAGCGGCCGGCTAGTTTGGCGCGACCGACGCGGGCGCGGTGGCGCTGGCCGCTCGGCGCATCCCAGCGGGCAGTTCAGCGCGAGTCCACGACTTGGGCGGGCGCGGTATCATGGCAACGTCGACAGCGGTAGACGCGATGATGATAGTAGCGACGCTGGCGACGATGCTGACAGCGACGACGGGGCAGCCAGTGACGGCGCCGATGCTGATCACGCCGACGACGATGACGGCGTCTTCGCGTCGGCGATGAAGGTTTTAGGGGAAATTCGAAATGCGCGCGCGGCAGACGCGCGAGAGTCGCTCGCATTCAATTATTTGACACGGATCGCGCCACCCCAGCTCGCGCGCAGGGGCGTTCGGACGATTTCGACATGCGCGAGCGCGAAACCCGTTCGGTAGCACGTTAAGAACATGTTGAACAACACATGGTTTTCTCAAGAATTCGCAAGGGCACGCCCGCAAGCTTTTGTTGAACATCCGCGTTGCGAAACCCTGTTGTTTTGCGTGTTTCTGGGGCGCTCGATTTTGACATGCTTCCGAAACCGAAGGTTTTTGAAGGATTCCGGCATGCGCGCGCGACGAGGCGCGCGTGTGCACTTCGTTTCGTTTATCGCAAGGGATTTCTGCAAACTTCTGATATTTGATAAACGAATGCGCGCCGACCCCCCTGGGACGGTGTAAGTTCATGTTTAGGATGGGCGATGGGGCAAAATCATATGCACATTGCACTGCGCAAAGGTGAGTCTTCAACCCCTGGGGGGAGGTGGGAGGGTCGGCGGGGCCTTTCTTCTTTTTTTTTTCTCCGGGGGGGGGGGGGGGGGGGGTCGAGGGCGGCGACGCAGCAGCGACGGGGCGGCAACGGCGACAAGATCACTGCTGGCCCAGGCGACGGGCGGCGACGAGGCGGCGACGGGGCGGCGACAGCGACAACATAGCGGACAGACCGACAGGAAGGAGAACACGACGGGCGGCGACGAGGCCGCGACGGGTCGGCGACGGCGACAACATAGCCGCCAGACAGACAGACATGCCACGCTCCTAAATAATAAATTAGAAGCCCTAAATGCATGCGCAAGTTTGGGAAAGTGAATCTCAGGAGACACGGGGCACCGCGGTTTCTAAAACAACGAGCGCCGAATTGATGGAAGCGGCCACCCCTCCTGCTGCGCGCAACGCTCCGCCGCCCTTCCGCCCGGGGGATCTCTCCTGCCTGGCCGCCCTCGCGTCGCGACGGAACCGCGCGAATTCTTCGCGGGGAATTTCTCGGCCCCCAGGTGCTCTAGCCGGGCTCCGGGGCCGTCAGAAAACAACTCGGCATGGAGAACTAGTCCCCGGGAAAAGGCCCAGACTTTCTGGGGCGTGGCCGAGGGCGCGCAACCGTCAATCCTCGCTCGCCGCCGACTGCCCGCAGCCTCGCGAGCTGAGCTCGCACGAGGGTCTGAAGACTGAAAATTTCGCTGCCCCCGAGGGGCACATCGGGCGCTACCAGAGCGGCGCGAGCAGCAGTGAAGAGAAGATGACCAGCAGCGGCAGGCTCGAGAGAGCGCCGGGAAGGACATCTGAGACCAAGACGAGAGACGGGATAATCAAGAAACGGGATGGGTTGGATGATCAGCGCGAGAGCATACTGGAAGACGGGGGGGGATCTGGCCCAGTAGCGAAGGAATGCACCAGGGCCGCCGCAGCCCATCATGCATCCATGGCATACATGAAGCGTCGTGGAGACGCATCGATGTGATCAAAGATCCTAGGACTGTCTTAGAGCTGCTGTGCTGAAGCCGATTGGCAGCGCCTGCTGACAGGCGCAGACCAGGCCCCAGTTGATCTCTGGGGGATCTCCAGCGCACTCGGGATATCAAGAGCGCAAACGAACCGCAAAAAGGTCCCAGGGAGAGGGTCGGCGAAAAGCGTCAAACGCAAGCTTTTAGAGATCAACCTTTGGAGCTTCAATTTCGGGCGCCGCGGAAAATATTTCCCAGGAGGGGGCGGATGCCCACGCTAAAGATTGACGGCGAGAAGCGGCCAGCGGCAGCGAAGATTGGCGAAACTGGAAAGACCCGAGCAGCTTGGGAGATATTCTCGACCAGCGGCGAAGTCTGCCACCACCAAGGAGACAGGCGAGCAGCGCCGATATCTTACAGAGGCAAGTTAGCACAAGCAGCCCTCGCGAGCAGCGAGTGCAATTTCCCCCGCCCGGGCAAAGCGCGCACGGCGGCGCGCGCGAGAGACGCAAGAGCGGGGGGGGGGCATGAACTGAAAGACATAGCGGAGGAGTTGGCACGGCACGTTTGCTATACTGCTACTGGGAGACAACAGCGGGAGAACGACCGCGGGCGACGTCGCAGCCGCGACCGTGCCATTTCAGCACTGGAGTGCCCCAACTCTCCCGTTTCAGAGGCCCCTGGCCCCAAGGCCAAACCGAGGCAAGTCAAAAGCGGAACAACTTGGAACGCTGACCAATCTGGGATATCCCCCGCCAACCACCCCTCGATGTTCGGCAGCCCCCAGCGAGGGGGCCCCGCCGAGGGGCGATCAAACATTTAGCTCATGTGAGCGCGAGGCCAGCAAGCTTTCTACTCAGATCGAATGGCCCTTCCAGTTTCGGAGAACCTCGAGGGCGCGCAGAGCTGCCCCGACATGATCAGCACAAGCTCTGGCGAGCCCACGGGCCTCGGAGTTCGGCCCGCGGTCGATGTCAGCGAGGGGCGGGCGCGGCGCAAACGCATGGATCATGCCCGACCCGGGGCAGCCCTGGATGGCGCCGCTCTCGATCACGACGGCGACGGCAAGGCTGTTCTCGCAGCGCGCGAAGCATCGCGCGCGCGAGCGCAGGCAGGGGGCGCAGTGCAAGAGAGCCGCAGGGAGACGGAGCCATCGAAGACATATGAGCAGCCATGCATCAGCGATCGGCGGGAAGACCTGACCGCAATCAAAACTCACGAGCACGGGCGTGCGAGAGATGGCTGCGCCATGATCAAATGTCTGCGCGCTGTATATTCGCGAGCAGGCGTCCGGCTCTAAGATGTTGACGCGGAGCGTTTCCTGAAATAACCCGCGCTGTGTTCTCGCGATAAACTCGTTCAGGGATCTGCTGAGGGACTTGTTCGCAATATTTACTCAGCCCCAGGGGCCTTGTTCGGGGCGCGTCTCTGATCGCAGCGGCGCCGCCGTCTGCTTCGCTGCTTTTCGGGATGAACACTTTTTCTGAAGTCGTTGAAACCGATCGGCGGAATATTTCCGGAAGGGGCTGTTGAGCACCTCTGGGCTTTTAGGGCGACGTTGCCATGCTACGAAGGGGGGCCCGTCGGGCCCTGGAGCAGACAGAGTGGGCGGGGGGCTCGAGGCAGAGCCGCGCGGGGCCCAGGGCAGGGGGGGGGAAGGCCCCGAAGATCGGAGTAGCACCAAAGCTGTGTAAATACTTCTGGGCACTCGCAGAGTCGATCTGCTTTCTCTTGAAAGCGGTGAACCAGCGGTGGCCGAGCTCCTGCATCGCGTTTCCTGGCCCCGAGCAAACCCCGTCAGCGCGTCGAGCGCCGCGCGCGCAGATTCGCCTGTCGAACGGGCCCCACAGACGGCCCCGCGAAACAAGAGCACGCGGGCGGCGGCGGGGCTTCTTAGCAGCGCAGGCTGGCAGTTCCCTCTGCAGGATAGCCTGAACTTCAACCTGCGCGCCTTCAGCTACGCTGCAGTGGATCTGGCTCGACGCCGGCTGAAAACCCGAGACGCGCAGCAAGCGGACTGACTTCTCGAGGGCGCCCACCTCGAGGCAATGGCGAGCCAATTCGCGCGCAGTTGGGAGTCTCTGTGCCAAGCGGATATCTAGCCTCCGAACAGCTCAGCATCTACCTGCGATGACCAGGTGGCGAAAGACAAGAGTCTCGGGGCGCTTCGCGACCATGGCACCCCCAGCTCCCTGGGCGGCCCCCCTCGCGACCCGCGTCTGCCACTTGGGGGGGGGGCTCCAAACCGTCGCCCAGGGCACAAACGTTCTCGAGGTGGTCGGAATATTCGCGCTGCGGAAAAAATATCTTCGGGGTAGTTCCCCCTCCAGACGGGGCCGGGTGGCCCGCGGCAATGGGCGTGGACGGCGGCGCGTGGTCCGAGAGGCCCTTGACCTGGAGGGCATCGGGGCGCTTACTCACCTGGCCGCTAAAGAATAGCCGGTTGCAGACCAGACCAGGAAAGCCCATGCATATACGATCAATTATGTTGAGGGTGCCCAGCGGCTTGTTGTAGCGGGGGGGGGGGGGGTCAGGGGCGTCGATCTCGGTCGCGCCGGCTAGGATAGGGTTCAGAACAGGGCCCTTGGAGGCCCGCCAGTCTCTAACAATGCCAATTGGATCGATGGAGGGGTCTGCGCCCAGGTGCCCGGGGAGCTGGTCGGCCAGGTTAAGACCACCAGCGACGATCACGAGCCAAGTGGAAGGGGGAGAGGTAGCAGCAGCAAGACGACCACGAATAGCATCGGCAGCGCGTTCACGCTCGAGACGAGATAGACCATGACTGTGAATATTGCAATGCGAAATCCAGACATCCTCTGAAAACGCGATGGCGAGTCTGATGGCACGACCGCGAACAAGGGTGTTAGACTGAACTTGAAGAAGCCTATTCTAGCACTTGTTGAGTTTAAGGTACATGATCGTAGCTCCACTGGCGGCGGGGTCGGCGCAGGAAGAAGAGACGAAGGTGGTGTGGTAGCGGAAGTCCTGCACCTCAGCTATGCTGCCATGGTACTCTTGGATTGCAACCGGAGAGCCAGGCTGCCACAGCTTCCTCTCCAAGGCCAGCTTCTGCGAGCGCTCGTGAGGCTTCGAGTGGAAGAGGGCTTGGGCGTTCCATGATGCAAGAGGAATAAAGAGAGAGGGGGGGGGGGCGACGGCCAAAGGGGTCATGCCAGCCTGCGAAAAGCCTGCTGAAAGGCCCCTCTCAGCCTCCACCGGGCCCGTGTAGGAAGCCTTGACGCCTGCGATGCTGTCCTGCTTATCGAGGCTGAAATCGCGGATGTTGGCCATGACGAAGGAGAGGACAGGAGACGTGTCGCCCTGCTGTGTTTCAATTCGGACCAACTGCTTCCACCGGCATGATATTTCACCCTTTGCTGTGTCACTGTAGAACTTGAGGTCCGGGCGCTTCTGCTCAAGGATATTGCGCACTCTCTTGAGTGCGATCTCGCGCTTGATCGGGGCGACGTTCTTGTCGGGGGAGATGAACAGCTCCTGTTGCTCGCCTGCGGGAGCTGCGACACGGAAGCGCTCCCATTCACCGTCAGCACATCGAAGAACTCCGGCGGTTTGTTGCACGTCGCGGGCAGCGCAGGCACGAGCGCCCTTGATCCGCAGCACGAACTTGCTGGGCACAGGGTCGCCCTCGATGGCGAAGTCGTCCTGCTCCAGCTGGGCTCGAGAGAGCCAATCAGATGGTGAGGCCAGCACGGCGGCCTTGGCAGTGGAGAGCTCGGAGCGGAGGAGCAGGATGGTGGGGTCGATGTTGCGATTGAAACCAGCAGGGCGAGGAGGAGCACGGCGGTCCGACGTGACCTCCCCGAGGGCGAGGTGGAGGGCGGTGATCTGCGCCTCGAGATGGTCGACGCGCTCCTCCTGGGTGGACTGGCGTTTCTCCATGGAGCTGAAGCGGAGCTCGAACTTCTCCTCCACCGCGTCCATCCCGCTGGTGACGGAGGCGGACAGGGCGGAGAGCGACGCCTGCATGGTGGCCAGGGACTCCAGCATGTGTTGCTTGGTGTTAGTGACCTGCGAGCGGGGTCCTTCGAACTCTTCAATGCCCACCTGGTCGGTTCGCGCTCGCTGTCGCCGTTCAAACTCATCATTATCTCGCGAAGCCGCGGCAGCCATGGCAGCGTAGCGAGGCGATTGAGGGGATTGTGTCTCAGTCCTGACGGAATCGTAAGAAAGAGATGGGGCAAATGCCCGCGGCGTGCGTCCAGGCGCACCCTCGAGGTTTGTCGCACGGAGGCGGGAACCAAAGCTCGAAGCCCCACGACAAGTGTTCCGAACTTGAGCCAAAATGGCTACGAAGAGGTCCAGACCTCCTCCTCCTCCTCCTCCTCCTCTTCCTCCTCCTCCTCCTCCTCCTCCTCCTGGTCTCTCTTCCTGCTATGCAGCGCTCTGCAGCGGTCCCCTCTCAAACGCGCCGCGGCCACGCGCGGTGGTATCATTCGTGCGCTGACGAACGGTAGCCGTCCGACAAGAGGAGAGACGTAAGGGGAAGGCCACATGCTCATCAGCAAAATAATGACCCCTCTTCCTCTTCCTCCTCCTCCTCCTCCATCCACCCCCCTCCACCCTCATCCCCGTGGGAACCAGAGTACTTCCCCCAAAAAACGCCGACACACGCATCCCCACCCTGAGATGCAACGTGATGAAAAAATGCAACATCGTTAAAAATCAGGGCCGGAGCTCGAGGCCCCATGTTTCTGTTACGTTTTCCGAGCCAGATCGATCCGTGACGGCCCGGGGCCCGAAACCAAACGAAGACTCCCGGTACCAAAAGAGTTGCAAAGCCCAGATGTCTTGGCAGGTTGGTGAAGTCGGCGCTCATTTCCGATCCCTGTATCCTGCCGTCTTCGCTTTTCTCCGCTGGCGGCGGCAGGCCACGCAGGGCCAGTCAAGCCGCTGTACTCGCGCCGCGGCAGCTCGGCGCCGCGCGCTGCAGTGTGGTACGCACTAGTCTACGGAATCCCAAGCAGTGCAGCGAAAACCACAAGGATACGGTGGACACATACGAAAAGAAACCTCGCTATGAGAAATCTCTAAGGAGCACCCAAGAAGCCCCCAAGAGGCACCCACGAGGCCCCAAAGAGCCCTAAGAGGACCCCGAAGGTGGCCCCAAGAGACCAAAGCAGCGTCGTAGTCGTCCCCTTTCAGGGTCGGCGGCACTGGGCGTAAGGCCTTCGCAATGCCGCTGTCAGAAATCTGCTATCGCTCGGACGCCCATTCCCCTTTTTTTCGGCTTCGTGGGCTTATGTTTCGCAAGATGCTGATCGAGGGTCCTCGCCGAGATGCAATGCACACGCCCTAGCGATGCCAAGGAAATCTAAGGGGCACAATGTCGACGAGCTCTGAGCTTACCTGGTGACCCGAGGCGCGGGTCCAGCGGAGGGGCGACAAGTTTCCGAGGAGCACCTGATAGCAGGCTGGTTCCTTGCACGATGCACCTGGTGTAGTGAGATTCGTCCCCATCCTTCCCCTCTTGTTCTTTGCTTCCCCGTCCTATGATTCGACCTCCGCCCTCCTCTTCACCCTCCTCCACACCCTCCTCAGTTATCTCCTCGCACTCCCCTCCCCTCTCATGGGAGAAGGCCATCAGTATCCCAGTGGTGTTGCTTGACCTGACTCGAACATACTGCGCGCGCTTTGAAAATCCGCCAGGGCCCGCGTGGCACAGAGACGTGCAAAAAATCACCCCCCCACGGCACCGTATCGACCACGATCCGTCACATTTGGAGGGAGGCCCAATGAAACTTGAAACGCGTTTCCCTCAAACTTCCAACCCGCAAATATGACAGTAAACATTCGCCGGTGTAGCATAATCCATAATCCTCTGCCAAAGCCGTCCACAAATTCAATCCGACAGGGGCATCGCTTCGTCCACGTCGTGTCGCCAACTGCGCAGTCACAGTCAGACAAAACGACGTCCATGTCAAGGCCACCGAACGCAGACCTACCTGACAGTCAGAACCCATGCATGGCAGGGCCTAGAGTGTTTTCGAGTGGCGTACTGTCATGGACATCACGAATGCACCGCTCTTGGGGCTGCTTAGAAGAAAACCCTTGTCGCCTGCACGTCGCCGAAACGAATAACAACAAATGAATTCATGTGCTCAACTCGTGTGCAGGCAGTGGAGCTGACAGTGGAAGGCGCCACCCCCGCTTCAGTCAGCGCCAACTGCGCAGTCTCAACACCGCTTCTTGATACTGTAACCTGCAGCATGATCAACACAACTAGTTACGTACCCGGCTAGATCAAAAAGGACTTGCCACATACGCGGTATCCTCCTCCTGCTCCCGCTTCTGGAGAATGGGCAGGTTGATCTAGCTTAGCTAAGCCTCACAAAGTTTTGCAGCGCAACAAGAAACAACTCAACTCGGAAGGGTCCTGGCGTACAAGCGCAAGCGCAGTTGAATCGACATTCCGATACAGTCGACGAAGCAGCGTGTGGAGCGAGGACGAGGAGGGAGGCGGAATGTGAGAGGAGAGAAGAGGAGGGAGGAGGGCGGATGGACCGGGGTAGTGAGGAAGAGAGACAAAGTAGGAGGAATAAAGGATGGATGGAGGGAGGTGGCGAGTTTCTGACAGGGTGAACTTCGCCCCTTTCGAGCACATTGCACCATGCGCCACTATTGCACCTGGTGTCTGGTCGACATGCTCAGCTACTGGCACTGGGGCGCTACCCGCAGCAAGCGTGGATGGAACCATCTGTCTGGAAGAGACGTGAGATTAAGCAGCGTGCCGATCGCCTAGTCAACGCAATCATGGCCTTGCAGAACTAATGGCAACATGCTGAACACTGTAGTCCAAGTTTCAAGCTGGAAGACGTGAGTGTGCAGATCCAGCGCGACGGACGGCGGAGAGGATCATTGCCCGATCGGCGTCCGCCTGGTTGATGGAAGCACGTGGACACGGGAAACGGATTGCCAGAACCGCTGCAACTGCCAGAATTGATCGTGCAATTTCTGTATCAGATTTTGCCGCAGAGCTGATGGCAGCTGATTCGTGCGAGAGATTTCTTGCACAGGCATGCTGCTTTAACATTGGAACTCATACATTCGGCTAGTCAGACCAGATTTCAAGCTGCACGAAATGAAGGGGGGAAAAGGACCATAACGGAGGGAGGAGTATAAAGAGGAATATGAGGACAAAGCAAGGGAAGGGAGAAGGAAAGGGAGGGAGGAACGATAGCGGAGGAGGACGAAGACGAAACAGCGTCGTGAGGCCCACGCTGCAGCAACCTCACCTTTCCCACAGCCTGCGGCGCGGAGCCGGCGTGCCCTCGCAGCCGCCGCCGAGCGGGCGGTGTCAACCGCCCGGCACGGAGAAGACGGTCCTCGCGAGGCCCGCGCTACAGTCGGCACATACGATAATAATTCAGACTGAAAAATGTTAAACAGCGTGGAACTCAGACAACGTGCGTTCTAGCACTCTGCGTTGTGCAATATGTGTTGTTCAATCTACGTGGTGCTCTATCTATATATATATATATACGTATGTATACAGCTTTATTGCACGTGTCCACGCCAATGGTCTAATAGCTCAGTTTCCCCCTCAGATTGCGGTTCGCCGCGAACCGCCCGACGCCCCCTTCCCCCGCAGCTGCGCCAAGCCAAGAGCAAGACCCCCGCAGCCAGAGCAACCAAGCGTGGCAGTCCACACTGGTTTCGCTCTGGGCTTCACGTGCCAGCTTCACGACAGGGAGGGGGCGTTTCAGGACCCAGGTCCCACTGAACCCCAGTCCGCGGCACCGCAAAAACAGGGAAAACACGCTATACCTGATGGGCTACGGCACCTCAGGCAAGCATTGAGCTGGCTAGCCTGTACAATAGATCAGTATGGTGGGCGGTGAGAGGGTCGGGAGCCAGAACAGCTCTGGAGCGGAGGGTAGACGGCGTAGGGGATACACGCACCAAAGGGTACATACAAGCCTGTATACGGACATACCGTTTTATTGCGCGTGCCCACGCCAATGGTCTAATAGCTCAGTTTCCCCATCAGATTGCGGTTCGCCGCGAACCGCCCGACGCCCCCTTCCCCCGCAGCTGCGCCAAACCAAGAGCAATAACCCCGCAGCCACAGCAACCAAGCGTGGCAGTCCACACTGGTTTCGCTCTGGGCTTCACGTGCCAGCTTCACGACAGGGAGGGGGCGCTTCAGGACCCAAGTCCCACTGAACCCCAGTCCGCGGCACCGCACAAAAAAAAACGAGGAAAACACGCTATACCAACTCAACCCCCTCGTGGTTTACTAGCCGTGAAAATGCGGTTAAACTCTCCACCTCATCCACCTCATTTGCAGTGCCGTAGTCTGCTTTCGAATTGGGAAACACGAGATCATTGCCAGAGCGAAGCTCGTCAGTATATGCAGTTTTTTACAAAAAGAAAAAACACCTGCTCAAAATTCTGAGAACGCTCGCAACAAACGCAGTCTGTGTAAAAGAGCGGCGGCGGCCTGGCCCGCGGGCCGCAAGCGTGCGAGGTCTGCCACCGCACCCTCGGCGTAGATGCGGGCCGTCATGCTGCTGGCCCACCTGCCCTTGACGAGCGCGGCCTCCATGGAGGCCGACCGCAAGGAAACATCTGAGGCGCCTCCTCGTCGGGCAGAGTGCCATGAGAAGCGCCCAGGAAGGCCCAGGCCGCGCGTGAGGGCCCCGAGCGCACCTCTGGGCTGGGCGGGCGACCTCCACGACAGGGCTTCGCCTGCGGGCCGCTGCTGCGCGACCAGCCTGAGCATTGCCCTGGCAACTGCTGACCGGATGACGACGGCATCTGCAGCGCCCTTGCCCGCTGTCGTCTTAGACGTCCTGATCCGCAGCACGACTGAGTCACCTCGGTCGAGAACGTCGCCCGTCGTCAACGCAAAAGCCTCGCCACCCCGCAGCAGGCCTTCGAAGCTGATAAGCAGCAAGCAACTCACGTCGAACGCTCCAGCCTCCGCCGCCAGGCCTGCCAGGCCCGCGACGACGTCGGGCGTGAGCGGCAGCGCCCGCTCTGCAGGCTCCGCTCGACGCCAGGCCTTCAGCAGCGCCCGCGACTGGTCCAGCCTGCACCGCAGCTCGGGCAGCAGGAAGCACACGCCCGCGACGGTGTTGTTCGCCAGCGCGATGCCCGCTCCGCTCTGCCAGGTAGCCTCCACATAGCTGGCGACCAGGCTGTCAGCATCCTCCGCCTCGTCGCCCAGGATACGCACCTCCTGAGGGCTCACCCCGCAGTGCCTCAGCTGGTCCTGCACTGCGCGAGTGTACCTCGCTCGAGTCGCAAACCTCACTCGTGGCGAGGCGAGGGTCTGCTGGCGCTTCCCGCGCCGCTTCAGCACGGCACCCGCGGACCGCGCGGGATCGCAGCGGGCCGCGCGTCGCCGCGTTTCCTGAACCGTGAGCCACGCCACAGCTTGCGCGACGGCTCGTCCGCCGGGCTGTCCTCCGAGACCACGTAGCCGATCAGCGGGTACATGTCCGCCGCGATCGCCATGGCCATCCAGCGCCTCAGCGCTGGCTGCAAGCGGCGGCGGCTGCTGCGACCCTTGGTCACGATGGCCGCCGCGACCTGACTGTCGACGAGGTGAAGCCACCGAGTGCAGTGTCGGGCTGGTTTCCGCGCTCGCCATCGCATGGCTGCCAGCGCCGCCTGCAGCTCTCTCGCGTCGATGTGCTCGCGCGGCCACGCCGTGCTCAGCACGACGCGCCGCCGCCGCGCAAGGGGCCCAGGCTCCAGCGAGGTCAGCCTCTTGGACGGCACGGCAGGCCGCAGTCCAGCCGCGCGTCCGAGCCCACCTTCTCCGCGCAGCTCAGGCAGTGGAGGACGAGACGCCTGGCCTCCTCGGTGTTCGGGTCGCCCGCGCTGTCCTCGAAGCAGCCGCGCTGGTCCCAAGTCTCGCGGCGCTGGCCGACGCGCGCGATCTCGGGCACGGGCAGGGGGCGCGCCAAAGCGGACTCCGCCAGGAGGACGTGCTTCAAAGCCCATGCGACCGCATAGTCGCTGAAGCTGTTCCCGAACAGGAACGCCCTGGCGTCTGAGGCGGCCTGCGTGTTCGAGCCCTTCGTGGCTACCGCGGTGTAACCCTCATCGAGCCCGAGCAATCGTTCTCTCACCGCGCAGCTTGGCAGTCTCCCTGGCAGCTTCCCAGAACAATCCTGGGCGAGATTTTCCCCCTCGTACAGCGCAACGTGATAGCGGGCGAAATCGGCCTGCCAGCGCGCTCGCGCCTCACTGGGTGCCGAGGCCAGGCCGCGCGGCGCCGACGGGAAGCTCGGGGGCGGCCTGCAGCACACCAGCGTCGGGAAGGGGAGCGGGCGCCCGGGCCAGCGAAACCCCTGGTCCTCCCACTCGATGTCCAGCAGCGGCCCGTTGTCTGCCACGCCCTCGATGTAGCAGCCCTTGTCGACACGGCGCAGCGGCGGTGCCACCTGGAGCTGCCAGCTGAGCCAGAAGAACCGCGGCCTGCTACACGGCACCATGACCGACGATCAGATGAAGTACGGCTTAACTCCCATGCAGCTGGACATGGCCTTGACATACTCGTCTGTCATATTCGCCACGTTCCCCAGCAGCGAGTAGAAGCGCCGCCCGAACGTCTGCTGCAAGAGCCGGAAGATCCTGGGCACCTCGTAGAACAGAGAGCTCTTGCGGCCATGCAGGCCTCCACCGCTCGCGTTGAGGCGCGAGAGATCCTGGCACGGGCCGCCCGCGCCAGAGATGCGCGCGTCCACCGCCCCCGAGAACGCGTCGAAGAGGTCCTGCACCAGGTTCTCGTCCACCCGCGCCACGTCGCCCCAATCGATCGCGCCTGACCAGCTCAGCCGGACAACTCGCCTGGCCTTCGCGTCGGTCTCGGCGGTGACATAGGCGACGATCCTGACGGGCAACCTCGGGGGCGACACCGCGCGGCCGCTGATGCCGTCGGAGAGCCCCACGACTAGGACATTGAGCACCTTCAACACAACTGCCCTCGGGATCCTCGGCTTAGACACAGTTCAGGGGCACCGCGGGTCTACAAGCACGTTGAGCAGCCGAGCGCCCACGCCGAGGTGATCAGCGACCTGGCTCACGGATTCGAGCGCCGATGCCGCCTCCCCGCGAAGGCTCGTGGACGCGCAGACGCCGCCCCTGAACTCGGAGGCGTCTGAGACCGTGGCCATCCCTTCGATGCGGGCGCGGAGAGAAGTGGCCGCTGTAGGCAGCAACGTGAGGCCCAAGAGGAGCTCCTCGACCATCTCGGCATTGCATCGGACCGTCGATCGCGCCGTCGACAGGGGCCATGCGGAGTTGAGGAGGCCGAAAAGCGGGCGTCTAAACTCAAAAGCCCGCACCAGCTTGCCGACGACCGTCACCCGCCAGGGCGCCCGCTCCTGCGACAGAGTCGCGAGGCAAAGGGCAGCGGTGCTCAGCGCCTTGGGGCCTGGCGCCGCCAGCCGTCCGCTGACGCCATCCACGTCGGCCCCCATGCGATCAACCCGCGTCTCCCGCAGGTGAGCCTTCCCCGCCGAGTAGGCCACGCCAGCGCGCCTGTAGCTCTCCCGAACGCGCCGCTGGCAGTCCGCCTCGGTGCCCACAAGCTGCCGCGCCCGCACCTCGTCCGCGATCTCGGGCGCGTCGAAGTCGTCGATGTACACCTGCCACCAGCCGGCCTCGCGGCCACTGCCCAGCTCGACGATAGGCCGTGCTCCGTCCTTCCGCCACTCCGGCTCGAGCGGAAACCCTGCACCCCTGGGCGGCGGCAAGCGGCGCAGTCTGCGGTGGATGTGCTGGAAGACCGGGGCCGCCAGCACCCACCCCGTGGCAATCACCGCGGACGCGATGTAGACCTGCCGCTCGGGGCGCCCGAAGAGCGCGCCAGGGAGAGACCTGCCGACAGCCATTTAGGGGTGCCAGACCTAGGGGATTATCCGGACGAAGAAGGCCCCCTTCTGGTCGTCACCCGACCACAGCAGCAACTTGCCCTCGGGGATGTGCAAGGACACCCAGTTCGTAGACGCCGCGAGGAGTGACGCCTCACCGACATGCGGCTTGAGCAGGGCGTTGCCAGGGACCATGTTCATGATTGGCCTGGTGACCCGCTCGGCGCCTGGCCCTGGCTTGCCCTTCTTCTCCACGGCGAAGGGCCCGTTCATGAGCGGCCCACCCTGGACCCTGACGAGCTGGCCCTCGCTCAGCACCGCGGAAATCCCGAGCTTCACGAGGTGCACCGCGAGCTCGCGCCAACCCGCTTCGCCCGCGACGTTGACCCTGGCTCGAAGCATGGGGTCGGGCCAGTCGGCCTCGGGAAGAAAAGCCTTCTCGGGCGAGGCCAGCCACTCGGAAACGTCGGGCTCCACGAAGTCCAAGGCGCCCAGCGCCGCGGCATGCTCGGGCCGCGGCAAGCCTGGCGCCAGCTCCGCGAGCACGCGGGGCAACGCTTTGGCCACGGGCTCGCCCGTGTAGTCCACGGTCGCCTCGCTGAGGGCCGCGTCGGCGGCGGGCGCGCTCACCTGCTCGAACGGGTCCCCCCAGGAAGTCGACGACGCGGGACTTCGGGAAGCCCAGTGCCTGCTGCTGTGCCTGGGACAAAGTCGGGCGATGCCTCCAACCCTCCTTGCAGCGACCACAGTACGTGTAATTCAGCGCCGTGACGGTGAGAAGCAACTAGGCCTCCTCAGCTACCTGTCAAGCGAGAGGCCCGCTTCTGCACTTGTGCCCAGCATCTCTGGTCGCGCACCAGCGCCTAACAGCCAGGAGGCTTGGCAGGGGCAGCGGCAACAAGTCGCGAACGCGCCTGCCGCTCCCGCTAAGTGTGGACACGCGCTCTGCAAATTCTCTCGAGAAGTCCACCAGGCTGCCAGGGTGGCGCTCGACGAGCTGCACAAGGTGCACCGCCATGTCGACGCTCGTGATGGTCGTGCCGAACTGGACCGTGACCTCGGCGCGCCACGCCTCAGCGTCGCGCGCGCAGCACAGCCCGCGGCGGGGAGCCCCCGCATGCCGTCTAGGAGTGAGGCGCTCGCCGGCTCTCGCTGCTGGCCCCCGCCAGGAGGCGCCCCCGCCGCGAAGCGGCTCCTTGGCCCCTCCGCCTCCAGCCGGGGGAAGTCATCAGACGCGAGCAGCGACCCGCTGCTACAGGTCGGGAACCGCGCCGCGCCCTCCTCCTCGGAAGCTGCACCTCCAGCGGCCTCGGCAACGTCTGCTACCGCTTCTGGCCGCGCGACTCCGCCATGAAGATCCGCAACCGCGCCTTGTACTCCTTCGACGTCTCGCCATCCTTCTTCGGGCAGGCAGCCCTCGCCGCCTTGCAGTTCAGCGGCGCCTGTGAGCCTCCAGCGGGCAGCTTCTTGGCGGCCCCGTCGAGCTGCGAAACGCGCTGGCGAGGCGGCCCCTCGCCATCCTTCGCGCTGCCCTTCGGCTCCCTCGGGCGGTCGGGCGCGCGATTCCCAGGCAGCCGCGCTGTCGCGGGGGGCATCCCCCCCGCCTGGCTTGCAGGAGGAGGCGCCAGCAGCGGGCGCGCCCCCTCCCAGCCTCCACTTCAACCATGGGGCTTGCGAAGCCGGCTGCTGAGCTCTTCCAGCTTCAACTCGCCGAGCTCGATACTGCGGATCATCTCCTCCTCCTCCTCCTCGCTGCGCAACGCGGTGGGCTCGTCCTTGGCGGGGATCAACTCGAGCCACTTCGCCGCGCCCCAGTGGCCGTCGCCGACTGCCACCTGCGCCGCCATCAGCCGCTGGGTCAAGATGTCCAGCGCCTGAGGAATCTCGCCCTGGAGGAGGAAGTCGATCGCCTCGGCCAGCGCCCGCGTCTCGCGATACGCAGCCACCCCGATATGCTGCACCGGGCTCTGCGGCAGGTAGATCATGAGCAGGTGCCTCAGCGCGCGCCGTCGTCGGGCCCGCCGCCGCGTCACCCTCGACGGCGCCGAGGAACTCCGCCATCTGAATCGCTCTGACAACTTGCCAGGCTGGCCCTGCGCCATCTTCCTGCAGTGAGCCCGCGTCGTCGCCAGACCCCCTGCGGCCGCGGCCCCGTCGGCCGCGCCGAGGGGGTCCGCGGCGGCGCCGGCGTTCGAGCTGCCAGCAGCCTGCGCGGCCGAGCTCCTGAGCACTGCCATGAGCGCCGTCGCCAACTCCTTCGCGCCCTCTCCTGCAGCACCCCCGCCGGCCGCAGCCGCAGCAGCTGGCCCGCCCGAGACGCGCGTCGCCTCGGCGCTGGGGCCCTTTGCGACCTTCGCCATGCGCTCCGCGAGCACCTCGGCGAGGCCCCGCTTCTTCGGCTTGCCCTCGCTCGGCGCGGCCTCTGCGCTGACTAAAGGCGCGCCAGCCGCAGCGGCCCCTGGCGCTGCCGAGGCGAACCGGCCCCGCGCTGCAGCGAGCCTGGCCCGCAGCTCGTCCCGCGTGGGCTCCAGGTCGAGAGGGGGGCCCGCAGCCCCCGCGGTCAGGGCACTGTCGCCGAGCAACCCATCGAAGGGAGCGTCGTGGCCCTCGGCCGCATGCTTGGCCGCGCGCGGCCCTGCTGGACCAGGCGTCGGCGGCGCGGCGCTCGCCTTCCTCGGGCGCGCCGCCCGACGTGGAGCGGCCACCCGCGCCGCGCGCGGCCCCGGCAGGTCCGCGGGCCAGACCGCATCGGGGTTGCGGGGCAAGCAGTTCGAGAAGACCTCGGCGACGTCCTCTGCCTGCGGGCGTCCGAGACGTGGATTAGCTCGTCGCGTCCCGCGGGTGCCTCCACACCGCGCGGCTCGTCCGTGCAGACGCGCAGCAGAGCGCTGGGGGGGATCGCACCCGCAACGCCTGGAAACGCCGCCCACCAGTCCCAGTACGCGCCGTCGCTGAAGAGGAGCCTCGCGCGCACGAGCTGCTCGGGGGCGGCCATGGGGCCATGGCCCGCAGCGCACGCCACACGAAACCGCACTGCTGCTCCCCGTCGTGGCCGAACCCTGTGCTCGAGTAGAACGAGCTCGGCTCGATGGTGATCGGCTCGGCGGGCGACGGCTCCAGCTCCTCCGAGGCGCCAGCCGCCTCGCCGTCCCCGATGACTTCGAGCCCCAGGCCGTCGTCCAGCAGCTCACCGACTGAGGCGACGACGCCGCCGCCGTCCGCAGCATCCATCTCCACGCCTGCAGTGCGCTCGTGCGCGACTCACCGAGCGCACACGGCGCGCCGCGGCACAGTAGGGGATACACGCACCAAAGGGTATGACCATACAAGCCAGTATACGGACATATCTGTATATTTGCTGTGGAATAGCTGTAATAAAATCTACGTGGTGGAGTATATGCTGTGCAATCTATATTATGTAAGATGTTCCTTCTCCACTAATCTTATAAGGAACAACGCCCCCTCCCCGTACATACCCCCGAGTGTATATAAATTCGGCCCTCACCAACGTGAAATTTGAATTTTCTGTTTCGGGTGCCCTCCAGGCCATCCTACGCCGCCCGAGCGGGCCCAGGATCGCTTCCCGGACTGTCGTCCCGCGCAGCAGCCCCGAAACGGCCCAAGGCCGCTGCAGAACGGCCCATGAGTGCTCAAAGAGGACCCAAGGTGGCTTCAAGATGGCCCAAGAGGCTCCCAAGACGCCTCCAGAGGCCCCCAAGGGGACCCCAAAGATACAAACATCGGCCCATTCCCTCAGGGAAACCTACATGTTCAGCAGATTCGATTTGTTGGTCCCAACTGCGTCCAAGACAGCTCAATCGACCCCACAGATCGCCCCAGGACGGCCCACAAATTGTCCAAAAGGGCCCCAAGACGGCCAAAAAAACATCGAAGACGGCCTAAGACGGGCCCCAGAGGGTCCGAAAAGGCCTCCAAGAGAGCCCCAAGAAGGCCACAGGAGGACCCCAAGAGGGTCCAATAGGGCCCCAAGAAAGCCACAAGACGGCCAAATCCACCCAAGACGGTTCAAGAGGGTTCTGGGGCGGCCAGTGAAGGCCGCCAGACGGTCCTAAAGAGCCCCACAAAGATCCCCGCGAAGACTCTGAGAGGCCCCAGTAATGAAACTTCGCGAGGTTGCGTGGTCGATGTGTTCAATCACGTGCCAAAGTCTAAAAACCAAGACGCCCCCAAACCCTGAGCGCCCGATCTCGCGCCCTCACACCATCTGAACGGCGAACTTGGATGTCAAGGAGGCCCCGAGACGGCCCAAGAAGGCAGCGGAACTACCCACAAGGCCCCGCAAGACGGGTTCAGATGGCGCTATCGATATAAATCGTTCGACCCCTATGAGCCTATGAGGCATACGATCCCTGTGCGCCCTCCAAAAGGCCCCCGAGACGCCTCTCTAACAAGCCCTCTGAGGCCAATGAGCTTCACGGGCCCATGAGCTCAGTGAGCTCCTCAGCCCTACGATACCTATGAGCCCGATGGCCGTACGAGCCCTTCGAGCTCAGCGAACCATACCGCCCCTGTCAGCGCTACGAGCCCTCTGAGCCCAATCAGCCTTATCAGCCCTATGACCTCTACGAGCCCTCTGCAACACGTACGCTCACGAGCACAATACGCCGTACGACCCTATGCTCTCCTCACTACCTGCACCACCGTCCAACCCTTACAAGCCCATCATCCTTATGAGCTCATGATCCCTACGATCCTTCCTAGCCCTGTTACCCCTACGACCCCTGTGAGCCCTATGAGCCCCATGTGCCCTCCAAGAACCCCCCCAAAAGACACTTCTGCCATGAGCGCAACGAGTCTTTCGATCCCTACGATCCCTCTCGATCCCTACGAGACCCACACACCCTATGACCACCTCTTCCCCTCCCCTCTCTCCCCCGTCTCTCTCTATCTCTCTTACTCTCTACTCTCTGCCTGATGTGCTTCCGTGCCCTTCCACGGTCAGCAAACTCGCCAACCACACGCTAAAACTATCCTCAGACGAGTCCCATGAGCACTATGAGGGCTACGAGCCCTATGAGGCCCCCTTGCCCTGCGAGCCCCGTGAGCCCCACGAACACTGTGAGCCCTATGGGCCCTACGAGCCCTACAGCCCCATGTGCCCGACGAGCATCAGTTTCCCTATGGGCCATATGAGCCTCATGAGCCCTGTGCGCCCTACAGGCCCGATGAGCCCGACGAAAGCCCCACACTCTCCTGTCATCTCCCTCCCCCTCCTCCTCCTTCTCCTCCTCCTTCTCCTCCTCCTCCTCCTCCTCCTCCTCCTCCTCCTCCTCCTCCTCTTCTTGACAAGGACAAGGACTGCGCCTGCTCGTGCGGACTAGCCTTTCCCAGCAAGCTGTGGTGGAGGGGCCCGAGCGCTAACTGTTAACTCACAATCAGATCAGTGGAAGTGCTGGTGCAAAGTGGACTAAAGGCGCCGGTGACTGCCCAGGGGAGCTTCCCCGAGGACCAGCTCATGAAAAAATGGGTGGACAAGATGAAGAGCAACCTTCACCGAGGACCGCGCGAAATGGCCTGAGATCAACTGCATGTCGCAGATCCACCCGCACCGCAACGGCCCGTCGATGTTGGTGGAGCTTCTCAGCAATGGCAAGTGGAGGCACTTGCAGCCGAGAGACTGCCGCAGAAAATCGAGGACGCCATCAAATGGCACCACCACCAGTTCTTCGATGCAGCCCAGCAGCTGAGCCCAGATGACCTGCAGGCGATGATCCCACCCGTCTTCCCGATGACGCACCACGGAAAGGGCTGCGAACTGATTGCACGGCACCCAGGTGGACGTGTGGCAAGCAGCAGGGAAGAAGTATGTCTCGTCGCGCAGCTGGTGCGAGCTTGCGATGCGGATCGCGAAGAATGACCTGGATAACCTGCAGAGCGTCATGGAGGCATCCGAGAGGGAGCTCTGCAGACCATCGAGAAGCCCGAGAAGGAAAAAGTCGAGAGGCTTCAGTGTCGTCAGGAGTTGCGCGACAGCACGGGCACCCTGCTCGACGGCACCGAGATGTTCGAGCAATGCGCCGTTTCAGGTGGAGCGGCTAGCTCCAGCGGCCGCGCGTGCGAGCGCCCGCTCGCGCCTGCGGCTGCACCAGCGAGGGCATCTCGGAGTGCAGGCCAGCGGAGCCTGCACCGACATAAGCTGTTTATTTCTGGAGCACCGACAAGTGCACATTCAGATGGGCACAATACCACTGGGACGACGAGTGGAAAACGAGGGCCCCACAGAGACCACTAGAGCGTTCTCCTTACAGGCCCCGCCTCCCGTGGAACGACAGTGGGACATGACCAGCATCACAGATATGGAGGCCTCTCACACGCCGCGGCGTTCATGGTGTTGCCCGCCCCTGCATACACGCTAATTGGATTTTGTGTCAGAGGCGCACTTTGATTACTACAGAGAATTTGGGTGCAGTGTACGGCAGCACAGAACTTGTGTCGGACACTACATTGCATGGTTCGGCCATCGGCCAGCACGTCCAAGAGGCGAAGTGAGTCTAGAGAGGGAGGGACTCTGTTCGAAGCGTGGGCCCACCAGGTCTTAGGTTGAATATTAATTAAGCCCCCCAGCATAAGTTTGGCACGAAATGGGTCTCCTGCATTCCCTCCCTCCTCCTCTCCCCTGTGTCGTTGAGGAGACCTCGCGTCGCCTTCCTCCCTCTGCTTGGGAGCCCTGCTCGCCCAGCGCGTTCCCCATGGGTAGGCACGCGAGACGGCCAACAGCCGCTCCCCCCGCACTGACCCGTAGGAACTCGCATTCTCACAAGGTAGCGAGCCTCTCTTATGGGGCCTCCTCGGAGCTTGCCCCTTAGAGCATCGGGGCACGCCCCCTGCCGGCCCCATGAGAAGTCTGGGTCTGCGGTAAACCTTACTCGCAGGGGATTTCGCAAGTCGTGCTCCACAGCTCCTTTGCGGGCGTTTCGACGTTGACCCCCTCATGCGGATGTCCTGTCCTGTCCTCCTCGTCCTCCTGACCCGTCAACCATCGATTTCCGGCCCTGTGAGCCCTACGAGCCATATAAGCCCCACGGGCCCTATGGGCCCTATGAGCCCTATGAGATCAATGAGCCCGACGAGCCTTATGAGCCCTACAGCCCAGAAGGCCCTATGGTCTCCTTGTCGCTCATGGACTCCATAAGGCCTGTGAGCCACATGAGCCTTTATCAGCCTCATGGGCCCCACGTCCCCCGCAACCCACAAGAGCCTAGAAGCCTTATGAGCCCTATGAGCCCGTCGGCCATAAAGCACCCGTGCTGAACCTTATGAGCCTCCTGGGCTCAATTAGCACAATGGCTCTTATGAGCCCCACGAACCTCACAAACCCTGTGAGCATGAGCCGACCTGTTCTGTAGGGGCCCAAAAGCCAATGGCTTCTGTGAAGCCAAGGACCCTAAGAGCCTCCACGCCCAATGAACTCATCAGCCCGAGGAGCCCTCTGAACGCAAATACAGCTGCGGGCTCTCGGAATATCATGATCCCCAGAACCGCGCTGCCCGAAGTACCCTTCTTCCACATTCGCGCTCCGAGCGTTTGGGCCCCAATGGCGGGGGAAAACCCTTCAGACCTCTGACCCAGAGGAGCCAATGGGTCCTATCAGCTTTGTGGGCCCCATGGGCCCTTTGGCCGAACATACACCGCGGTGCGGGCGACTACTGGTCGGCGCGCTTCGCTGGCGCCATGCGATCAAGACTTTATAGACGCAGCGAAGCGAGCCTGTACAATCTTGTGTATGTATACATATGCATACACACACGAGGTGCTATCTATTATGTGGGCGCGGAAAAAGCATTGCCCAATCGCCCAATATGTGTTACAATATATGTGGGGCAGTCGTTGTGGTGCAAATTGTGCGGTGCAAGCTGTGCGGCGCAATCTGCGTGGTGCTATAGATGTTGTGCTATAGATGTGGTTGTGCAACGTGTGTTGTGCCACCGAGTTGGTGCATTCTTTGTTGTGGAATTTGCTGCAAATGACTTAACGCAGTCGATGTCCTTGCCAGCTTGGTTTGCAAAACCCCATGCGGCGGCAATTGCGATGAGTGCTTGGCGGTGGCTGGTACGTCTCTGCGGCCACGGTAGCCCGCGCATGCTGGCTCGCACAGCGGCCAACTAGTTTGGCGCGACCGGCGCGGCCGCGGTGGCGCTGGCCGCTGGGCACTTCCCAGAGGGCACTCCAGTGCGAGTCGGTGACTTGGGCGGGCGCGGTACCATGACGACGCCGACAACGGTACACACGATTAAGAAAATAACGATGATGGTGACGATGGCGGCGATGACGGCGGCAAGGCCAAAGACGGTGCCAATTTTGATCACGCCCGCCGATAACGATGACGATGCCCTCGCGTCGGCGACGAAAACTTTGAAGGGGTTCCACATGCGCTCGCGGCCGACGCGCGCGAGCGGCAAGCGTGGTGTTATGTGACACGGATCGTGCCACCCCCCAGCACGTGCGCGAGGGAGTTCGAATGAGTTCGATATGCGGCGCGAGAGGCCCGTCTGGCAGACATCAATGAACATGTTGAAACCCTCATGGTTTTCTTTGGAACCCGCAAAACCGCCAACGCAATATTGTTGTTCAAACATGATGTTGCGAAACCATGTGTTTTGATGTGTTCGGGACACTCATTCTTGAAATCCTTACAGGCCTAGCGTTTTTGAGGGATTTCGACATGCGCGCGCGACGACGCGCGCGCGCGTGCACTCCGAGCCATTTGTTACAAGGGATTTGCGCGACAGCACGCGCGCAAGGGCGTTCGAACGATGTCGACATGCGCGCGCATAGTGCCCAAACGATTTTTCTTACTATTTTTGGAGATTCCTCCTGTAGAGGGACATGCCCAATTTAACCCGAGGCGAGGACTTTCCGAGGGCCGCCGAAGGCCGCTGGAGGCCGCCGAGCGCCGTCGAGGGCCGCCAGGGGGCCGCTGGAGGCCGCCAAGCGGCGCCGGGGGCGCAGGAGGCCGTCGGTGGGCGCCGGAGGCCGCCTGAGGCCGCTGGAGGCCGCCAGAGGCCGCCGGAGTCTGCCGGAGGCCGCCTCATAATTTCGCGGATGCCATGACAGTGGGCACCCCAACAATCGCATAATTGAATTCAAAATGTGTTAAAATGTTGGAACAGTGTTGTACATGTTGAACAGGATGTTTCACGCAAGTTGAAAGCCTGGAAACTACTTGGCAGCACGCTTCCTCCCCATAGATCGTCGCCCACAAGCATAATTCGCTCCCCCCTTTTCGGCCGCCTATCAGGGCCGCGGCCGCCTTCGGCCGCCGAGGGCCGCCGGGGTCCTGCGCCACCGCTTGCGCGGAGTGGGCTGGGGCGGCTCGGCCGCCGCGGCGGCAGCTTCCCGGGGGCGCTTCTGCGGCGTGAGCTCCTGGTGCCGAGCGGGAGACTGCGACGGCGACTGCGACGGCAGCGGTGACGGCGAATGCGACGGCGACTGCGACGGCGACGGCGGCGGCGATGGCGACTGCGACTGCGACTGCGACTGCGACGGCGACAGCGGCGGCGACGGCGACAGCGACATCGGCGACGGCGGCGGCGACAGCGGCGGTGACGGCGGCGACGCCGGCGACGGCGGCGGCACCGGAGACGGCGACGGCGACGGCGATGGCGAGCGGCGGTGGACGGCGGCGGCGGCAAAGGGGAGGACGCGGAGGGGGACGAGAGAGATGATGAGACGGGGTAGGAGGAGGAGGAGGAGGAGGAGGAGGAGGAGGGCGAGGAAGAGGAGGAGGAGAAGGAGGAGGAGGAGGAGGAGGAAGGGGTGGTCGGGGAGCGGAAGGAGAAAGAAAAGAACGGGAAAGGGAAGGAGAAAGAGGTGGAGGTCAGGCGCAGGAGAAGACTGAGGAGAAATATATAGAAAGAGAAAAAGAGAGAGAGAGAGAGAGAGATAGAAAACACAAAAAACAATCCGCCGGCCCCCTTGTGGGGCCACCAGGCTGTAGTGCCAAGCTTCGCAGTTTCCTGCACCAGTCGCAGCTTCCAGTTTCCACTGTTACAGTTCTGCCTTCTTGCTGCTTGCTGTTCCTTGTTGTCTTCTTTCTTCTTACTGTTCCTTGTTGATGGACCGCGCGAGGAGGGGAGGCCCAAAACGGGCATTTTTACCACGCCCTGGGAGGGTTCTCAAAATTTCTGGGGAGGGGGGGAGGGAGGAATTAATACCCCTCACGCAGATCGGCGGGGTCAGGGTCCAAAAACACAATGGATTTGCAACATTTCTGAAATCCGGTGGCACCCCTCAAGCAGATCGGCGGGTCCAGGGTCTAAAAACACATGAGATTTGCCACATGTCTTAAATTTGCCGGCACCCCTCACGCAGATCGGCGGGGTCAGGGTGCAAAAACACATGGGATGTGCCACATGTCTGAAATTTGCTGGGACCCCTCACGCAGATCGGCGGGGTCAGGGTCAAAAAACACAGGGGAATTGCCACATGTCTGACATCCGGCAGCACCCCTCAAGCAGATCGGCGGGGGCAGGGGGCAAAAACATATGGGATTTGACGAATGTTTGAAATTCGTCTGCCCCTTTCACGCAGATGGGCAGGGTCAGGGTCCAAAAACATATGGGATTTGCAAAATTTAGGAAATCCGCTGGCACCCCTCACGCAGATCGGCTGGGTCAGGGTGCAAAAACACATGAGATTTGCGGCATGTTTGACATTCGGTAGCGCCCCTCACGCAGATCGGCAGGGTCAGGGTCCAAAAACATATGGGATTCGCAGCATTTCTGAAATTCGCTGGCGCGCCTCATGCAAATCCGTAGGGTCAGGGTCCAAAAACACATGGGATTTGCCACATTTCTGAAATTCGGCGGCACCCCTCACGCAGATCCGTAGGGTCAGGGTCCAAAAATACAAAGGATTTGTTATATTTCTGAAATTCGGTGGCACCCGTGACGCAGATCCATGGGGTCAGGGTCGAAAAGCAACCAGGTCCCGACACTGCTTCACGGCGGCGCCCAGACCTCATGATTTCGCTTTTGCATTTCCCATTATCAGAGAGAGGAGGCCAGCGGCAGGCGGCGAAGCGCTTACGGATTATACGGGCGAAGGACCTAAACATATGCAGTTGTGGGCACCGCAATTGTAACAATACATATCTGCTTCGGTGACGCTCCCTATGGGGCCACGAGGCGCTGCACTGGGTGGGGGGGAACGCATGCGGGCGGTAACACTGGGGCCGTCGGTGGAGCTCCCTATGGGTTTTAAAAGCTGTGCTGGGTGGGTGAAAATGCAAGAACGGGTATGTGGGACGCATGCGGGCGGTCCCACTGAGAGCTTCGGTTGAACTCCCTATGGTGCCACGAAACGCCGTACTGGAGGGGCGGAAATGCCAAATTGGGTGTGTGGGGCGCATGCGGGCGGTCGCACTGGGATCTTCGGTGCAGCTCCCTATGGGGCCACGAAGCGATGTACTGGTTGGCGAAAATGCCAACAGTGAGCGTGTGGGGCGCATGCCACGAAACGCTGTACTGGGTACGTGAAAATGCAACATTCACGCGTCCTGGACGGTCCCACAGGGGCCGTCGGTGGAGGTCCCGATGGGGCCACGAAGCTCTGTACTGGATGGGCGAAAATGCCAAATTGGATTTCCGGGACGCACGCGGGCGGTCCCACTGGGGACTTCGGTGGAGCTCCCTATGGGGCCACGAAGCGCTGTACTGGGTGGGTGAAAATGCCACATCGGGCTTCCGGGGCGCATGCAGACGGTCCCACTGGGGGCTTCGGTGGAACTCCCGATGGGGCCACGAAACGCTGTACTGGGTGGGCGAAAATACCACATTGGGTGTGTGGGGCGCATGCGGGCGGTCCCACTCGGGGCTTCGGTGGAGATTCTCATGGAGCCACGAAGCGTTGAATTGGGCGGATGAAAATGCCAAATTCACGCGTCCCAGACGGTCCCACTGGGGGCTTCGGTGGAACTCCCTATGGGGCCACGAAACGCTTTGCTGGGTGGGTGGAAATGCCAAATTCATGCGTCCCGGACGGTCCCACTGGGGGCTTCGGTGGAGTTCCCCACGGGTTTAAAACGCTGTACTGGGTAGGTGAAAATGCAAAATTCACGCGTCCTGGATGGTCCCACTGGGGGCTTCGGTGGGGCTCCGTATGGGGCCACGAAGCGCTGTGCTGGGTGGGTGACGCAATGAGGAGGGAGGAGGGGGAGGAGGGGGAGAGAGGAAGGAGGTAGGAGAAACGCGGGGACCGTCTTTTCTAAACGAAAACGCAACACCACTGGATGGCTGGGAAAAATTACCCTGGCGACGTACCCAACCCTTGCGCAATGCGGGGCATAAATACATCAGGATTGTTACACCGGGGGCGATGACGTAACATGGACGCATGTGATTTTGCGAGCAGCAATCGGAAGGCTCGCAGGCCCCCGATCAAAATCTAACGGCTACGTAATAACAAATCACCCCCGTTGGCTGTGCCATGCGCCCGTTGCACCCAACGTATCCCACAGCAGCTCTTGAGAGCCCCCCCGGGATACGTGCAGGCGCAACGTTATGGCCATCGCCCGGCAGATGGTCTGTTTCACAAATCACCCCCGTTGGCTGTGCCATGCGCCCATTGCGCTTAACGTATCTCACAGCAACTCTCCAGAGCCCCCCAGGGACGGCGAGGTCTCGCTCAGATCCCCGCGGTGCCTCATTCCGCAGGACCCACCAGCGGCCCTCGAAAGTGGCGACAATGTCGCAGGTCGCAACCCCCCAGGGACGGCGAGGTCCCGCTCAGATCCCCGCGGTGCTTTACTCCGCAGGACCCACCACCAGCCCTCGAAAGTGGCGACAGCGTCGCAAATCGCAGCCCCCCAGGGACGGCGAGGTCCAGCTCAGATCCCCGCGGTGCCTTACTCCGCAGGACCCACCAACGGCCCTCGAAAGTGGCGACAACGCTGCAGATCGCAGCCCCCCAGGGACGGCGAGGTCCCGCTCAGATCCCCGCGGTGCCTCACTCCGCAGGACCCACCAGCAGCCCTCGAAAGTGGCGACAGCGTCGCAGATCGCAGCCCCCCAGGGACGGCGAGGTCCCGCTCAGATCCCCGCGGTGCCTCACTCCGCAGGACCCACCAGCAGCCCTCGAAAGTGGCGACAGTGTCGCAGATCGCAGCCCCCCAGGGACGGCGAGGTCCGCTCAGATCCCCGCGGTGCCTCACTCCGCAGGACCCACCAGCAGCCCTCGAAAGTGGCGACAGTGTCGCAGATCGCAGCCCCCCAGGGACGGCGAGGTCCCGCTCAGATCCCCGCGGTGCCTCACTCCGCAGGACCCACCAGCAGCCCTCGAAAGTGGCGACAGCGTCGCAAATCGCAGCCCCCTAGGGACGGCGAGGTCCAGCTCAGATCCCCGCGGCGCCTCATTCCGCGGGACCCACCCAGCAGTGGCGACAGTCGCAGATCGCAGCCCCCCAGGGACGGCGAGGTCCCGCTCAGATCCCCGCGGTGCCTCACTCCGCGGACCCCACCAGCAGCCCTCGAAAGTGGCACAAGATGTCGCAGATCGCAGCCCCCCAGGGACGGCTCGCAGCCCCCCAGGGACGGCTCACAGACACACACACACACACACATTCATACACACACGCGAGGTACGCACAAGACAAGAGGAGACAAGAGGGGAGCGGGAGACGGGAGGCGGGAGGAGGAGGAGGAGGAGGAGGAGGAGGAGGAGGACTGGAGACCGCAGTGCTCTATTCAGAACGAATGCCCAACCAAGGAGGGTTGGGAAAAAATGTGCACTTTGTGTCTTTTACTTCGCTGTCCAAGGGCACTGAGCCTGGGTGCCGGTCTGGTGGGTTCGTGGTCGACGTCGCCGCCCCGTCGACGCCTCGTCGCCGCCCGTCGTCTTGGCCTTGGTGCTTCCGCTGGGTGCCTCCGTGGTAGTCGTCGCCGCCACGTCGCCGCCTCGTCGCCGCCCGTCGTCTGGGCCTGTGTGCTGGTCTGGCGGCTCCGTGGTCGCCGCCGCCGCCCGTCGCCGCCTCGTCGCCGCCCGTCGTCTGGGCCTGCGTGCCAGTCTTGCGGCTCCGTTGTCGCCGCCGCCGCCCCGTCGCCGCCTAGATTGCACCACATCTGTTGCACCACATGAATTGCACAACATGTAATGCACCACGTAGGTTGTACCAGACAGATTGTACCACAGAGATTGCACCATATAGATGGCACCACATAGACTACATAGCATAGATTGCACGACAGAGATTGCAAAACAGATGCTGCACCATGTAGATTGCACCACATAGGTTGTTACAGACACATTACACAACATACATTGCAATAAACAAACTGTTTGGGGTCCAAAGTGGCTAATTTACAAAAATATCAAGAGAGAGAGAGAGAGAGAAACATAACACAACTGACTAAGAGAAAGAGACAGAGAAAGAGATGACGAGGAGAACAACGATAATGAGGAGGAGGGAGGAAGAGGAGAACGAAGCGAATGGGCACGAAGAGGAGGGAAATGATACGACGCCAGAAGACGTCAAGACGACGACGGACGCCCACGAGAACGACGACGACGAAGACGACGGCGACGGTTGACGCCGTCTGGTCTCCCGTAGGTCCCCCGAGGCCCCCGTGGCCAAGAGGCCCCCGTGCGCCCAAATAAACAGAAACGCCGAAGGACCTCGAACCCACGAGGATCGAGGATCGAGGACTGGCATACTGCAGGGGGGAATCTGGATTCTCGATCTGGCGCGCCACCAGACCGGCGCGTCCCACGAAGCCAAGAGCAAGAGGAACATCATGCATCAAGGACTCCTGTAAGGGGCAAATACAAAGCTGCCTTGAAAGGCCATTTCCACAAAGTGGACATCACCAATTTTGGCTCCTGTCCTAGGGTGTCGCCCGTCCATCAGAAGCTGGAGGCGATATCTTTGAATGTCAGAAGAAGGTCTATTGAGGCAAAACCTGGTTAGGTGGGAGGCATTGGTCGACGAGTGGGCGCCACATTGACGGCAGAAAACAAATTGCCCCACTCGTCGCACAACGTGGCCTGTCCCATGTGGCATGGGGCACGGCTGCTTTGCAAGCTCCCATCGGTGCTTACTGGAAGACCAACAATGTGCTCACCTATATCTGTTGGTGGCAAGGTCGTGCACTACAAAGTGAGGGGTGCCCTCAGCCGGGCCCACCAGGGTAACCGGTGGAACAAACCAAGGATCTCGAACCCTCTTCGGAGCCCGGGGAAACGTGAGTTCAGACAGATACTGCGCAATCGCCCTACCACGGTGAATCGCAAGGCTCCGAATCAGCAACTCGGCTTGCTGGATCCGCGTCTCGGCGTGCGAATCCTGAGGGTGCATCCGCGCGCCTCCCTTCGCGAATGTGTCTGCATGGGAGTTGCCGCTGGCAAGAAACAAATCTCGACCATACAAGCCATCAAGAGACTGGTGAGCGGCCACCTTGACCACGCGAATTCGGTCATACCCGATGTGCTCGGCTTTGGTATGCACTTCGGACCATAAGTCGCAATGGACAGCAATTCCTACACATGTTTGGCTTTTGGGCTTAAGCCATGAATCGACTACCCATTGGCAGTCGCTGTAAAATTCAACTACGTCCTCAGGGTTCGGATGGTAATTCGACAAATATAACCAAATGCATACAGCTCAGCTGCAGGCACAGATTGCACAGGAAGTGGGAGAGAGCCACGCGCTCCGACTTGAACGTGGTTCCGGGCGTCCAGGCATACGACTCCCCAACCACACCTGGCAGTAAAATGGGAGTCAGCATCAAACCCAGATCCGTCCCCGAAAGCTGGAGAAGTGAAGACACGCTCGCGGGGGCCTAGAAGGACCCGTTCGTGGGAGAGCTCATGGAGGGGAGGGGGAAGGAGGTACGCAGGATCTGACATGAGCCCGCTCCCCCAAAGAGGGTTGTCAGGATTCTGAGAATAAGCCATCATAAGCTTAGCATGATGCGGGAGACCTGCCCGAAAAGGCGATGTCCCGTCACACTCGAAACATAAGTGCTTCCAGAGAGAGAGGCAAGATACAGAACAAAGGGGGCATGGCCCTTGGTGAAAGAAAGCTCCCGCCAGTAAAGCTTGGAGCGCCGCCTTCTGCCGCGTGCCAAAATCCTCGATGCCGTCCTCGGCAAGAAGACGAACGATGGGGCTCAGGAAGGGAGGGTGGTCAAGATGAGACATGTGCACGTGTCGTTGAGAGGCCTGAGACCAAGACAACTGCAACGCAGAATGTGAAACCAAGCGTGCAACATCACGGGGAGCAAAATCCGTGACTATACGGCGGTCGCCAGTGGGAATTACCCACTCAGTCGGGGACGTGCACGACCAGCCGACTCGGAGCAACGATGCAACCACCACTGCCGCAGGACCAGACAATGACCACCATGGAGTAGTCCGAGAAACTGTATCAATAGCGTGCTGCACTGTGTGATCCATAATGGCACGCGGTACCAGCGAATCCCAGCGACAAGACGGCCACATGAGAATGGTGTCGTTGTGCACGGTGACCACGGGATCACGCACGTTGTACGCGAGGGCCATGCCCATAATAATTGACCTGCAGGGCCGAGAACCTAAGGCGGTGTGAAAAATGGACCGGACGTCCCGGAATTGAGCGTCACTGAGGCCAGTGATGGAAGTGCCATAGAGGGCAGCAGGGCTCAGACCAGAATTTCTGCCAAGATAACGGGGGGGGCACGATTTGCCCCCCCCCTATCCCTCTGGCCAAGTTGCGAACCCGACCTGCACGAGCACGGACCCTCTTAAGTCTAGACTTTATGACGCTTCTCTTGAAGCCGCGGCCAGCTCTCACAGCGAAGTCCACCCCAAGATTTCGAGTTTCACATCGGCGAGCCCGCGCTAGCTGGGGTACCGAAGCCAACGCATCCCCCGCCTCATGATCAGAGGCCATGAAAACGAATTTCGGGATGGACAAGGGGAGGTGGGCATGGTCTCGAAGCCGGCCTAGCAGCGCGTTCGCTACTAGGGGGGCTTTTTCACGGCAAAACCTCTTTGTCCCTATACC
>CAUYUJ010021882.1:0-120000 GCA_963575745.1 Prorocentrum cordatum | reverse complement strand
GGATAAGGGCCAGAAAAGATCCTCCTCCGCACAGTGGCGCCACCCGCCAGTCGGCGCTGAAGGCACTCTTTGCCGAGCATATGGCAGCGTGCGGAGGAGTACGCTCCGCGCATGGCGCAAAAGAAAAGGGTGAGCCTCTGCTCACCTTTGCTTACAATGCAATGCGCCAACGAGTGCCCCAAGGACCGATCCAGGACACCACGCCGAAGCCTGCTGGGTCCTTTACATCCCAGCATGGGTCGCGCCTCCCGATCGGTGGACAAACAAGGGCAATGCAAGCGTCTGGCGCAGCCCTGACCAATCTCCTGCCAGGAATGCCAGCCTCCCGATTTTAAAAAACTTAGCCCTCGGTCCCAAGGGCTGACGCTCAAACTTCTCGGGAGGAAAGGTGGCTAGCACAGTGCCCGCCACCCTAGCGGCGAAAAAACAACAAGTCACACTTCCTGTCCACCTCCACTTCCTGGGTGGAGGATGGAGGAGGGGAGCTTGCTTGACAAGGGCGTCGGCTTTCAAGTTGCCTATGCCAGTCCGTTTCTCGTGCGCTGGCAGAGCATCAAGAACAGCGCGCGCACGGTGCGCAGGAGCGTGGTGCACCGACGGGATGGGGGGCTCCTCATGAAGAAGGGCACCTCTCCGAAGGCCAGCGCAACGATGTTTATGAACAACCTGGTACTCCCGCGTCGCCACACAGATGCGCACCACATTCATGCAATCGGTGTGGCGGTATCCGCCGTTGCTCTGAAACATCGGGAGGAGGGCCATGCAAAGGTGCTCCGCAGCTTGGGAGGTCTGGGGGAGGACCGAAAGCACCGTGTCTTTGGCGAACGCAATAATAGTGTCACCTTCTCCCAAGAAAACCAGGAGTAAGCCGCTCTGGACAGCCCCCTAACGGTGTGACGATAGGCCGAGCCGCCCATGACGACATCGCAACCCGAGAGGCCCACAGAGCCCCAATCGATAATGTCCCCTTCGGGGGAGTACAGGATGGGTTGAGTGGACGAGGACGGAGGAGGGTAGGAGGCCCCAGGGTGCTCCCACTTTAACTCATCAAAGGACAAACGGTCCTGTCTTTCAAGAGCTTCGCCCAACCATTCAACGGGAGAGTCGCCCGTAATACCCTTACGAGCGGCGACGGTGTCAGGATGGAGGCGCTGCCAAACGCGGCGCCGCACGCTGTCGGGCATCCCGCACTTCGGGCAAAGCCCGTCGCACGAGTAACCAGCGGCCTGAGCCCTCGCTCTGGCCCAAATCCCTTTGCAAAAAAAAAAAAAAAAAAAAAAAAACGCTCAGCGCCATATACTTTTGCTGAGGGTTAAGTGTCCTTCCCTTCGGGCCCAGCAAGGTTTTAAGGGGATCCACACAAAAACGAAAACCGTCGGCTCCAGGGGTGTCCTGGCACAAAACCCGCTTATGTTTTCGTTGGACCGCCAACTGCAACATGTGAACAAACATAGCAGGCGAGGTGTATCCCAAGTGCACCTCTCGACCATAGTCGTCAGCAAACGTGAGGGGGGGTCACCGACTTCCACCCGATCCTAGCCAACGACAGGTGCATGCGCTGCAGGGGTCCTCGTGGCGAGCGCCACGTGACCTTGTCATCAAAGGGGACAGAACGCCAAATCTGAGCAATCTCCTTGATACTATACCTAGAGACCGACGGGGTAGTGAGGGCCAGCCCAACGATCGAAGCCCACTGCAGGGCTGGTGCCACAGACGGCCTCCACATGGGGTCCCCGAGGATCGCCAAACGGGCCTGAAGGGAGCACCCTCGGTGCCCAGGGGGGTGCGACTACAACAGCACACGCTGAGCCACTTGGAGCTCGCCCAGACTCATCCCCACAACCGACGAGCCAAAACTGGCCGCGGGTAACACCCCGCACGTGTCGATCTCTCCCATGCGAGATTTTTCACGGGGAAGGGCCCAGCGATATCGCATCAAAACTGTATGTCTCTTCTTCATGTGGGAAAGCCTCTGTTTTCTTTTCCACAGAAAATGTTTAGCACCTCGAGTCTGACCTGGTGCGAAATCCGTGCCGAGGGAGACCACGCTGTTCGTGACCTTACCCGCCAGCTGCCCGAGGTGCCTAGCAATCTTCTCGGCGAGGGTGCGGCTGCTGGCAAAGGTGCTGCCCTTGTCGGGCTGAATGCCGACGCACAGCTCATCCCTAAACAGGACGCACAAGCAAGCAGCAGCCTGAGCGATGGTGGCCAGGACCTCTTGTTCCGAGCCCGACGCTGTGACACTATCGTCATCCACATACGACAACAAATCGACGCTGGGGTTGTCTTCAACAAACGTGTCGAAGGCTTCAATGCTGTAAACTTTAACCATGATATCGTTGAAGATGTCCCCCGCGGGAAGCCCATACCTGGCGAAATAAGGCTTGGCCCCGTAGTGGGCCCCCAAACGAAGCAGACGGGGGCCCCTCCAGTAGTTAAGCGTAGTTTTAACAATGACCTCGTTGATACCGCAACGTAACGCTCTATCCTTGAGAAGAGCCAAGTCGAAAGACTCGTAGTACTTCGTCCCATCCCATATGATGCCCCCCGTTTCCTGCGACTCGAAGTGGGCCATCTCGGCCTGGACGGCCTGGTGCCACACGGCGCTCTCAGCACTGCGGCCAGGGCCAAACGCCCAGTAGCTGCGAGGGTAGTTCGTGTTGAAATCCACAATCAGAGGTCTCCGTAAACGTTCCCAGACACGGACGGGGCCGGCGCAAAGCAAAATAGGTCGCAGGCCTCCCTTGGGTTTTTCCAACAGAAGGAACAGAAGCCAGAACAGTTGTTTCGGAAAAAGGCCCAGGGACTCAATCGCTTGGATTAACGCCCCAAACGTGTCAAGGGCATCGTCCGAAACCAACGCGAGCTGTCTCGGGTGCAGTCCGTCGAGGGACTGCGAAGTCAAGTGCGAGAAACTGCTGGACGCGCTTCTAATCTCGGCCGCCGTCGGCCTAGGGAGGTGCGCCCGATCGGGGACACACGCCTCAGGCGGAATGTGAGACGCGTGCCAAAACTCGGACTGGGATTTGCCTTCGGCCTCAAGCAGCTCTTGAGGGGAGTTAGAAAAAACAACCAGGATGATTTTGCACAACGGTCGGGGTCCACCTCTGTTTGAGTTTCGCAAGCCTGTGCGCGGCCCGCGCTCCCCCAGAAAGAGCCCCCCCCTGCCATTGATCCCAACTGTCCTGCTGCGCCTTCGCGACGGCCTTGCGCGCCTCACCCAGGTCGTCGTCCCGAGGCGACAGAAACTCCTGACACTGCTCAATCCAGCCGTCGAGGCCGTCGTCGAGCGTAAAGGAACGAGCCAAGGTGCGCGCCTGGGAGAGGGTCGCGTCGAGTCTAACATTCTGCCCCTCACCAGGGCATGGTAACATAAGAAATTGTTGGATCTGGTGGCTCGCATCCTCGGACAACCGCTGAAACTGAGCTTGGTCCGTGGGATCGGGATCCTGGGCCGCCCTTCGAAAACGAACCGACGCCCCAATGGTTTCAGATAAATGTTGGGCCAACCAGATCCACCCGACGTGCTGCTCACGGAGGCTACAGGCCTTGGGTTTGACAAAAATCGGGACCCACCGCGCTCTCAAGAGGTCCCCTTTGTGCCCTTTGCTTTTAACCTCCACGCCCGTGAAAGCCTCGAGCTCAAGCTCGAGCTTGTTGGAAAAAATACTTTCAGGCAACAGTGAGAAGCTCCCGCGCCTCGCCGATGGGGCGAGTGAGAGCCGCAGCAGCAGCGTCCTCAGCAATGATACGGCCGAGGGTCCAGTCCTGAGGTCTGGGAGTCGGCCCAAAAGGCAGCTCCGTCGGGAGTCTTTGATGCGATCGATACATCAGCTGATGGCACCGAACGGCGTCACAACGCAACGCGAGGCACACGGGCCTATGAGGGCGATGAGTCCAGGACATGCCAGCCTCAACCTTTTCACAGGCACGTGCAAAGCACGTGCTCGCAAAAAAGTAGTCGATCGTGGTGAGGCTTCCTGGGGACAGACAGGTCTTCTGCGTTGGCACAAACAGGGCCCCTTCAACTCTACGGGGCAGTCCCGTGGAATCAACCAGGTGGGGGTCGAGGTTCCAGTCCCCCCCCCACAACGTACATATGTTCCCCCGTGAGCCTCTCTCCTAATTGCCTCAGAAGGGGGAGATTGAACGCACACAACCCCGTCCCCGACTTAAAGTAGCACGAAAACACGTGCAGGGGCGGCCATCCAGGCAAGCCGACAATCACATGGATGATACGCCCCTTGGCAACAATCCCAGGAGCATCCGACGGCCACCGCAGGCCAATGTGCGCGCGGACGAACACCCCGACTCCCGCTCGAGGCCTCCCAGATTCACCAGCAGGGGAGGGGGGTCGCAACACTTTCCACCCCAAGCTGGCCGTTGAGGCCACTCTTTCACCCTCACGCTCCTCGAAGGCCCCGATCTCCTGCGCCAGCAGGACGAGCGCCGACGTCGAGCAAAGCCTCGCACGCAAAGTCGGCCAGCAATTCCGTTGTAGGTCTCGAAGCTTTCGCCCAAGCCAGCAAGCGAGGACGAGTCGAGCGAGTCGGGGTGGGGGGGAGGGGGGGGGGGGAGCGGAGGTGGAGCAGGAACTCCGAATTTAGACATAGGCAAGCCGCAGCAACGTGGGAGCAAAGGGCTACCCCACGCGCGGCTTCTTGCACAGCCTGCTACCGAACTTCTCGATGAACCCACGCTTGTCGATCCGAATGGCTGCATTGAGTATATCCTCGACCATGTCTTCGTCGAGGTCGTCATCATGCTCGAAGCCTGGTGTCGGCTGTTGTTGTGCCTCAGCCGCACCACCTCCACTAGCATCCGATGCATCACTAGGAGACACATGACCACGCACACCAGCACCTTCGGACGTGAAAGGCGATGGCGCCGCTGCCGAGGGTGATGCCTTCGCCTGGGAGGCCGCCAGCAGCCCCGCGAACTTCTTGAACGTCTCGGACTGGAGCATCTCCTTGATCTGTGCTTGCTCACTCGAAGCAGCCAGCACCTCAGGGTCGACCTCCAGATCCACGACAGGCATGCCAGGCAACGTGCGAATGAGGTCCCGATTGAGGAGCTCGATCTCGCGGTCCGTAGCTGCAAATTGTGCCCGCATGCCATCAATCTTTTCTTGAGCACTGGCAATGAAGCATGTCTGCTCCTCGATATGGTGCTCAAGTCTCTGCTTTTCACCTTTAGCACTTGCCAAACGGTGACCCACATTAGTATGTTGAGTGAGCTGAGGCTTGGTCTGATGCAATTCACGACGCACGGCGCCCAGCTTGACCTCGAGCTCTGCCCGGGCACCTTCGCCCGACTCGCCAAGCTTCTCACAGTGCGAAATGGCCACCTCGAGCTGCTTGATGCTGTCGCGCAGCTCCTGCTCCTTGGAATCCTTCGGCGGTTCCTTAGCGAGGTGGCTGGCAGGAGGTGCTGGGGATTGGTTCCCTCCTCCTGCCAATGTGTCGAACCTGCGCTGGAGCTCGTCCAGCCTCTTCTGGAGCTTGTCGTCTCGACCACCCACGCCGCCACGAGGAAGGCCAGCGCGCTGACGATGCTGCTGGCCGCGCACATGAAGCTCGGCTGCACGGCGCACCTCAGGCGGCGCCTTCTTCCCGCATCTGCATGTGATCCTGGACGCCCAGTTGGTGTTGCGGCCACATGAGCACGCCCAAGTAGGCGCCCTTGGTCCAGGTAGGACCTCCGCGCCGCCACCATCGGCCATGAGAGCCCGTAGGCTGTGGATGAAAGTGTGGGTTGAGACCCCACAAACTGAAGATTGGAAACGGGGCTCGCAGCAGCGACTGCCGCTCTGAAGACTGCTGCTGCAAGCACAGGAATCAATACCTGAGCCAGAACGGCTAGGCGGTCGGGGCGCGGGGATCGCGCCGAGGAGGATGCTGCCAAGGTCCGCGCAGCAGAGCCTGAGGTACTCCTGGGCGCTGTCGCCCAGGTTCACCAGCATGGAGTTCACCTTGCTCGACTTCTCGCACCTGATGAGCGAGCTGAGGCTGGCCCAGCGCCCGCGACGCTGGACCTCTAGCTGCGACCTCCTGCCCGTAATGACGTCCCACGAAGGGCCTGCGCGCCGCGGGCTGTAGGGCACGATGCCCAGTCCCTCGAGGTTGCACACCTTGAGCGCCGTGGCGATCATGGCCCCGAGCTCCGCCTGCGCGAAGCTCCACAGCGGCTCGTCGGGGGCCTTCCCGCGGCGGTACAGCTCGAAGATGTGCCCGAGGAAATGTAGGTTCTCGTGGTCCATCGTCGCGTTGTCGTCGCACACGCCTGTCTGGGTCGGGTCGCCCTGGCCGTCCGACGGCCCGAGGATCAGCGACCACTTCTGGCACTCCGCCCCGTAGCCAAGCGCGGGGGGGACGACGTCACGCACGCGGAGACCACGCAACTCCCCTGGCCGCAAGTAGGCGCTGAGCGCGGCCAGCACGGCCACCGCCATGTCCGTGCGGTTCAGGAGGTGATGGCCCACCGCCAGACCGCAGATCGTTGGACGCGGCGGCGGCAGTCGGCCCAACGCAGGCCGCCGACGCCCCCAAGCCTTCAGGCACCTCTCGAACCTGGCGAGCGGCTTGGTGTTGGGCCTTTTGAGGTTCGGGTAGTAGTGCAGGACAGCCGCATTCAGCTTCTCGCCGTCGTGCTTCTTCCTGCCCTCCAAGAACGCGTCGCCCGCCCAGTCCAGGAGCGCTGCCCCCAGGGCGTCCAGGGTGCAGGTGCTCAAGCCCTGGCGGCGGACGAACCCATAGAACTCCTCGATCCGTCTGCGGTAGCCCTCGACCTGGACAGGCCTCGCCGCGATACCCTCGAGGTAAGGGAGGCCCCCGCTGCTGGCAGACCTGCGCGCGGCAGCCTGCCTTGTCGAGGTTGTGGCCCGCGATCTCCGCGAGCCGCCTGGGCGCTCGGCTGGCGCGGGGGGCGGGGCAGGATCGCCTGCTCGGACGGTCCTGGCTCTGCGTCCGCCAGGGGCTGCTGCCCGCGAAGTCGAGTCTCCAAGCTGACCAAGTGCATGGCGGGGGAGGTCTCGATCCGCTGGGCCACGTTGCGTGCCGCCACGCCAGCAGGCCCCCTGCGAACCGCGCCCGGCGCCCTCGTGACAACCCCAGGCACCAGGATGAACAAGCCCAGGAGGAGGACGCCATGCAGGCCCAGCATCAGCCACTGCCGGCCCCCACTGCCGCGAGGGTCGATCTGCAGGAATTGCCTCGGACGGGGTCCAGCGGAACTGCGCCCGCGGCCCAGTGGCAAGTTGCAAAGCGGCCATCAGGCGAAGCTGGCCGAGGAGAGCTGGGTCGCGACAACGACCCTTTTGGAGCGCCAGCACCAGTCCCATGTTGTCGACCAGCATGAGGACCTTCCTGTGCCGCCATCGGCCGCATCGGACCACACGCTTGAGGCCGAGCTTGGCGCCCCTCGCCTCTTTGACATGGATGGTACCCTCGTGACTGCCACAAGGGCGCTTTGCGACCACGGCCCACTTCGCCTCCTTGACTGCGGCGGGCTCGACATCTGGGAAGTCCCCGACGGCCAGCCAGGCGCCCTCGTCGCTGTCAACTGCGAGGTTGCCGCCCCTATCGACCGGAGGCTCGGTGACGTCGTAGCCCGCCAGGGCGACCTCCCTGTGCTTGCGCCGCGGGCCCCCATTGAACCTCCAGCGCTCGTCGCGGGCGCCCGCGAGCTGGATAGCATGCGTGGGCCACTCCGCAACACAAACGCCCAGACCAGTAACGCCCGCATCAGTCGCCACCACCTGGTCAAGCCAGCCTGCCGCGATGTCCGCGTAGACCAGCGGCCAGATCGCGGCGGCGATGAGAAGCCCCCCTCTTGACGCTGGGCCAGAGGTCCTTGCAGTCGTTACCAACGGACTCGGCAAAGGCAAGCGCGGCCGCAATGCAGGATAGACAAGGGCGGCGCAGCAAGAAGGCGAATCACAGGTGGCCCAGGATGGCCCGCATCCCCCTCCCAGTGCACCGCCCCCGCCGCACAGGCACGCGCAACCCAGCATGGGTCCGCCATGCCCTCGCCGCAGACAGCGCGACCACCTTCCTCTCGCCATCCAAGTGCACGCCAATGATGTCCAAGGAAGTGCTGACGCGCTCGATCTCGCGAACGTGAAACCCATCCTTCTTGGCGCCTTCAAGCGCCTGGCGGTGCATAGCCTCGACCTCGGCCTTGTCGCAGCCGATGGCCCCAAAGTTGTCAACGTAGGCCATGCGCGCGGGCCCTCCGCCCAGCGAGGGCGGCGGGGCGCCGTCGCGAAGAAGGCGAGGAGGAGGCGGGCCAGCGCGACGCAGACCCTCCTCATGTACCAGCTGGGCCGCCCACATGGCCCACGAAAAGCCCATGGGCAGAGATTGCAGCGCCGGGTAGATGAGCTCGTGGGTGTCGACCTTGACGCCATCGACGCTCCCCACCCCGACTGCTGATGCCCGGGCCGCTAGTTGCGCGAAGTACTGCGAGAGCTCCTCATCGATCCTGAGTTTGTGGAAGTAGTTCTTGACGTCAAAAACTGGCAGAGTAGATGGCCTGCTCGGAGCTGCTCTCGAGACGGCTGAGCGAGTCACCAGTAGCAAGCTGCATGGAAGCAGGGATATCGAAACGCACGTTACTCCGACGTGCATCACACGTGAGTCGTAAATCACCACTCTTCTTGCGAACAAAAAAAAACAAGCCGACCCTTTCTTTGTAGGTTCGGGTCCAGCGCACCAGTCCCCTGTCACGTAGATCCCGACGAAATCCCCCCCACTTGGCGGGCTGTGCCTCCAGCACTGGGTCAAAGTACAGGTTGGGCAGCCCCTCGCCCTTGATGCGCAATGCATATTCCTCGCCACTGAGAAGAATGGCGCCGCGAAACCGCTTGAGCTCGCGCGACGCGTCCGAGGGCAGAACCTGGTAGATGTCCACCCCTGACAAGTCGCGGCCCGGTAGCGAGACAGGCGCCGAACCAAACAGTGCAATGCCCCCGGCACGCTCGCTGTCTCCGTAGCGAGCGTCTGCGCGTAGAAGCGCAGCGAGGGCTTCACGCGGAGCGGGCCGCTCTCGAGGCATGGGCATGGCAGACGCAGCATCTCGGACCATAGCAACAGCAGCGCGCGCCTGCTCTCCACCAGGACCGCCGAGCGGCGCGCTGCCAACCCCTCCAAGCTCATCGAGGGCCCAAGCTGTCTCGTCGACGCGCCTGTCAACGCACGCACGACGACAAATGCGCTGCTGAACTCCACGACTGAGTGCACCACGTGGGGCTTCAATCTCGTCCAGCCTTGGCAGCGGCAGTAGGTCACGCTGGCGACCATCCGCCATGCCTCAAACAAAATCTCGCCGAGGTCCTCACTGACGGCCCCGACTGCGGTGAAGGCGCCAAGGTCTCCGAAGACGACCTCGACTGGCTGGCGGCCCTGGGCGGGCCACGAAAACGTAGATGCCGCGGGGCGGCTAGCCCTTGCGCGCAAGGGCCGCCTCCTCGCGGGCCTTGCGTCGCTCCTTCTGGATCTGCGCCTCACCCTGCGGCTGCCCAGCAACGTGCGAGGTGAGCATTGGGGCCACAGCGGCGACCCTCCTGCCGAGCCCTTGGCAGTGCTCGCTCCCTTCGAACCTCGGCGCCTTCGGATTCGACGTGTAGGCCTCCTCCAAGAACTGAACCCGTCGCGCCAGGATCTCAAAAGAGGCCAACGATGACACATCCAATTGGTAATATGCGAACGCATACTCGAGGATCTCCATGAGGCTGCTATGCTCGTGCTTGACCCTGTCATTGTCCGGCACATGGGCGTCCCGCATCCACTTCTCGGCCCTGGTTCTCGGCACCTGGCCCTGATCGCGAATGAGCCTGCAGAGCCAGAACGTGGTCCTCGGGCCCTGGATCGGGAAGTCCGCGAAGCGCGGTTCCTCAAGCAGGCCCATCTGGTCATAGAGCACCGGCAGCACACGTGCATCCGTGGCCTTGAGCTGAGCTCCAGCCGACGCTGCTGCTGCTCCCGCATATGGTCCAGCTCCGCCTCCCGACGCCGCCGCCGCAGCCTGCTCAAGCTCGCCCCTCCCGGCGACCAGCTTAAGCTGCTTGCTGCCGACGTCGATACTCTCCAAGACGAGGGTCGAGCAGCCGAGCATGACCAGCGCGAAGTTGCCAACGATGACCGCACTCGCATCCACACTCCAGTCAGCTCCGACTGCTGGCGCTCCTGGCTGCCCATCGCTGGCCACCGCGATCCACTGGCGGTGCGCCGGCGCCGCGGCCCCTAGCAAAGCATCAGTTCCCAAAGGCCCTCCAGCCAGCGGCACGGCGGCGCCTCCGCCTGCAGCGGCGAGCCCACCCGCAGTCAGTGCTGCCGCCGGCGGCAGGGGCGGGGGCCCTCCCAGCCCAGGCGGCCCCGCGGCCATGGGCACCGCGGCCACGTCCCCTGCGCCAGCGACGGCAGCGGGTGGCCCGCCTGGCAGTCCAGCGTCAGCGGCCCACCCGTGCAGAGCCACACGGTCGCGCACAGCGCCAGACTCTGCATCAGCGGCAGCGTCGTCGATACCCCTGTTGGCCCTCTCCATCTGCGCGGTCGCAATCCCGTCCTCGAAGATCTGACGCCACTCTGCTGGTGTGTGCAGCTGTCCGAGCGGCGCGAACCTATGCAGCAGGGCATTTGCCGGGATGGACGGCGGGATCGACCCTTGGCAGCACGGCTTGCTGTTGAGTTCGTAGATGTCCTCTGGATAGACATCTCCGTCAGGCGCTGCGATGACCCAGGTCGTCCCCTCCACCTTGCAGAGCAGGAGGCGCTCGTGCCAGTACGCCTCCCCGCCCCCGTACCGCACCAGGACCAGGCGGCCCGGAGCGATAGGTCTCGCCTCGGACATGCACGATGCGCCGAAGCCCTGCGCCCCAAATCGCCCCCACGCAGCAGCCCGCAGCAAGCCCCACCAGGCCGGCGAGCAGCACCGCGACGAGCCACCACCTGCCGAGGTCCACCGCCACCTCGGGGCAGCTGACCTCAGGGCAGCTCGGGCAGCTGGGGCAGGTGGCCCCTCCCAGCGTGCAGGACGGGCACTGCAAGGCAGGGCACGCCAGAGAGGGAGAGCAGGTACAGCTCGGACACTCCGGGCAGGCAGGGCAACTCTGGGAGCCCTGGCCAGCCCACACCAACGTCGCGACGCTCGCCGACCGCGGCGCCTCCCGCGCGCCGTCCAGCAAGGCGTCGGGCACCCCGAGCCTGCCAAACATGAACGGACGCCCCGCGACTGGCCAGTGGCGCGCAGACCCTGGAGCAACAGAAGGCTATGGAGCATGGCACGGGCGTGGCTGCTATGCACTGCTGCCTTTCCCCCTACTCGTGTCTCAGAAGGGCCCCCAGGTCATCATTACTGTGCACGCACTCTCAGCATCACCATCATCAGCATAACCACCACCATCATCGCCAGCATCATAGTCAGGATCATCACCATCATGGTCATCACCATCAGCGTCAACATCACCATCATCATCGTCATGATCACCCTGCCAGCATCATCAGCATCATCACCATCATAATTACCACCCTCGCAACATCATCATCATCATCATCATCATCATCATCATCATCATCATCATCATCATCATCATCATCATCATCATCATTATCAGCATCACCATCCTCATCATCCTCATCATCCTCATCATCATCATCATCATCACCATCATCACCATCATCATCATCATCATCATCATCATCATCACCATCACCATCAGTATCATCATCATCATCATCATCATCCTTATCATAAGCATCACCATCCTCATCAGCATCACCATCATCATCAGCATCATCACAATCAACAATCACATAATCCACATCATCATCATCATCATCATCATCATCATCATCATCATCATCATCATACTTCCTCCTCCTCCCCCTACGCCTCTCCTCCTCCTCCCCTTCCTCATCCTTCCTCCCCCCCTCCCTCCTCCTTCCTCCGCCTCCTCCTCCTCCTGCTCCTCATCCTCTTCCTGCTCCTTCCCCCTCCTCCTCCTCCTGCTCCGCTCCGTTTCCTGCGCCATATCCTCGCCCTCCTCGTCCTCCTCCTGCTCCTCCTCCTCCACCTCCTCCTCCTCCTCATCATCATCATCATCCTCCTCCTTCCTCTCCTCCTCCTCCTCCTCCTCTTCCTCCTCCCCCTCCTCATCATCGTTTTCCTCCTCCTCCTTCGACACCTCCTCCGGCTCATCCTCCTCCTCCTCCTGCTCCTCCTCCCCCTCCTCCTCCTCCTCCTCCTCCTCCTCCTCCTCCTCCTCCCCCTTTTCATCCTCCTCATGTTCCTCGTCCGCCTGCTTTTCCTTCTCCTCCTCCTCCTTATCCTCATCCTCATGCTCATCCTCATCCTCCTCTTCCTCCTCCTCCCCATCATCATCCTCATCAGCATCATCGTCGCCATCATCATCACCATCATCATCATCATCATCATCATCATCATCATCATCATCTTCACCATCATCATCAGCAACATCATCATCAGCATCATCATCATCCGGATCATCATCCTCATCATCGCCATCATTAGCATCATCCTCAGCATCATCCGCAGCATCAACATCAGCAACGTCATCATCATCATCAACATCATCATAATCAGCAGCAGCAGCATCATCAGCATCATCATCGCCATCATCAGCAGCATCAGTATCAGTATCATCATCATCTTTTGCATCGTCATCATCATCATGCGCAGCATCGGCATCATTATCAGCATCATGATCACTATCATCATGATCGTCATCATCAGCAGCAGCTGCAGCATCATCATCACCATCACCATCACGACCACCGTCATCATCATACTCATCGTCATCATCATCATCACCAGCATCACTATCATCGTCACCACCACCGTCATCACGAGTACCATCAGCATCATCAGCATCATCATCAACAACATTATCAACATGATCATACTTACTTCGCCTCCTACCTCCTCCTCCTCCTCAGCAAGCCCCTTCCTTCCCCATCTCTCGGTTTCTCTATCTCTCTCTCTCTCGCTCTCTCTCTCTCTCTCTCTCTCTCTCTTTCTCTCCGCCCTCTCTCTCTCTCTCTCTCTCTCTCTCTCTCTCTCTCCGTTTGCCTCTCCTCCTCCAACCCCCCCTTCCCTGCTTCCTCCTCTTTGCATAGATGCATGTTAGCTGGAGTGGGCTCCAAGCAATAAGATCTTGCACTGTGTACGTGCAAGTTACGTGGCGCAACCTTTGTGGTGTAACTGGCTGGGCCACCAAGGGGTCAAACATCACATTAAGGATCCGCAACGCTAATATGATGCGAACTTGGCGCGATGGTGGTATTGATGATGATGATGACGGTGGCGCTGATGATGCCATTGATGTCGGTGGTCATGATGACGATGGTCATGATGTCGGTGGTCATGATGACGGTGGTCATGACGACGATGGTCATGATGTCGGTGGTCATGGTGTCGCTGATTGCGCTGATGATGTCGGTGGTCATGATGGCGACTACGATGGTGGTGATGACGACGACTAGTTTTTCCGCTCGCGAGCGTCGCGGCGCCAGCTGCCGCGACACCGCCTTGGCCTCAGAAGGCGCGCCAAAGGCAGCGTCGCGGGCACGCCAGAGGCAGTGGCTCGGCCACGCCAGAGGCAGTGTCTCGGGCAACCATCTCCTAGCGAAGGTCTTCCCAAGGGTTGCTCTTATTCTGCCCGCTTCCTGAGGGCGGTGAATTGTCGGGGCGCGCCAGGAGGCAGTGCATTCTGGCCGCTTCCTGAGGCCGCTTCCTGAGGGCGATCAGTTGGCGGGCGCCCTTCGGCCGCCCCAGGCCGCCTCCTGAGGCCACTTCGCGTTGGGGCGCGCTCGCCGCGGCAGGGCGCGCCGGAGGCAGTGCCTGCGCCCACTTCGCCCATGGCGGGGCGCGCCCATGGCGGGGCGCGCTCCTCCTGCCGCGCCCAGTTCGCCCGCGCGATGAGCATGCCCTTGTTGTCGGCCTTCTCGCGCCAAGCGAATTCGTCGGAATGTCTGTCGAGGAAGTCCTGCAGCCCCCCAGGCGCCGAAAGCAGGTTGAACATCTCGAACGCGCGCTCGTCGCGCCACCGCTCCGCGACGGATCGAACTCGCCGCCGCGCGTTTTGATAACGTCGCGGACTAGTTCAACCAAGCGCGCGTCAGCGCCAGGCGCGTTAGCCCCCGAGCCCGCGCCCTGGAGGCGCGCAGGGGCGCGCGCTGGCAGCGCGCGCCCGCCAGTGGCAGGGTCGGCGGCGGCGCCGGGCACATTGGCCACGAGCTAGTCGGGCGGCACCTTCCAGCGCCTCGGTCGGAGCACAAACTGGCCTGGGTTTTCGCTGGCGAGCGAAGCGACGGCTCGGAGGCAAGCGAGTTCCGACGCTTCCTCTTTGGTCGCGCTTTCCCCTTATCGCAACGGGCCGACGGCCATTCCCCGGGGCAGAGCTGTTCGGCAAAGTCAGGGTGCACCGCCAGCCCGCGCCAGAGGCAGCGCATTCCTTGCACTTGCTGACGGCTGGGACCAAAGCGCCTCCGTACTATTGAGGGCGCGTCGAGGCGTGGTTATTCAGCGCGGCGCGCCAAGTGATCTTCTTGTCGCTGACGCGTTGCTCCAGCAGGTACGCTTCGACCGCTCCGACGCGCGCGGTCTCGAAGTTCGGCCATTGCGCCGCCATGGGGGCCGCGCGACGCGCGACGCGCCAGAGGCAGCGGCTTCGCGCACGGCGGAATAAGGCGAAGCGAGTGCGCTAGTGGCGAAGCGAGGAAAACTGAGTAGCAGCGGGCTCGAGCCGAAATGCGACGGAAAGCTGCGGCGAGGTCCTAGTGGATTTTCGGAGCGATTTTGTTTCTTGCGACTTCTCTTTAAGGTGGTTCATCCCGACGCCAGCGACGTCGACGCTTATGGCGACGACGACAAAGAGAAAACCAAGCGCGACCCTGGTCGCGTTTAGTTTTCCCCTGGTCGCGTTTAGTTCTCTCCCGGTCGCGTTCGGTTTTCCCCTGGTCGCGAGGGGGGGGGGGGGGGGGGGGGGGGGGGCGGGGCGACGACGCCGAAAGGGGCGACGACGACGACGACGGCCCAGGTGGCGACCTGGAGCGGCGGCGCACTCCTCCTCCTCCCCACGACCAGGGGGAAACTAAACGCGACCAGGGAAAACTAAACGCGACCGCGGAGAAAACTAAACGTGCCCAGACGAAACTAAACACGACCAGGGGAAAACTAAACACGACCACAAGAAAACTAAGCGCGACCAAAAGAGAACTAAAACCGACCAAAAGAAAACTAAACCCGACCACGGAACAACTATACCCGACCAAAAGAAAAGCTAAACCCGACCAAAGGAAAAACTAGACCCGACCAAAGAAAAACTAGACCCGACGAAGGAAAAACTAAAACCAACCAGGAAACAACTAAACCCGACCATGGGAACATTAGACCCGACCAAGGAAAAAAGTAAACCCGACCACAGGAACAACTAAACCCGACCAAGGAAGAAGAATAATAATAAGAAAAAAAAAGAAAAAACAGAAAAAGAAGAAGCATAATCAGAAGGAGAGAGAGAGAGAGAGAGAGAGAGAGAGAGAGAGAGAGACAGAGACAGAGAGAGAGAGAGAGAGAGAGAGACAGAGAGAGAGAGAGAGAGAGAGAGAGAGAGAAAACAAAAAAAAGACCCGACCAGGAAAACACTAGACCCGACCAGGGGAAAACTAGACCCGACCAAGGAAAAAACTAACACGACCAAAAAAAAAACTACACCCGACCAAAGGAAAACGAACACCGACCACAGAAAAAAAACTAAACCCGACTAAAGGAAAAACTAAACCCGACCAAAGGAAAAAACTAGACCCTACCAGAAGAAACATTAAACCCGACCAAGGGAAAACTAACCCCGACCAGGGAAAAACTAAACCCGACCAAAGGAAAATCTAGACCCGACCAAAGGAAGACCTAAACCCGACCAGGGGAAAACTAAGCCCGACCAAAGAAAAACGACACCCGGCCAAAGGGAACAACTAAACCCGACCAAGGGAAAACTATACCCGACCAAGGAAAAACTAGACCCGGCCAAAAGAAAACTACACCCGACCAGAGAAAAAACTACACACGACAAAAGGAAAACTCGACCCGACCAAAGGAAAAAATAAACCCGACCAGAAGAAAAAAAGACACGACCGCAGGAAAAAACTAAACCCGACCAGGGGGGAAACTAGACCCGACCAAATGAAAAACTTGACCCGGCCAAGGGAAAACCATGCCCGACCAAGGAAAAACTGAACCCGACCAGAGGAAGACTAAACCCGAGCAAAGGAAAAAACTAAACCCGACCAAAGGAAAACTAACCCCGACCAGGGAAAGACTAAACCCGACCAAAGGAAAACTAAACCCGACCAAGGGAAAACTAAACCCTACCATGGGAAAGCTAGACCCGACCAAAAGAAAAACTAGACCCGACCAGAGAAAAGACTAAACCCGACCAACGAGAGAGAGAGAGAGAGAGAGAGAGAGAGAGAGAGAGAGAGACAGAGAGAGAGAGACAGAGAGAGAGAGAGAGAGAGAGAGAGAGAGAGAGAGAGACAGAGAGAGAGAGAGAGAGAGAGAGAGAGAGAGAGAGAGAGAGAGAACGACCAGGGGGGAACTAGACCCGACCAGGGAACAATTAAACCCTACCAGAGAAAAACTAAACCCGACCAGCGAAAACTAAACCCGACCAAAGCAAAACTAGACCCGACCAAAACAGAAACTAGACCCGACCAGGGGAAAACTAGACCACACCAAAGGAAAACTAGACCCGACCAACGAAAAACTAAACCCGACCAAAAGAAACAACTAAGTCCCGACCAAAGGAAAACTAAGCCCGACCGCAGAAAAACTGAACCCGACCAAAGGAAAAACTAGACCCGACCAAAGGAAAAAACTGCACCCGACCAGCGAAAAACTAAACCCGACCAAGGAAAAAACTAGACCCGACCAGATGAAAAACTAAACCCGACTAAAGGAAAAACCAAACCCGACCAAAGGAAAACGAACCCCAACCATGGAAAAACTCAACCCGACCATAGGAAAAACTAGACCCGACCAAAGGAAAAACTAGACCCGACCAAGGGGGAACTAGACCCGACCAAGGAACCGCTAAACCCGACCAGGGGAATACTCTACCCGACCAAAAGAAAATCTAAACCCGACCAAGGGAAAATTAAACCCGACCAAGGAAAATTAAACCAGACCAGAGAAAAACGAATCCCGACCACAGGAAAAACTTGACCCGACCAGGGGGAACTAGACCCGACCAAGGATAACTAAACCCGACCACAGAAAAACTAGACCCGGCCACGGGGCAACTAGACCCGACCCAAGGAAAACTAGACCCGACCAAAAGAAAAACAACACCCGACCAAAGGAAAACTAGACCCGACCAAATGAAAACTACACCCAACCAAAGACAACTAAACCCGACCAAAAGAAAAACTAAACCCGACCAGGGGAAAACTAAACCCGGCCAAGGCAAAATTGAACCCGACCAGCGAAAAACTAAACCGGGCCAAAAGAAAAACTAAACCCGACCACAAGAAAACTACACCCGACCAGGGAAAAACAAAAACACTACGCCCAACCAGAGAAACACTAGACCCGACCAAAAACCAAAAGAAAACACTAAACCCGACAATTGGAAAACTAAACCCGACCAAGAAAAAACTAACCCGACAAGAGAAAAACTAAACCCGACCACAGGAAGAGCTAAACCCGACTATGGGAAAACTAAACCCGACTACAGAAAAACTAAACCCGACCAAAGAAAAACTAAACCCGACCAAGTGAAAAACTCTACCGACCAAGGGAAAACTAAACCCGACCAAAGGAAAAACTAGACCAGACCAACGGGAAAACTACACCCGACCACGGGAATACTAGACTCGGCCAAAGGAGAACTAGACCCGACCAAGGACAAACAAACCCGACCAACGGAAAAACTACACCCGACCAAGGGAATACTAGACCCGACCAGAGGAGAACTAGGACCCGACCAGAGGAAAACTACAGCAGACCAAAGGAAAAACTAGAACCGACCACCAAACGCAAAACAGACCCGACCAATGGAAAAACTAGACCCGACCAAAGGAACATCTAGACCCGACCAAAGAAGAACTATACCCGACCAACGAAAAAAACTAGACCCGACCAGCGAAAAACTAAACCCGACCAAAGGAAAAACTGGACCCGATCAACGGACAACTAAACCCGAACAAAGGACGAACTAACCCGACCAGGGGAAAACTAAACCCGACCATGAAAAAACTGCACCCGACCAGAGAACAACTAGGCCCGACCAAGAGAGAGAGAGAGAGAGAGAGAGAGAGAGAGAGAGAGAGAGAGAGAGAGAACAAAAAAAAAAAAAAAAAAAAAACGACCAGAGAGAGAGATAGAGAGAGAGAGAGAGAGAGAAGAGAAAAAAAAAAAAAAAAAAAAAAAAAAAAAAAAAAAAAAAAAAAAAAAAAAAAAAAAAAAAAAAAAAAAAAAAAAAAAAAAAAAAAAAAAAAAAAAAAAAAAAAAAAAAAAAAAAAAAAAACGACCATAAAAACAAAAACAAAACAAATAGACCCGACCAAAAGGGAAAACACAATAAAATAAAAAAATGCACCCGACCAGGGGGGAAACTAGAACCGACCAAGGGAAAACTAAACCCGACCAAAAGAAAAACTAAACCCGACCAAACGAAAAACTAAGACCTGACCACGGGAAAACTAGACCCGACCAGAGGAAAACTAAACCCGGCCAAAGGAAAAACCAAACCCGACCAAGGGAAAACTAGACCCGACCAAAGAAAAATAATACCCAACCATAGGAAAAAAACTAACCCGACCAAAGGAAAACTATACCCGACCAGAAGAGAACTAGACCCGAACAAAGGAAAACTAAACCCGACCAAAGGAAAAAACTAAACCCGACCAAGGGAAAACTAAACCCGACCACAGGAAAACTAGACCCGACGAAGGGAAAACTACACCCGACCAAAGGAAAAACTAAACCCGACCAGGGGAAAACTAGACCCGACCAAGGAAAAATTAAACCCGACCAAGGAAAAACTAGACCCGACCAAATGAAAAAAAACTATACCCGACCAAGGGAAAACTAACCCCGACCAGGGAAAAACTAGACCCGACCAAGGGAAAACTATACCCGACCAGAGGAAAAACTAGACCCGACCAGGGGAAAACTACACCCGACCACGGAACAACTAAACCCGACCAGAGAAAAACTAGACCCGGCCAAAGGGAAAATTAGACCCGACCACGGAAAAAGTAAACCCCGGCGGTAACTACACCACGAGAAAACCCAACAATACCAAAAGAAAAGTAAACAGGAAAACGAAAAGTACACAGAGAGATCACAAGAGCACAATGATGCGGGTGCTGATGGCGACGACGAGGACGATGCCGGCGATGACGACGGCGGCTTTTTTCTCTCGCCCGCGCGCAGGCAAGCGTGCTCGCGCGCGAAGGCGCGGCCGACGGGCAGCCGCGAAAGAAGCGACGCGCTGCGCGCAAAAGTAAGCAAGCGCCAGAGGCAGCTCTTCAGAGGGCTCTGCAAGGAAAGAAGCGCCAGAGGCAGCTACTCAGCAGTGCCACGCCCTCACCTTCGCCGCCGGGGCAGGCCCCAGCGCCCTGTCTCCTTGAGAATGGCCTCCTCCGTCTGCGACTCGCTGCGCCCCTTCCTCGTCGCGAATATCGGTCGTCGGAGGTGCAACGTGCGCGGTAAGTGGCGCGAGCAAGGGCGGCGCCCGTAGCTGAACATCTCCGCGAGCGTCGCGAGTTGTCCTGTCCTGATGTGCCACGTCTCGCCAGAGGCAGAGTCGTCGTAGACGCACTTCAGAAGCGCGGTCTCGCCACCATCCACGCCCAGGATCCACTTCATCTCCGCCAGAGGCAGGAAGTCCGCATCCCTGGTGGCGTTCTTCCAAGCCAGGTAATCACGCGCCTTTTCGCTCGTGACGCACGGGTGATGCCAGAACCTGACGCGGCAGAGATTGTCCGCGAATTCAGAAGGCACATCCCTCCACCCGCGTTCCCCCCAGTGCCGCGCCTCGCCGCTGTGCTTCTCGAGGATGTGCTTGACGTAGGGATCGTCGTCGGGAATCCCTGCTTCGCGCACCGATGCCTCGAAGGCGTCTGGCGTCAGCGCCGCCCACCCGTCGCCGAGCACGGCATTCGGGCATGCCTCGGCGAAGGGCGGGCCAGGGGTTGGATTCCAACGTGGGTCTGTTAGTATAGAGAGGGTCATGAAACAAACGTTGCAACACATATTCTGCGTATCTGTGCATATGCGGTCTGGCAAATCAGGGCGGCATCATCGCGACGCCAAGGGGCGTCGCGGACTCGAGCCTGTGGCCTGGAAGCACGAAACGCACGATTACCCTTATCATGAAGTTCTGCAACCAGTCACTGTGTTCTGGGGGTGCATGGACAAGCAAAACTCTGTTCAGCGAATCGTTAGCTGGCGCCCGCCTCGAGCTCATGCCAACCCCCCCGCCTCTTCCAAATATCCCTTCGCTGCGGCTCCACCCTCCTCATGCCCCTCCGATTGCCCCGGTCCTCATCATGCCCTTCATCCACACTGCCCCCCCCCCATGTGCCAATTCACGTCGTTCCTCGTCGTCCTCCTGCGCCGGATTCGTTCCCCCATCGTCCACATGCCTGCCCTCCTCCCATCCTCTACGCCCTCGTGCACATCATGCTCCCAACTTCTGCCCCCCACCCCACCTCCCTCGCCCTCGTGATGCTGACACCGATGATGCAAATCCTCCTGGGCTCATTTCCTCCGCTCTCGTCCAGTCCCGTTCATCCTTGGCCCCTCGGCCACCCCTCCTATCGAACCCCTTCCTTCCCACAGCCCACCCTCCCCACCCCCCCCGCGCCATTGCATGCCCAGACCACGGCCCCCTCCTGGACCAGCCGGGAGACCCGCGGAAACTCCCGCCCAGAGACCACTCCAGCGAACGGCCCGCAACAAATTCACAGTTGGAGACACGAACTGTGCATTTCGACCGCGCACGAGGCCCCCCTGGACCAGCCGGAAGAGAAACGCGAAAGTTTCCGCCCATTCAACACCACCCGCGAGGGACACACTTCAAATACACAGATGGGAACGAGATCTGTGTACACAGATCACACCACGATCTGTGTAAACAGCGGGCCCACACACGAAAATACACAGTTGAAGACACAAACTGTGTACACAGATCACACGTTCATCTGTGTATTTCGAATAGGTAAACGCTCGCCACCTCGAGGGCGCCCCGACTTTGCCAGCCCAGAACCGAAGTTGACATGCCCAGCTGGGGGGGAATGCAAATACACACTTCCCCGACCCAGGGCGCCCCCGAGAGAACCGCAAATACGCGCTTCCCTGGCCCAGGGCGGCCGCGGTGTAACGCGGTGCCAAAGCGGCCCCCAACGGCCCGAAGACGCCCCAAAAGGCCTCGAAGGACACCAAATAAAGCCGCGCAGCAATCCGAAAACACGAGAGATGTCACATGTCACGGACCTCTTACAAGTCAAAAGCTCCACGCGCCGCCATATAGACCACTGCTCCGGCAGGGGGGCGGACCTTGCCGCAGGCACTTATAATTTACATGTTAGCGATGCGACTGTGCTCGGCGGCCGTGCCGCCCAAATTTTGGGTGCGCCCCGAACTCTCGCATTGGCAATCCCCTCTGTTTGGTTGCGCCGCTGTGCTCGGGTGTCGAAAAAGCATTTACCGCTGACGCGGGCACGCGGCACCAGGGACTTCACTTTTCGAACAAGGAGGGTGGACGAGGTAGGACGACGGACGGTGGAGCAGGGAGGCAAAGAGGAACGAGGAATAATAAGGGAGGTGGGAAGGGGCGCTCCCCCGCCCGACCCCGCGGACGCTTTCGACACCATCCAGGGGAGGGAAGACAGGAAGGGGAACGGAGCAAGGGCGAGGACGACGACGGGAAGCAAAGTGTCCCAGGTCCGCATAGAGCCATATGTCTGCGATTCGGGTGCGCGCGCTCTCTTCGAGGCACTTCAAGCCGGACCCATGCTGAATTCACGAATTCCTCAAAACTGTGTAAACACTCTGTCCTCTGTTCCCTCTCCTATACAACGGCCTCATAACAGAGGGACAGTGGACTCCAAGCCAGGGGCAGCGTCAGCAGCCCACAGCTCCTCCCACAGCTGCCGCCTGTAGCGTTGCTTGTTGGAGGCCAGCGCGCGCACGACGGGCCACAGCTGCCCTGCGTTGCCTGGGCTGTCGTTTCGGTGGGGGACGCCTTCGAGAAACTGCCTCCGTGTAGGGATCGGCTCGCAGTGCCAGTCGAGCTTTCTCTGCATGCGGAAGGCGTTTCTGTCCTGGAGCTGCGGCACTTGCCAGTCTCGGACGCGAGCTTGGGCGTCGGTTTCCCGACGCTCCTTGTTGTCGACGAAGTGCTGCTGCCTGGCACACGTTCGGACGACGCTGCGAAGCTCGGCCTTGCGTTCGTCGGGCAATCGTCTGAGCTTCCTCTCAGAGAGACGAGTCGTCAGGCTCACTTCCTCTGTTGCGCCAGAGGCAGCATACTCGGGTGCGCCAGAGGCAGCATCCTCCCGCTCGTCCTCTGATGAGCTAGAGGAAGCAGCATCCTCCTCGGTCGGTCTCTGCATGCTTCTGGAACGCACCCTGCTCCGCCGCTCTTCGGAGGGCTCGAGTTGTCTCCCCCGTCACATCGTGGCGGTCGACTCGCCTGCGTCGCCGTCGACGCCCTCGTCGAAAGACGAGCTGCCCAGCTCGCAGGAGCTGGAGGAGGCGGAGGCGCGCCCCCTGTTGCAGCGGGCGGGGGCGCCGCGATCGCACTGGCCAAGGCAGGCGGAGGCGCCGCGATCGCACTGGCCAAGGCAGGCGGAGGCCAAGGCAGCGGGCCCAAGGCCGTCGCTGCCGAAGGCGCCGGATAGCCGCCAGAGACAGGCAGGGGCGGCGCGGCGGCAGGAGCAGGCGCGGGGGTCAGGGGAAGCTGCCCCGGCGGCGGCGGCCCCGGCACGTCTCGGGGGGGGATGGCGCGGCGGCGGCGGCCGCAACTGAAGCCACGTCGTCGCCGAATCTGCTGGCCAGCTGGCGGCCGGCGGCGGCGGCGCTCGCCCATGCCTGCGAAACCAAATCAGCGGGTGGCATTTTTATACGCGCGCCAGAGGCGGCGGCGCCGGTATTCTGCGAAGACGCCGCGGCAGGCGGCGGCGCCGCCTTCTGATGCAGCGGAAGCGGCGCCTTCTTCGCATAAACCTTTGGCGCCGCCTGCGGCGGCCACGCCAGCGGCGCAGGCCGCGGCGTGACTGGTGGAGTAGCGGCGCGGCCGCCGCCGCTCACGCTGGCCGGCGCAGGAGCTGGCGCAGGAGCAGGCGGCGGGAGTGGCGCAGGAGCTGGCGCAGGAGCAGCAACCGCAGCAGCTACAGCAGCAGGGGCGGCGGACGCGCCAGAGGCAGCGGGAGCGCCAGAGGCAGCGGACGCGCCAGAGGCAGCGGAGACGCCAGAGAGAGCGTTATACTCCGCGGCGTACATTTCGGGCGCGCGGTGGGCGGCTTCGACCAAGTCGAAAAAGACTGGCCGCGCCGCATCCCCTTGCCCCCATCGAGGGCGCCTTTCCAGGAGCAGGTCTCCACCACAAACCGAGCAGCCCAGAAGTGTGTCCAGACACCCTTTTGGCGGCATCGTTCACGGAGCACCCGATGAGCATCTCCGCGCGAGCCGACGCCGACAGGATCAGGTCAAATGGGCTCTGGTGGCATTTGACAGCGCGACCGAACTGATCAAACTCAGCTGGGTCGCGTTCTTTCTCTCCTTTGTATCTTTGCGACGTAATGACCGTGGGGTGGGTGGGCGCCAAACCCCAGATCCTGTGGATGTTCGCGTAGTGCACGTGCGTCAATGGCCCCCCAGCCGCGCCAGAGGCAGCGGAGTACTTGGGCAGCGCCGCCTTGCCATTGATGCTTCCAGGCGCTCGGGGCACCCCTGCAGTAGGCGCGAGGAACGGCGGCAGCCACCATTCCTGGACAACCCTGTCAAAATCGATATTGGCGCACGCGCGCCGCGGTCTCTGGCCGCCCGGCCCTGGCCGAGGAGCCAGCGTGAAAGCAACCCCGCCACCAGCTCGGATGGGATGTCCAACCCGCCAGGTCCTCCAGGACTCGGTTGCCGACACCACGTCGAAGTTCTTCTCGGCAGAATCCACTCCAGAGGCAGCGTTCTGCTGCTGGCCGCCACGGTGACTCATCATGGCAAACGCGCCGCGGTCGCGTCTTCCCGGCTCGCGCCTGCAAATGCGACGGACATGCGGGAGGGGCAGGAGGAGGAGGAGGAGGAGGAGCAGCAGCACCACCAAAACGAGCAGCAGCAGCACAAGCAGCAGCAACATTGAGGAGCAGCCTCAGCAGGAGGAGGACGAGCAGCAGCAGCAGCAGGAGAAGAAGCGGGAGGAGCAAGAAGAGGAGAAGCAGCAGCAGCAGCAGCACCACCACAAGCAGCAGCAGCAGAAACAGCAGCATTGGGGGGCAGCCTCATCAGAGGGAGGCTGAGGAGGAGGAGCAGCAACAGCAGCAGCAGCAGCGAGAGAGAGAGAGAGAGAGAGAGAGAGAGAGAGAGAGAGAGAGAGAGAGAGAAGCAGGAGGATGAGGAGGAGGAGGAGAAGCAGCAGCACTAGCAGCAGCAGCAGCAGCAACAGCAGCAGCACGAGCAGCAGCAGCAGGGGCAGCGGCTTGAAGGAGGAGGTGGAGCAGCAGCAACAGCAGCAGCAGCAGGAGAAGCTGGAGGAGGCGGAGCAGCAGCAGCAGCAGCAGCCGGCAGCAGCAGCAGAGCATGAGCCTGCCTTTTTTGTTTCTCCGCGCGCGGCTGCGCAACAGCGGAGCAGTCCAGAGCACCTAATACGGGGCCCGAGTCGGGAGAACCGCACGCCAAAGGAAGGAGGCGCCAGAGGCAGACTGCAAGCCATTGCTGTGTGGAAGGATATCAGCGCCAGAGGCAGCCTGCAACCCACTGCTGCGTGAAAGGGCATCAACGCCAGAGGCAGCTGGAAGCGGTCACACTCCCGCCCACTCCTTCCTGATGTATTTCCAGGCCGCGGAAACCCAGACGAAATTCGACTTGTGATTCTGCTTGTGGGCAAGGATCGGCAGATCCATGTAAAGCTTGCACGTGTCAAAAGCAGTGCAGAACTCTGCGCCCATGTAGAACAAGTGGGCGAGCGTGACGACTTGACCAACTCGGATCTGCACATCGAAGTCACGTCTCCAAGGAGGCGTCGCGCCAGAGGCAGCGGATCTCCAAGGAGGCGCGCGGGCCCGACGGAGCAGCGTCGTCTGACCACCATCTGTGTCCAAAACCCACGCAGCCTCTTTCCACGTGAGCCAGCCCTCGGACTTCCGATTGTACAGCCACCTCCGCGTTTCCTCGGTCCTTGCGAACTGGGAATGCCAGAGTCTCGGATGAAGAACATCGAGAGGTCCCAGAAGCTTCCAGCCGAAGTCCTGGAGGACTCTGACCTCCCCGTCGTGCTTGTTGAACAAGTGCTTCAAGAAGTCAGGAACGGTCTCGATGGACCAATCATCGCGAAGCAACTTCCACGTGGGTGAATCCCGCGGCAAGCGCTGGGCGAGCGGACCACCGCCAGAGGCTGGTTTCAAGTGTGGCCAGGCGTGAGTAAGCCAACATTCCTCCGCGAGGGAAACGTTTTTGAAGTCCTCCCGGACTATGTTCAGATAATGCATCTTCTGCGACCCGAAAGCCTTCACAATGTCCCACCGCTCGTCCTGGCACTCGACCTTGTCGCTGAAGTGCTATATGCCGTTGATGATATCTGAAGGGTTCGCAATGGGAAAGCATTGCTTGTGCAGGAGGGCGATGAGGCTGGAGACGCGACGTCGATCCTCTTCGTGAGGTTTCCACTGCACGGCCAAACTACTGCTTCCTTTGGCCAACCTCGGTAATCCGTAAACTGAAGCTGCTTCAACTTAAAATTCCGCGCTGCGCCAGAGGCAGCAGGAGAAACAGCGCCAAAGGCGGCAGCAGGCATTGCGCCAGAGGCAGCACCACGCACTGCGCCAGACGCAGCACCACGCTCCGCGCCAGAGGCAACGTCTTCCCTGTCAGAGCCTGCGCGGTCCGTTTTGCTCCCATAGCTGCTGTCGTTGTCGGGGGCGGAGTGGCTCTGCTCTGGAGAGTCGGATTCTCGCTCGAAGCCGTCGGATTCTGTCGCCAAGTCGACTGGATACTTAAGCCCAGTCTTCTTCCGTTCCGCCTCCGTGGGCCCCTCGCCGCCTGATCCCGCGAGCGCGCCAGAGGCAGCTTTGGGGTCGCCGCTCGTCCACGACTCACCCTTGTTCATGGGAAAGACGCTCTGCGCATCCAGCTCGCAGACGTCGAAGAACACCTGCCGCGCAGCCCTGACGTGCGCGCCAGTCCAGCCTGGACCTTTCGGATGCCACCCAAGACCGAGCATGTCCTTGTGGATGCCCATCGTGGTAAGGCCCATGTAAAAAAACCTGTCCACCCCCTGCCAAACTGACTGAAAGTCTGTGGGGGCCCTGGTCACCATCGTTTGCGCGGCCTCGACTATCCCGCGCACTCTTGCACCCCTTCCCCTTGTGATGGAACAGGGGCGTCGCCGCGAGAGGATGCTCAATTGTCAACGCGGCCACGCGGTCAACGCTCGTCGCGTGCTGCATCGTCGCGCCAGAGGCAGCGGCCAGAGGACCGGCATCATACACGCGCAGCTTGGGCTCTTTGCCAACTGGCTCGACGAGCGGAGGAATTCGCCGAGACATGGGAATCGAGACCGCGTCGTCCAGGAACTTGCCGCCCCTCATCCGCGCGTAAACCCCTCCTTCCACGTGCCAACTTAGCGCCGCGGACGCAGCGCTAAGTTGGCGGAGCGGCCGCCCAGCATAATCTCTTGCTGGGTGCTCACTCTTCCACCGCAGCGCACGGCCCGTCAGGTCCTCCACCACCGCCCCATTGCAACCGTCCTCGGCGCCAGAGGCAGCCGCTTGCGAGCTGCGTCCACGCCCCCCCATGATAACGCGCGAGATGCGCGCGATGGCGGCCGCCAAGAAAAGAGGCGCGCTCGAGCCGAAAAGGCTGCGATAGACGACAACGATGGTGGCTGCGAGGGCGAGGGTGGGGATGACAAAGAGCACGCAGTAGAGGGCGCAGGCAAGGGTGAGCGGCGCGAGGCGGGAGTGAAGCTGAGGATGAAGATAACCTCGGAGCAGGGGGCGACCATGAGAAAGCTGAGGGCGGGAGCGAAGCTGCGGATGGAGATGGCCTCGGAGCAGTGTAAGGAGCTGGTCAGACTGCAGAAGGTCAGGCTGATGTCGGAAGCAGTACGAGGATCAAGCAGGAGCTCGCGCGAGGACGGGGTGGAGCAGATACACATTCACAGGAAGATCTTTTTATCATGAGCTAACGCATAAGAGAGGTCTCTACGCAATCTGCGAAAGGATCAAGGGGCGCCAGAGGCAGCCACATATTTGCGCCAGAGGCAGCAACTGTCAACGCGGCATGCGCATCGCAAAGAAGCGCTCCACCGCGTCAACGCCAGGAAGGTGCAAACACCCTCCTTCGCGGAAGTGCTCGGCCAGGGCATCGACGTGATCCTCGTTCAGCGCAAACTTGAGCGCGCGCCATGCACAGAAGTGGCACTCCTGCCGGAAAGGGCCGCGAAGAGAGGTAGTCGCGCAAATCCATGGCGCCCCCGAGAGCGCGATACACTGTGCCCAGTCCCACGCCAGAGGGAGTGAATGCTGCATGAGGCATATCCGCGATGAACATTATCTGCAAGCGCATGCGAACGGCGCCCCAGCACTCGGACCCCCACCCCCGCACGTGAGGCATGGTTTTGCGCAGCTCGAATCGTGAACTTCGAGCAAATTGCGCCTGCGCAACAAACGACGAGAAGTCCATGGCGCTCGAAAGACTACTGTCCCAGACGACGTGCCAGTTGAGCAGTGGCAGCACAACTCCAGCACGCCAGCGCGGGCGCTTACGACTAGGAGGAGTACCGCCGGAAGAAACGGCGCCAGAGGCAGCCGAATAATCCGCGGCAGCAGCGGGGCTCGAGAGTTCAGCCTGCTTTGCGCATAGCCTCTGGCGTGGAACCTCCGCACGTGCAGAAATGATGCCCGAGTCACCCGCTACAGTAACAGGAGGTGCTGGCTGTGGCACCTCTTCACGCCCGATCACCTCCTTAGTGTTCTGAGAAAGACAGAGGAAGCACACCATATCATCCAGGTCGCACGTGGCGCCAGAGGCAGGCCAGACGTCCTCAGATATGAGATCGCAAACTTCGACGGCGTCCTGGTACCGGAGATCTCCGGCAACCGCGACCCCCTTTTCCGCGCCAGAGCCCGCGCCAGCAAGCACATCCCAATCCCTCTCGGATAAAGTCGGTCGAACATCCTCTGCCTTGAAAAGCCAGCGCAAAATCGTTGTGCGCGCATAAATCGCATTCGCCCACATCCGTACACAACGCAGATGCACCTTGCAAGTGGCATACGATGCGCCAGAGGCAGCAGTTGCGCCAGAGGCAGCAAAGGATGCCGCCAACTTCTTCGTGGTATCCTCCAAACGGCCACCTCGCAATTCCTCCATGAGGATCTTGACCTCCCCCTCCGCTAGTCTCCTCTTGGTCGGATTCATCGCGAGGTGGTAGGAGAAGATGCCAGCGGCGCCGCCGCCCAAAGCACGCACCCGACGTCGCGGAATGACGTCCACGGTGCCCTCGTTGCCATTGCATGCGACCGAGAACTCCTCTGGTTGAAGAATCACCATGGCCTCTCGCCACGCACGTTCGTGCAAGGCTGCTCGGCCCTGCGCGTCGGCCACCAGGAGTTCGCCCTTGCGCCGCAGCAAATTGTTGAGGACGCACGCGACTGGCCACCTCCAGTAGCAAGGAAACACGACGCAGAGAATCTCCAAACGCAACGCGTCAGAGGCAGCGAAATGTTCTCGAAACACCATGCCTGCCGCTATGCCCATGCGAACGTCGCGCCTGCGACGCAGCGACGCGGTGCAACCGCCCTGCACGAAATCACCGAGGCAGTTCGCGACAGCCCCGATTAAGTTCCGCATCCGCTTCACCTTAAAGTGCGCTCCACGGCGCATGGGGCGGAACTGATGGCAATCCTCAGTCTTGCACGACCCGTCGTCGCGAGCACGCTGCCCGCAGATGGGGCGCCAATGCGCCATCGGCGAGTAAAGCGCCAGAGGCAGCGCAGAAACTCATGCGCCAGAGGCAGCAGGCGCGCCATGGGCAGCGCTTCAGTTTATCTTTGCGCTCGCCTGCAGAACAACGGAACCTGCGGTCCATTCGCCTCAGGCGGGTGGCTGTGTCGCTGGCCTTGAGCCCAAGCTGCGCTCTGCCCTGCTGCTGCTGCGGCTGCTCCTGCTGCGGCTGCTGGTCCTGCTGCTGCTGCTGCTGCTGCTGCTGCTTTTGCTTCTCCTTTTCCTGCTCCTCCCCCATCCTCCTCCTCTCCTGCCCCTCACCCCCCGCCCCCCCATCAGCCCCCTCGCCGGGTGAAGGCGCGCAAACCCGAATTTGTTCCTCGACTTTTACGCGCAACCGAGAAATACATTCAAACTCTGCAAACAGCCCAAAGAATGGGTGTCGCCAGTGTGGCCAACAGCCGGGTAGCGTGTCTGAATTCTGCACTCGCCCGAGCTGCTTTTGCTTTGCCAGTGGCGCAGACAGCCGAATCAAGAATCTCAACATGCGCCACAAACAATCGATCTGCGAAATCCGATTTAGCAAACAGCCAAACATTAAGATGCCCAATTTTGCGAATAGAAAGGCTGCGAGACCCAATTTTGCAAACAGAAAAGTTGCGAGCGCCAGTTTTGCAAACAGAAAAACTGCGAACGTCAATTTTGCAAACAGAAAAGCTGCGAGGCCAAATTTTGCAAACAGAAGGTTGCGAGCGCCAATTTTGCAAACAGAAAAGCTGCGAGGCCAAATTCTGCAAACAGAGAAGCTGCGAGCGCCAATTCTGTAAAGAGAACAAATGTGAGCGCCAAATTTGCAAACAGAAAAGTGGCGGCCGCGAAATTTGCTAACAGGAAAATGGCGAGGCGACAACTCACGCTCCCAACTTCTGCTTTTTGTAAGTTACAAGGGCAAGGAATTCTGCGAACAGCCACCCTTAATTCTCCGACAACTCCAACATCGACATCTCTTCTCATCAACTTTGCAAACGACCGACTTGTCGACAACTCGTAGATTCAACTTCTGGTTTCTGTAAGTTACAAGGACAAAGAATTTTGCAAACAACCATCCTTGATTCCACCACAACTACAAGAGCGGCGACATCGCTTCCGGCCAAGAGCCGACTACTCGGTTGCCCAACATCTGCTTTTATATGTTATAAGGCTAGCGAACACTGGAATCCGCTAGCCTGACAATATGAGAAATCCTGATGGTTGGCATTTGAGTTGTGGGCTATAAAGGATTTAATAAAGCCGACAACTCGACTTCCCAACATAAGGATTTCTCATGTTACAAGGCTAGCGAATTGTGGACAAAGCCAGCCTTAACAACATCTCCTGATGTTCCCCCTCCGCTTCTTCCTCCACAACGCCGCACTCGGCGGCAAGTTCGCTGAGCAAGCATGCCGCCGATGGTGGAATTGTCGGAAAACAAAAGATGGCTGTTTGCAGAATTTCTTGTCCTTGAAACTTACAACAACCAGAAGTTGGGAGTGTGAGTTGTCGCCTCGCCATGTTTCTGTTTGCAGAATTGGCGCCCGCAACTTTTCTGTTTGCAAAATAGGCGCTCACAACTTCTCTGTTTGCAAAATTGGCGCTCGCAGCTTTTCTGTTTGCTAAATTTGGCCTCGCAGCTTTTCTGCTTGCAAAATTCGCGCCCGCAGCTTTTCTGTCTGCAAAATTTGGCGTCCACCGCTATTCTGTCAGCAAACATTCGGACACATGAGCTGTCAACAAGTCGAGTTGTCGACAAGTCGGCCGTTTGCAAAGTTGATGAGAAGAAATGTCGGCGTTGGAGTTGTCAGAGAATTAAGGGTGGCTGTTTGCAGAAATCCTTGCCCTTGTAGCTTGCAAAAAGCAGAAGTTGGGAGTGTGAGTTGTCGCCTCGCCATCTTTCCTGTTAGCAGAATTCGCGCTCGCCACATTTCTGTTTGCAAAATTGGCGCTCGCAGCTTTTCCCTCTGCAAAATTGGCGCTCGCAACTTTTCTGTTTGCGGAATTTGGCCTCGCAGCTTTTCTGTTTGCTGAATTGGCGCTCGCAACCTCTCTGTTTGCAGAATTGGCGCTCGCAACTTTTCTGTTCGCAAAATTGGGGCTCGCAACTTTTTCTGTTTGCATAATTGGCGTTCGCAACTTTTCTGTTTGCTAAATTGGCGCCCGCAACTTTTCCGTTTGCAGAATTTGGCGCCCACCGTTATTCTGTCAGCAAACATTCGGATGCATGTGCTGTCAACAATTAAACATGATAATAATAAGTGTATGTATATATATATATATATATATATATATCAGAGTGAGGGGGGCCGAACGGCCATTCTCTGCCCCTGTGCGCGCGCGGCTCAAAGAGGAGGCGGCGCGCGGGAGGGCGCGCGGGGGGGGCGCGCGGGGAGGGCGCGCCGGGAGGGCGCGCCGGGAGGGCGCGCCAGGAGGGCGCGCGGGGAGGGCGCGCGGGGAGGGCGCGCCGGGAGGGCGCGCGGGGAGGGCGCGCGGGGGGGGCGCGCCGGGAGGGCGCGTCGGGAGGGCGCGCCGGGGGAGCGCGCGTGGAGGTCGCCTCCCGCCTTTCTTCCGCAGCCGTCTCGGCCCGAGCGTGGCGCCGAAGGCGCGCGCGAAACCCAAAGTCCAGCGCCTCGTGCGCCATGGCGCCCCGCGCGCGCCCAGTGGCCCCCAGTCTGGCTTGCGAGCTGCCACCGCTGCGCGTCGCGAGGTTCATCATGACGGAACGGGGGCCTCAAGGAAAAATGCCCCCCATTTCTATCGCCGCTTTCGTCCCCCAGGGTTTCCCCGCGCGCCCTCGGGGTTTCAAAAAAAAACGACCTTGGGAGATTCTGGGGTGCAGTGCCCGTTTCCTTGAGGACCTGTTTCGTTCATGCTCTGAGGCTCTCTTGGCGCGGCCAGGTGCTTGGCACGAGTGCCCAAACTGCACGGCTGCCGTGCGCGTGGCTGCCGACGTCGCGCCGACCAGTTGCATTTCTTGCCCGGTGCGCTCTGCGCGGGTGAACGCTGGCGTTCCGGTGGCGTGCGACTTCGAAACCAAAGCCCGGGCTTTGCGACTGCGTGCTGTTGTTCCAGACGACCGCGCGCAAGCGCGCACTTCGGCGGTCCGGGAGTGCATCGTCGAGTTCGAGACCAAGCACTTGGCGGGCCAGCAGATCCCAGGGGGCTTCTGGACTGCCGTGCGTGGAGAGGCGCGCCGGCGCGCCCCCCTCGTTGGGCCGTTGCCCGAACCGGCCGCTGCAGCCCGGCCCTTGCCTTGAAAAAGTCACCGAAGTCGATTCCGCCACTCCCCCATGTTCATTTCCACCCTCTCCTTCCGGCCCCTCCTCACTCTCATCCACAATTGCGGGGCGCTACGTATATAAACAAAAAACCGTCAACACGAAGAAACGACACAGAACGAAGCGAAAACTCACGGAACCACGCGAAAACAAATTAGAATAAAAACAAAAAAGGAAACGACGCGAAAACATAACCACCGGAATAACTAAACACAATGGCAACGATGACTCAAACAGCACCACGGAAAACCTGAGCCACACGAACAGAAAACCTTCTGACAACAAGAAAAAAAGCAAACGCGCCCATCAGAATACGACAGCTTGCGCCCCCCATCCCCCTCCACCTCCTCCTCTCAGGGCCACATCAAAATTATCAGAAATGAATTGAAAGGCGATAGCTGGCGATGGCGACGGCGATGGAGAAAGGGAGGCAAAATCTCTTTGCCTCACGTTCGCAAGCGCGCCCCGTCAAAGCTGAGAACCTTCGGGCCCAGCTCATTCCAAACCTTCCGCGCGGAGATAGCCCAGTTCACCGCGCCCAAGAGCGCGCCAAAGGAAACGCCGCCAGAGGCAGGCTCACCGCCAGCTTCCACGACGATCTTGCTTCCAGGCGCTTGGGCGACGCGCCGCGATCCGCTGCGCGCGGATGGGCGCGCCACGCGCAACCTCTCCTCAACGCGGAGTTTGGCCTTCTGCTCGCATGTCCTAGCATGTCTGAGAGATTGGCTGGGCAATAGACGACCTGGAGCGCAACTAGCAGCAGCCGGTTGAACGCTGGCGACGACGCCCAAACCAAGCGCCACGATGTACAGGAACGATACTGCCAGGTCCGCGTCAGCTGCAAGCGACGCAGAGTCGCGGAGAATTGCGAGGTCCCTGACAACAACCAAAGATGCCAGCGCGCATCTGCGCGCCCCCTTCACTTCTCCGGAGCCCCGCAGTCGCATCTCCCCAATCGCACCAGAGGCAACGAGCACCGCCACCTGGCTGCGCGGCGATGGACCCTCGGGCTCCGAGCGAGCGCCCCGGGAGGCGGCGAGGTCAACGCCCGGAGGCTTGAGAAAAACGCCGCCTGGCGCCGCCCGAACCTGCGTGACGCCAGCGATGTTGCGCACAGATCGGCGATGAAACTTCTGCAAGTCGTCACTCCAGCGGATGCTCCGATCCGCGCCTGCGCCAGGATGTAGCGCTGCACTGGCAGCGCGCGCGCGCCTGCACTGCGCGGCCAGGCGAGCAGCAGCGAGAACGCCAACAGTGGCGCGGCGCAGGACGCCTCTGGCAGCGGCCCTCTTCAGACTGGCCGCGCGCGTGGCCGCGGGGTTGTAGTGGCCAGGGCGCGCGCCGTAGAGCTGCCGCCAGAGGCAGGCGCACTTTCTAGAAAAGGACGCGAGCTTTTCCCTGGGCGACATAGCGCCAGCCGAATCCTCGAACTCAGCGGCGGTTCGCGGACCGAGAAGTTTCGCGATGAGGCAATCGTCGAGGAAGTCTAAGCTTGACGTGCGATGCTCCACCATCTCGTTCCGAAGGAACGCGACATCGCGCTCGACTGCGCGCTCGCCGTCCTCAAGGGAAATATAAAACCGGATGAGCTCGCGGAGGGCGCGAGAACCACCGACCAAACGCTTCGGACACGCAGCGCGCCAGAAGGCGTCGTCCAGCAAACGCGCCCTCGCTTCCTGGTTGGTTATATCCGATAGCGGCTTGCCTGCAAAGAATTGCTGCAGCATGAATGGGATGGCGTCCTGATACTGCTGCGCGGCCGCCACCTCGTCGCAACCGAGCGCCGCGGCTACCTGCCTCACGCCTCGGAGAATGGACTTGCGCGTCTTCAGACAAGGCAGATCCCCGAATCCTTCCCGAACGAGGCGGCGATCGAACATGGGCAATGCCGAGCGGAGGTCATTTGGAGGAAAATCAGCAAGAAGCCGATCTTTCGTCAAAATCGCAGCATTTTGCGCTCTCTCGAGCAACTCTTCCTTGTGCGCGTCACGAGGCTCACCCCAGTGCAACGCTGGATCACCACCAGCCAAGAAAAATATACTTGCGCCGAAGATTTGACATCACGGTGGTCGCGATGAAGCCGGGCGCCTCGCCGTGCGCACCCACGCATGGCAGCGGTTCGGCGCTCGCGGCGGCGGCGCCAGCGGCAGCCTGCATGGCGGCGGCGGCGGCGCCAGGGGCAGCCAGCCTGATGCTTTGAAACACACGACCTTCCTTGAAGACAGCGCCAAGCGTCTCCACCATGCAATCGATCTGCAGACGCGATGCCGCGATGTCGTGGTTGGCAACATCGAATAAGCGCAAAAACCAATTGCAAATAATGCCCCAATCCGCGGACACGCCGACAGCCACGCAAAACTTAGTGTCAAGCTTTGTTCAGCTAAGTCGCGGCTCGCTCACGCTGCTCGCTGTCGTGACGTTTGTCAGACGCGATGTAAGCAAGCAAAGTCGCCACGGGCAACAACATGTGCGCAATCTCCCCGACTGGCCCCGCCGTGGAATCGGACCGCTGCTTGGCGAACAATAGATTCCGCACAACAGCTTCCAAGGGCTTGCGACCAAGACCAGCTTCCGCCAGAGGCAGGATGTTGTCCTCTTGAATGGCCACGAATAGGTTGTGCCACTTGTCGCTGTTCATTACGTCTGGCGCCAGGGCGCGTCGGTCATCGAACAGCTCGCGCCGCACCTCGCCAAACACGTCGTCGCAATGCAAGGGTTAGCTCGAGAGACGCAAGGCATGCGCAGGGCCTCGTATCACTATCAGGAGGTTTGGGAAGAGTTCCCGAGCAGCGAGAAACACTGCTCGCCGCTCCTTCGCGGCGCCATCTGCTGCAATACTGGTGGCGGTCTCCAGGACATGCGACTTGAGCGATTCATCGCACGCCAGAGGCAGTGTTTTTTCTTCGGCCGCGCCCCAGTGGCGTGCAGAACTTCGCGAGGAAACGGCCGAGCTGCTTCGCGGCCGTCGCGGCGCGGTCCTCCTCGAACTCCGCTGCGCCGCTCTTCCTGCAATCGAGGACGCCGAGCACGCCAGAGCGGCAATAGCCTGAAGCCCTGGCGCCGCCGCCAGGGGCAGGCGCGTCAGCGCGATATCTATCAACCTTGCGGTACTTCGACTCGCCCAGGGATAAAGACACCGACGTGGCGTTACGAAGCACCTCGCGGGTTTCGACGTGGAGTACCTCCGCCATCACGCAGAGCTGCTTGCGCCTGCGCTTCCGAATTCTCTCCTCCGTCGGATCGCCCACGGAGAACTGCTTCCGCCGCGCGCGAGCGCACATGCGAAGAGAAGACGTCTCAGAGAGCATCGCCCACGCACCCCTCCATTCCGCGGCCGATGGCACATTTCCACGCAGAAGCGCAGCGTCTCCCGCCGCCACTTCCCCCGTTTTTTTCCGATGATGAAGAGTCTGCGCACGCCAGAGGCAGTGGCTTGGGCAAGAATTCTGCGCAAAATCTCTGAACCTGCTTCTCTCCCGCCGCGCGTCGATGCGCTGCTGGCCTCTGATGCTGTTCCACTTGGAATCTGGCGTGGAAGCCCGCCAAAGGGCGCACCCGGAATGAAGCAAACTTGGAGAACCTTCCGTCAGAGCTTGCGCGCCCTGCGGCCGCAGCCTTCGCGCAGACTCGGCAGCCCAAACCCCGCTGGCCGCGATGCCCACCTGCTGCCAGCCACGGCGAACCATTTGGCAAGAGAGATAGCGCCGTGCACGTCTTGCGGTTGCGACGTCGGTGAAAATCGCATCTGATACAGAACGCCTTCGTGCAAAGAGAATGCTTGGCGAAGTGCTCCGCGCCGGAATGGGCCCCTGAGGGCGGGCGCGAGAAGTCCGCGGACCGAGAGCCAAGCTTCGCCCAGATTTTGCCGGCAGGAGCCTTTCCCCCACTCTTTCTCGCCTCGGCCACAATCCGCGCGACGCCCTCGCGGGGCCGAGCCGCCCAGCGCTTTCCCCGCCCCTCTGCGCGACGCGCCAGAGGAAGCGACGCTGCTGCCCCTTTTCCACGATGCGCCAGAGGCAGCGCCACCCTCGCCAGAGGCAGAGATTTCTTTTTGGCACAGGACGCTCCGCTGCGGGTTCGTCCGCCACGTCTCCGCGACCGCAACGACTGCCCCACGCTCGCTGCTGCCGACTTCTTCTTGAGACACCCCCCGAATCGAAAGTAAAGTGGCGTGCGCATCGCCCAGCGCCGCGCCCCCGATCGCGGCGCGCCCCAGATGCCTGCCACTTCGCTTGCGCAAAAAAAAAGCTGTGGAGCAACGGCGGGCTCGACCAGGTGAAAACTAAACGCGACCACGAAAAAAAGCTACACGAGACCCCGGGGCAACGGCGGCCTCGACAAAATGAAAACTAAAACACGACCATGAAAAAGCTAAATAAGACCGCGAGAAAACTAAACGCGAGCAGAAAACAACTACATATGATCACGAATTATTCAGACGCGACCAGAGAAGACGAACACACGATAAAAAGGAAAACTAAATCCTACCACGAGAAACAAAATAAACACGACCATGAGAAAACTAAATCCGACGAAAAGAAAACTAAACCCGAGCAAGGAAAAACTAAACCCGACCCAAAGAAAACTAACTCGACTAATAGAAAAACTAAAGCCGACAAGGGAAAAGCTGAACCCGACCGGGAAGAAGAAGGATATATACATATATGTATATAATAAAGACGACCACGCAACAACTAAACCCTACCACGCAAAAGCTGAACCAGGCAAAAGAAAAAAACTAAACCCGACCAAGGGAAAACTAAACCCGACCAGAAGAAAAAAACTAAACCCGACCAAGGAAAATCCCAAACCCGACCAAAGGGAAACTAAACAGCACAAACGAAAACTAAACCCAAACAAGAACAACTAAACCCGACCACGGGGGGGGGGGGGGGGGGCTCAACCCGACCAGGAGGCAACTAAACCCGACCAAGGAAAAAGTAAACCCGCCCAGGGGACAACTAAACGCGACCAAGGGGAAACTAATCCCAACCAAAGGAAAAACTAGACCCGACCAAAGGAGCATTAAACGCGACCGAAGAAAAACTAAACCCGACGAAAGAAACACTAGACCCGTCCAAAGGAAAAACTAGAACCGACCAAGGGGCAACTAGACCCGACCAAAGAAAAACTGGACCCGACCAGAAGAGAACCTAGACCCGACCAACGGAAAACTAACCCCGACCAAAGGAAAAAACTAAACCCGACCAGAGGAAAACTGACCCCGACCAGGGAACAACTAGACCCGACCAGAGAACAAACTAAACCCGACCAAAGGAAAAACTAAACCCGACCAGAGGAAAACTAGACCCGACCAGGGAAAAAACTAAATCCGGACAGAGAAACACTAGACGAACAAGGGAAACCTAGACCCGACTAAAGAACAACTGGACCCGACCAAAGGAAACAACTAGACCCGACCAAGGGACAACTAGACCCGACCAAAGGAAAACTAAACCCGTTCATGGAAAAACTGAACCCGACCAAAAGAAAAAACTAGACCCGACCAATGGAAAACTAAACCCGACCAGGGAAATACTAGACCCGACCGCAGAAGAAAAAAAAACACACCCGACCAAAGGGGCAACTCGACCCGACCAGGGGAAAACTAGACCCGACCAAAGAAAAATTAAACCCGATCAAGAGAAAAACTAGACCCGACCAAAGGAAACAACTAAACCCGACCAAAGGAAAACTAGACCCGACCAAGGAACAACTAGACCCGACCAGAACAAAAAACTAAACCCGACCAAAGGAACAACTAGGCCCGACCAAGGGGAAACTAGACCCGACCAAAGGATGACGGTGGTCATGATGACGGTGGTCATGATGTCGGCGGTCATGGCGTCGCTGATTGCGCTAATGATGTCGGTGGTCATGGTGGCGACTACGATGGCGGTGACGACGACGACTAGTTGTTCCGCTCGCATGCGTCGCGGCGCCGGCTGCCGCGACGCCACCTTGGCCACAGAAGGCGCGCCAGAGGCAGCGTCGCGGGCACGCCAGAGGCAGCGACTCGGCCACGCCAGAGGCAGCGTCTCGGGCAACCATCTCCGCGCGAACGTCTTCCCAAGGGTTGCTCTTATTCTGCCCGCTTCCTGAGGGCGGTGAATTGTCGGGGCGCGCCAGAGGCAGTGCATTCTGGCCGCTTCCTGAGGCCGCTTCCTGAGGCGGTCAGTTGGCGGGCGCCCTTCGGCCGCCTCAGGCCGCCCCCTGAGGCCACTTCGCGATGGGGCGCGCTCGCCGCGGCGGGGCGCGCCAGAGGCAGTGCCTGCGCCCGCTTCGCCCATGGCGGGGGGGCCCTCGCCCTCGACCTGGCGACCTGCCTCGGGGGCGAGGCTGAGTCTGGGTTGAAGACCTCTGGCGCCGAGGTCCGAGTCGCAATCGCCTGGGCCTTGGGCGCCAACTCGACCTTGGCGGCGATGGTCAGCCTTGGGTGCTACCCCCCTTTCTTTTTGCTCGTCCTCGACTCCGTCTTCCCTTCCTCCTCCTCCACCTCCATCTCCTCCTCGCCCCCCGCTCCTCCTCCCCCCGCCTGCCCCTCCTCCTCCTCCCCCCCCTCCTCCTCGCCGCGCCCGCCCTGTCGGCAGTCGGCGCCGTCGGCGCCCCCCTCTTCTACCCCCCCCTTCCTTCGACCCCTCCATCTTCCTCCGCCGCCCCCCCCTTCCTCTCCCACATCTTCCCCCTTCTACTGCTGTTGCCCCCCTCCTGTCACCTATCTGTCACCGCCCTTCTCTCTCTTTGGAAGAGTGCCCAGGGTGGCCTGCTTGGGCTCTGCATAGAGAGGCTGCTGAAAGAACTTGGGGCCTTCCGCCCATCCTCGGCAGCGGAGCGGAGGGCGGGCGAGGCTCGACGATCAATCTGGCTGCTGCCTGCCCAGGGCGGAACGGCGACGGCGCGCCAGTCCGCCGCCGCCCCCCCCCCCCCCCCCCCTCGCGCCCCCGCGCTCTCGGCGTGGCGGGGGGGGGGGGGGGCAAGCGCGAGGCCGGCTGGCTGGGCAGCAAAAGCCGATTGGACTTTGGGCAGCCAGATTGAGCGACCCCCCCCCCTCGCCCTCGCCCGACGTGAACGGCGACATGTCCGAGAGGCCCATGGAGTCGTCGTCGCCCTGAGTCTCGTGCAACGGCGGGCCGCCCTTCAACTGAGACGCGGCGGCGTCGGAACAGTTGGAGGTTGCCGGGGAGGCTGGCTCCAATCGCGGAGCCGCGTTCGCCGGGGGCGCCGGGGATCGGACCTTCGCCAGTTGAATCGCGCCCAGGTGGCCTGCTATCGTCGGCGGCGAGGACCCGCTGCTATCGTCGGTGGCGGCCCGCTTCTTGCGAATCATCCGAGGGCTCTCGGACGTCGCCATCTCGGGCGCGCCAGAGGCAGCTCGCGGTGGGCGCGAGGGAAACGGGGGGCGACGCAGACGCGGCCGCGCGACGTTCCTTCCCGCGCAGGCCGCCCCGCACTCGGAGCAAACCTACTCCCTGGGGCCCGGGCGGGCAGGGGGCCTGCGAGGAACGAGGGGTGGGAACGTCGCGCCCGCAGCGGCTTCGCCCCCCAGGTTCCCCTTGGCGGCGGCGAAGCGGGGCTCGCTGACCCCGCTGATGTTTGGGCCCCGCGGCTGCCCGAACGAGGAAGCGGGCGCGGGGGTTGGCGAGCGCGACAGAGAGATGGATGGAGAGGGAGGTAGGAAAGTAGGGGAGTGGTGGATCTGGCTCAGGCCGCCTCTGGCCCCGCGGGCCTGCGTGTAGTTTTTCCCGACAAGGGAACAACTGAACCCGACCATGGGACAAACTAGACCCGACCAAGGAAAAAACTAAAACCGACCAGGAACAAACTAAACCCGACCAAGGGAAACTAAACCCGACCGAGGAAAAAACTAGACCCGACCAAAGAAAAACTGAACCCGACTAAAGGAAAAACTAAACCCGACCAAAGGAAAACTGACCCCGACCAAAGAAAAAACTAAACCGCGCGGTGGGGTGAGGCCGCGGCGAGCATTCCAGCTCCAGAAACAAGAAAAACCAAACAACAACTTGTCATACACAATGTTTCGTTGATTCCGAGACCAGAAAAAAACAACAAAACCTGTCATACACGGTGTTTTCTTGCTCGGAGGCCACGAAACGCTGTGTATGACAGTTTTTGTTTGGACTTTCTGGTTTTCATGTGCCGACAAACAAGGGGGGGGGGTGCGGTGGGGCGAGGCCGCAGCGAGCATTCCAGCTCCAGAAAGCGGAAAAACCAAAAACACATGCAATGCACAGTCTGGCTGTCTTTAGGGCGGGCTTTTGGAGCTCAACTGACTCACTCGTTTTTTTCCAGCGTCGTCATCGTCATCATTCCCATCATCATCATCACCACCATCATCATCATCACCATCACCATCACCATCATCATCATCATGATCCTCATCATCGCCCTGACTGGTCCTGATAATGGGGATCATGATGATGATGGGGATGGCCCTCATGATGAGGACCCTCATGATGACGATCATAGGGATGATGATGGCGATGATGATGATGATCCTTAGGATGATGGCGATGATGATGAAAGAGTCGACGAGGCAGAAGCAGACGGGGGGGGGCGGTCAAGAGCATCTCTCTCGCCGCCCGCGGTGGCTAGTCGGACGCGGCACTGCGGGGCGTTGGGGCGGCTGTCCTGCGGCCACTTATGGGCGTTGACGCGATGTCCTGCGGCGCGCTGGTCAGCCTCACTTCGTCGAGCACGTCCGCGAGGTCAGGGAGCGCCGCGGGGACATTGGCCAAGTGCTCGGCCACAACGTGGTTCACGACGTTGAAGAACTCGACAGGGCCAGGCGTGGCGTCGATCCTCCGCGCCCTGATCTCCCGAAACACGTCGGAGCGGATCATCGCGGCGATCAGCAGGTCGCGCTTTCCTTCGGGCTGCTGCTTGAGGTGCTCGTTGGAGAATGTGCGATCGCCGCGCTCGTCGCGGTGCACATTGTGATGCAGGGCGGCGAGGGCTCCCACGTGGAAGGGCCTGGGCTTTTGCTCGTGGCTGAATTGTTGCTTGTCTTCATTCCCCACTTGCACGGCGCGTGTCCCCCACAGGGTGACGGCCGCACGCAGCAGCGAACAGCCACCGTCTGCGTGCCATCCATCGCCCCGCGCGCCTGGTTCCATGAGCTGGATCGACGCGTGCGCGAAAGCGTTGTCGGTGAAGTCCTCTTCCACGATGGGCTTCCCGTTCAGCTTGACGAGGTCTTCTGGCATGTTGTCGCGGGCAACCGCCAGGCACATTTGGTTTCCCAGCTGTTGCAGCCAAGGGCGCCACTTTTTCTTCAGCGCTCGCACGAAAGCGGCGAAACGCTCGGACGGGATCATCTGCAACATCTTGCCCCTGTTCAGGCTGCGGCACTTCGGGGGGTTCTTCTCGTCCACGATGCCTGGGATCTCGGTATTTAGTCCCTTTTTCGCCTCATTCCCTCGAACGCATCGGAAGCGGGTTGCCCCCGAGTCCACGCGCTCCTTGGCCAGGCCGTCCCAGCCAGGGTCGTTTCGCAAAAAATGCAGCAAATCTGGGTCGAGGTCTGTCTCCGCTATCGTTCCGGTGCCGTTCTTGCCCCGCTCCATGTTCACGGTGATCTGCAGCTTGCCAGGCGGCTGCATGAAGCCAGACAGCCTTGCCTGTCTGAGGGTCAGTCTGCGGCCTGGCTGCCCCTTCAAACATCCCTTGATGATGGACATGAGGCCTGCGGGGCTGCCTTGGGAGCCTGCCGATGCATGGGGGCCTTCGTAGCGTTTCGGGGCGCTCTTCTCTTTCGCTGTTTCAGCCGCTATCCAGGCCGCGCCCTTCTGACCGAACCATCTCTCAAAGAAAGGGAAGGAATCCAGAAACGAGTTTGCGGTCTCGACGCCAGGCGCATTGCTGCTGAGTGGGACCCCCTTCGATGCTGAGTGGAAGTCTCCCGCTGCCTCCTGGCCGGGCAGCCCCGCGCCCTTCCTGATGGCATCGATGAAATCTTTTCCAGTGACCTCCTTTCGCCGCTCACGCGGGCCTTCTTCAGCTGACACGCAGATCAACGGCCGGCGCGAGTGCAACTCCGCGGCCGCGCACCCGAGGAGCCACATGTCCAAGTCTTCCTGGAAGCGCAGGTTCTCCAAGAAGACATCTGGCGGCCTGTGCTGGGGCGCGGTTGCACCGACGTCGGCGTTGCTGTCGCTGGGGCGCAGCTTCTTCACCAACCTGCGGCGGGGGTCCGTCGGCGCCACGCAGCCGAGATCGCCGAGCACCACCTGCGGAGAGAGGCGGACGGAGGAGAGGGGAGCGACGGCGACCTCCAGGGGGGGGGGAAGAGAGTTGCGACAGGACGACGGCCTCATGGGGGAAGGGTAGACGCCGCCCTGAGTAGAACTGAGATGTGAGTTCTAACATGCTATGATAGAGCTCAAGTTCTGATCAAACATGCTCCGTATAGCTATGTTAGACCACAAATGTGATCGAACATGCTAAGTAAGATCACAATTTGTGATGTAACATGATATGTAAGAGCACAGATGATCTAGTAGGCCATGTTAGATCACACGTTGTGATCTAACATGCGATGTTAGATCACAAATGTGATCTATCATGCCATGTTAGATCACACGTTGTGATCTAACATGCTATGTAAAATCACAAATGTGATATAGCATGCCATGTTAGATCACACTTTGTGATCGAAGCTGCTATGATAGATCGCACGTGTGATATAACAAGCTATGTTATTTCACAAGTTGTGCTCTAACATGCTATGTTAAAGCTGAATTTCTGCTCTAACATGCTATGTAAGAGCTCATATTGTGCTCTAACATGCTTTGTGATCGATCCGAGCACCTCGAAGCACCTCGGGATCTGGCACTGGAACTCCAGCCTGCTCTGGATGGCAGGATTGACGGGGTCCCATTCGCCAATCTGCCGCTTTGTCAACGCCTCTTTCTCGAAGCAGCCGCGCATGCACATCGATCCTCGCATCAGGATGTTGGCGAGCTTGAGGTCGCAATGGACACAGCCTTTGTCGTGGAGGAAGCCAAGCCCAGCGATCACGCTGTTCAGGACGCGGCGGATTCTGGTCTGCGTCAAGGTGGACTTCTGGACGAACTGGCGCACGTCAGTCTCGCGCAGGTTGAACACGAGGCCGATGTGCGCTTCCCATGTCCACCTCCTCTGCGCTGCTCCAGTGCTAGCGGCGGCTGACAACTGTTGCAGCTCTCCCGATGGAGGGCTAGGCTTAAACAACTTCTTGAGAAGGCCCACGTCGAGTAACCGAACGACGTTCGGGTGCCAGCCCAGCGCAACGTGGCGCCTGACCTCCTCTTCAGCCGCACCCGTGGCATCCGAATTGAACCCCTGCGCCTGATCTTCCTTCGAGTCGCACAGGAGCTTTATGGCAAAGAGCTCCACGACGTCATCGCCTAACCCTGGGCAGGGCTTCGTGCCCAAATAGACCTTGCCATAAGTGCCCTGGCCGAGCTCCGCCCCCCAGTCCACCTCGAGCGAACGTCGCGGGTCCTCGTGCTTGCGCGGATCCTTGGCGTTGTACACACTTGTGATCGCTTCGAGCCTCAGCGACAGCAGAGGGGCCTGCGAGCTGCGACAGTCACCTGCACCAGGAGAGCCTTTCGCTCCCGAGCAAGACGCCCTTAGCGCGGGAGCTGCCGATGGCGCAGAAAGACCTGCGTGTTCGCTGGCTCGGCAAAGCTCGCTGGCTGGCGCCTCCTCGGTCCCCAGCGCTTCCCCCAACGCCGCTTCAAGGGATTCCCCCTCGGCTGCTCCCCCGGCTGTTGCAGCTCGCGCCTGGCCCCCCGCCGCCCCCGCGGGGTCGGTTACGAAATCCCTCCAGTTGGCGCCCAGTGCCCTCTTTAAGATCCGCACGGCGTTGTCGAAAACGCATGGCGCGGGCCACGAAATCTGCACTTTGGTCTTCGTGAACTTCTCCATCTGCAGAGGTTGCTTTGATGATCCTGGCTTCTTGGCCATGGACTCGCTGCAGGTCTCCCTCAATTTCTTGACGACATCGCTGTTCTGTGCGCTGTTCGTGCCACGCATGTAAAAGTGCCACGCCGAGTACTTCACCGCGTTCCTGTCGCGACCGCTGTTCGTTGGCTGCATCGCCGCCGAGGCGCTGTCAGGGCAGACGCCCCGAAGTGCTACGATGGCTGCTGCAGCGGCCCTGAACAAAAACTGCCGCGGTCCCTTCCGCCGTCCTCCTCCCCCTGCGCCCGCCCATCGGGTTGCGGAATCACCGGCCCCCTCTCCCTCGCCCGAGCCTGCCCTTCGCCACCCCCTCCTGGCTCGACCCTAGCTGGGGACTGCGGCGTGGGGATGCAAGGGCCTTGGCGGGTCGCGGTGAGCAACAGCCTCGGCGTTTCTCGCCGCCAGGTCTGCCCGATTATTCGACGAGGGAAATTGCCGAGTGGACGCCAACGGCAGGATGCACCCCAATAGCAGGCATATGCCAACGGTTTCAATTTGGACAGCATTGCTGACAATCTGAACATCGGCATTCAGGACATCCGCGCCATGTCCGGCTCAGCGGACAAGATGAAATTGCGCCCTCACTGCAGGGTAGCCGTGGCAGATTTCACGCAGAAGCTAGCTTCCGACCCTGAGGAAGACGATTTGCACCGGGTGGTCGCAGATCATGACTTCAACGCGTGGATACGAGGCCCGTTCCTGAGCCTTGGCTGGGCCTTGGCGCCAGGAACTCGTTACGTCACCGCTCTCTGCTGGGAGCCTTGGTCGTATCAGCTTGTTTGCGTCGCCGTTCGCTCTTGGGAGCCCCGTGTCAGCCTTGTTGGATATCCTGCGGTCTTCTTGGAGCCGAGGGTTCGGAGTGTCCGATCGGACGGCAGAGGCGGGACTCGGCTCCTGCCCGAGCTCTTCGTGAGAGCTGTTGGGCGCTGCCTCAGCACGCACCCAGTCCTTCTCCGTCTTGGGCTTCTTCTTCTTCGGCGCGTCGTCGTCGGAGGTGGAGTCGGAGTTCGCGGGCGAGGACGAGGCGTCATCGGCCTTCTTCTTCGGCTTCTTCTTCTTGTCCGCCGCCCTCGTACCCTTATTATTATCCTCCGGCTGTTCCTTATTTTCCTTCTTGTCTTCCTTCTTCTCCTCCTTCTGTTCCTCCTTCGACGCGTCCTCCTTCGTCAAGCGCAACTGCGCAGAGCGCTGCAGCAGGGCCTCGTTAACGAAGACCATTGTATTGCTGCTGAGCATGGCCTCGACAGCACGCTCCGTGAGAAACGGCATCAAATTCGCTCGATGGTGATCGTCGCAGCGCGACGCCAAGACGCTGGCGCCCTTCTCAATGCAACCGCGCATGTCCGCTCCGCCCGCAGGCGCCCCGAAGTGCACCCGCCGGGGCCCCACCGCCTCGTGACGCAGCTCCATGAGGAACTCGGCGGCGTTGTCGTGGGGGAACCACGGCACCTCAGTGCCCGTGGGCTGGCGGTAGAGCTTCCGCTTCTTCACGGCCGCGTTCACGAGTTGCTTCTCGGGCGTCCCAGCTGTTGCAGCATCCGCTGTTGCAGCATCAGGGGCATCCTCGTCGTCGTTCGGCGGGGGTTCCAGCAGCCCGTCTTTCTGGCGCTCCTGGGCCTCCACCTCGGTGATGCACGTGCCGACCATCGACTGCAAGCTCGTCTGACGGACCTGTTTGGACACGAGGGCGTGGCTCTTCTGGGGGAGGACGGGCACATTCTTCACCACTTCGCACCAGACGGTGCTGCCTCCGTCCACGTGCCCCCTGACCTTGGGAAGGCGCTTCGGGATCTTACCCTTGTAGGCGAGCAACATCACCTCGTGGCTGCGGGAATTCGCGACGCCTCTCTGCCCCCTGAAATGCCCGCACTGCTGCGTCTGCTTGAGGTTGTAGCAAAGGTGGAATTGCAGGAGGTTGTAGCCGTTCTTACTAAGGATCTTCTTGATCTTGGGGAGGTTTGACTGCGCGCGGCCCGTGAGCACCCACAACGCGTCCCGTCCATGGACCATGGGCGGAGATAGGGACTTGAGGTAGCGTTCAAAGTCTGCCTCCTCCAGCGCAGGCTCTCGGCGGGTGAGCCCTTGCCCCTCGAAGACGCTGCGCAACCTCGCATTCTTGACGTCGTAGAAACCCATCACTGTTGCAGCGTCCGTGAGGTTCTTGTAAAAACGAGTCTGCGTGACGTGTTGGTAGATTTCCACATCTGTACCCTCCGCAACGAGCATGGCCACCCGCCCCCTCGAGCTCCGCCGCGCACGCCTCCTCGCACTTCTTCCTGAAAGAAGTCGCATCGCCCGGAGAGACCTCGACTTTCTTCTTCTCCTCGGGAGCCACCTCCTCGGCTTTTTTTCTCCTCTGGAACTGGCTTGGAGACCCCCAAAAGGCTGTCGTACGCGATCTGGAAGGGCTCGAAGAAACGCTTCACCACTCGCTGGCCCATGTGGAATTTCTCCAGGCTGCGCCGCTCGCTCCTCGGTTGCGAGAGAGCGCCTGCGATCTCCGACTTGTATAAGCCCTGGCCTAAGTCGAGGAAGTGCCTCATCGTCAGCCGCAGCGCCTCGCTCGGCAGGGGCTGGATCCAGGTCGGGCCCCTGCAGGAAAAACTGCAGCGGGCTGTCGAGGTAGGACCTGGCCGTGCGAACAATTTTGGCCCAGGAGAGACACCCCTGCGTGCTCTGCCCCCCTTCCCTGTTGCAGCTGGTGCCAGATTTGAACAGGTCTGGGCGCTGCCGCAGAAAGGCCGACACGTAGGCGCTCACCCAGAGGATCTCGTTTATTACGTCATTCAGAGCACATCCGCTGGCGTGCGGGTCCTTCTTGTTCGCCCGCCACATCCTCGTGAACAAGGCTTCGACTACGCAACCCAGCGAGAGGTGGTCGGTTTTTGTAACGATCGCCCCAGGCTTCGTTGGCCAATCCAGCAGATTGTCTCGCCCCCAGCGGGCCACGGCCGTCTCCATGAGCGCCATTGCTGCCGGGCACTTCGCGAGGGCAGCACAATTCAGCATGTCTTCACTGTGCCCACGCCAGGACAGTGGTGGACGCCCCACGTCACGATATTCACCAGCCACTCGTGAACCTTCTCTGGCGCTGGCTGTCCGCCCCCCGTCGCATGGGCCCGGACGATGTCCGCCGCCTTGGCCGCGACGCGGAGGAGGTTCGAGTTCTCCAGCCCGAAGAAGTCACGCAGGCGCTCGGCGCGGGCCGACGTGTTCACTGCCAACTTGAACTTGTTTTCCTCGATCTCCTCGGCCGCGCCCCCCTTGATGTGGATGAAGTCGAAGGGCCAATCAGGAATCAACTCTTCGAGCGCTGTTACAGCCTCCATTGAGCCTTCTTCTTTCGCCCAATACAAGGCCAGCCACGCTGCATTCACCACGACGCCCATGGCCAATCGCTTGAACTTGCCGAGCTCGGGCGCCATGAACTGGTCCACGCTGGAGACCATGATTGGGGTCTCGAAACCTTTCTCAACCTGTTTCGGGATGTTCCAAGGCAGCCGACCGCTCGCGCTTAGGGCCTCCACGGCCCGCCGCTGCGGCTTGCTCCGCGGGGGGCCATCGACGTCGTCGGCCGCCTCCCCAGGCTCGGCCGCTGTTTCAGCCGCCGCGTTCGTCGGCAGGTTCTCCAGAAACATATCCGCAGCCGCGTTCTCCACCTTGCCCAGCGATATCGCATCCTGAAGCATCGTGTTATCGATCGGCCCTGTCCACGCCAAGTTCATGTAGGCGTTCCTGCTCTCGCCCTTCTCCTTCGCCTCCTCGATGGTCCTGGCGAGCTTCTCCTGAATTGGATCATTCTCCTTCCTCCTAGCAGTCTTCCCCTCAGGCTTCTCCTTGTCATCCTTGTCCTTCTTGTTCTTTTCAGCCCTCTCCTTCCCCACTCTCTCGGCGATGCGCTTCGGAATGGTTTTCGCGAGCCTCTCGTAATCGGTCTGGATGGCGGGCCAGATCGTTTTGGTCCAAAACTCTCTAAACGGCTGCTCGGACGACTGCATCGCGCGCTGACGGACAGTCGCAGCTGCTGGCCGCTTGTCACAGCTGGCGCGCCTGTTGCAGGTCTGGCTCTGGCCGAGAGCGCCATGGAAAAGGAGGGGGGGCGATCGAGGAGGAAGCGGGGCGGACGAGGCGGCACATTGGAATCTTGAGACCACTTCGCGCCTGCTTCCGGGCGGCCTCGACGCGTGAATACTCAGGGTTCCAGCACGGGGCCGCCGTGCTAGATCCCCCTCGGGATGGCCAGGGCGCGCGAGAACACCTGGTTCCAGCGCGGGACCACCATCTTAGACACCACCTTCGGCCCAGAAGCTCCTGGCCAACTCCATGAAACAGGGCGACGAGATGACGATAACGGACCAGCTGCTGGTCACGGGACCACCATCGTTCCTCACAGCATGCCCCCTGTAGTCTTGCCCCTCCCCGCTGCGGATACTCGGGACAAAGCGCGCGGTGCAAATCAAATTTTGCAAACGAGCGCGGGCAGGACATTTGAATTTGTCGGCCTCCTGGGAACCCACAAGAATGCGGCAGGAATACATCAAACAAATCCAAACAAATCCTGACAAGGCCCAAGCCATTCGGCCCAAGTCATTTGCGCGCGCGACGACTGCGCGTAGGGATCGCGGGGGCAGCGTTGACGCCGCGGCGGTCTAATGCGCAGTCTCGAGTTGCGCACTGACTTACAGGATACATCGATATGTTGACGTCCGTGCCCGATGATCTCTGGCTAGACGTTGCTTTGCAGCTGTGCAGCTGTTGCAGCGGTGCGATGATGCTGTTGCAGCTGTACAAGGGCTCCCTATCGCTGTTGCAGCGATGATTTTTTGTTGCTTTTTAAAATTCAAAAGCGCGCCATGCATCCCTGGCGCATTCGCTCAGTGCCCCTACGAAAAGAATGGCTTGAAGACTTTTCGCGCATGCATCGGTGCAGCTGGAGGCATGCCCCGCAAATCCAAAGCGCTGCACAAGGCACTGCATGAAGTGATGTCGAGCTTCACCCCGATATCATCCTCATCCCGCTGGTTGTTCTTCCGCATAACATGCGAGTGCACGCGGCTGCAATAGAAGCACACAGCGCCCTTCCCCTCATTGTCCTTCTGGCAGTTGCACCCCTGCCCCACGTGGCGCCTGAAGGAGTGGGTCTTCATCTTCTTGTGGTGCGCAAGCTTGGCCCAGTACGACGGGTGCAAGATGCCGCCCCCGCCGGCGCCGTTGCCTTATCGGCGTCAGCCTCCACGGCTTGCTCCCTGGCCACTCTGTGTACATCAGATTGAAGACGGTCTTGACCGCGTGGAACTGCACGCGCTTGGGCACGTTGGGCTGCCCCGCATTGTGCTTCTTCAGCGCTGGCTCGAGTAGGTCGAGCTCCTCGTCGCTGGGGAAGCCCATGCTCGGCGAGCTGCAGGTGGAGCTCGGCGGGGCGCGCGGCGGAAACAGCGGCGGTGCGCTCGGCGGGGCGTCCGTCATTAACGGCTTCGGCGGAAACGGCATGTGCAGTTCCAAACCTGATGGCGCGGGGTGGAAGAACGGAAACTGCAGTTGCGGGGCGCATTCCGCCTGCGCCGCATAACTGGTGAACGACATCGGACCTTTCTGCAAGATTGCGAATCTACGTGTGCTTCGATCGTCAGTGCTGCACTCTATGTGCGCTAAAAAGGCTGCGGCTGATGATGTCGTTGATGTTGGCGATCGAGGAGGAAGCGGGGCGGACGAGGCGGCACATTGGAATCTTGAGACCACTTCGCGCCTGCTTCCGGGCGGCCTCGACGCGTGAATACTCAGGGTTCCAGCACGGGGCCGCCGTGCTAGATCCCCCTCGGGGTGGCCAGGGCGCGCGAGAACACCTGGTTCCAGCGCGGGACCACCATCTTAGACACCACCTTCGGCCCAGAAGCTCCTGGCCAACTCCATGAAACAGGACGACGAGATGACGATAACGGACCAGCTGCTGGTCACGGGACCACCATCGTTCCTCACAGCATGCCCCCTGTAGTCTTGCCCCTCCCCGCTGCGGATACTCGGGACAAAGCGCGCGGTGCAAATCAAATTTTGCAAACGAGCGCGGGCAGGACATTTGAATTTGTCGGCCTCCTGGGAACCCACAAGAATGCGGCAGGAATACATCAAACAAATCCAAACAAATCCTGACAAGGCCCAAGCCATTCGGCCCAAGTCATTTGCGCGCGCGACGACTGCGCGTAGGGATCGCGGGGGCAGCGTTGACGCCGCGGCGGTCTAATGCGCAGTCTCGAGTTGCGCACTGACTTACAGGATACATCGATATGTTGACGTCCGTGCCCGATGATCTCTGGCTAGACGTTGCTTTGCAGCTGTGCAGCTGTTGCAGCGGTGCGATGATGCTGTTGCAGCTGTACAAGGGCTCCCTATCGCTGTTGCAGCGATGATTTTTTGTTGCTTTTTAAAATTCAAAAGCGCGCCATGCATCCCTGGCGCATTCGCTCAGTGCCCCTACGAAAAGAATGGCTTGAAGACTTTTCGCGCATGCATCGGTGCAGCTGGAGGCATGCCCCGCAAATCCAAAGCGCTGCACAAGGCACTGCATGAAGTGATGTCGAGCTTCACCCCGATATCATCCTCATCCCGCTGGTTGTTCTTCCGCATAACATGCGAGTGCACGCGGCTGCAATAGAAGCACACAGCGCCCTTCCCCTCATTGTCCTTCTGGCAGTTGCACCCCTGCCCCACGTGGCGCCTGAAGGAGTGGGTCTTCATCTTCTTGTGGTGCGCAAGCTTGGCCCAGTACGACGGGTGCAAGATGCCGCCCCCGCCGGCGCGTTGCCTTATCGGCGTCAGCCTCCACGGCTTGCTCCCTGGCCACTCTGTGTACATCAGATTGAAGACGGTCTTGACCGCGTGGAACTGCACGCGCTTGGGCACGTTGGGCTGCCCCGCATTGTGCTTCTTCAGCGCTGGCTCGAGTAGGTCGAGCTCCTCGTCGCTGGGGAAGCCCATGCTCGGCGAGCTGCAGGTGGAGCTCGGCGGGGCGCGCGGCGGAAACAGCGGCGGTGCGCTCGGCGGGGCGTCCGTCATTAACGGCTTCGGCGGAAACGGCATGTGCAGTTCCAAACCTGATGGCGCGGGGTGGAAGAACGGAAACTGCAGTTGCGGGGCGCATTCCGCCTGCGCCACATAACTGGTGAACGACATCGGACCTTTCTGCAAGATTGCGAATCTACGTGTGCTTCGATCGTCAGTGCTGCACTCTATGTGCGCTAAAAAGGCTGCGGCTGATGATGTCGTTGATGTTGGCGATGCAACTGGGGGCTGTTGCGGGCGGGAGCAGGCGCGGGAGCAGTTGCAGTTCTGCGTGCCCCCCCCCCCGCATCCACGCCGACAGCGTATTGGACTCTGCACCAGAGCCAGACATCGTGAATATCAGTCTGTGTGTGCGCGGCGAAGAGGGTGGTTTCGTGGCGCCACCTGGGGGCCATATCGGCGGTCGAAGGAGAGTAGGATGGGGCATGAAGACCACAAGTTGTGATCTAACATGGTATGTTAGATCGCAAGTTGTGATCTAACATGCTATGTTAGATCTGAAAGTGTGCTCTAACATGGCATGTTGGAGCCCAAAGTTGGCTCTAGAGCGCAATTTCTGCTCTAACATGGCAAGTTAGAGCACAAAGTCTGATCTAACATACCAGGTTAGACCACAAAGTGCGATCCAACATGGCATGGTCGATCCCATTTGTGATCTAACATAGCACGTTAGATCACAAGTTGTGATCTGACATGTCATGTTCGATCAAAATTTGTGATCTAACATATCATGTTAGATCACAACTTGCGATCTAACATAGGATATTAGAACACAAATTTGGATGCAGAGTACAACTTTGGCTGCTGGGGGTTGTGCTGAGAGGTAGTGCTGGGGGTTGTGAGGCTGCGTGGGGGGGCTGTGCTGGGGTTTGTGCTTGGGGGTTGTGCTGGGGGTTTGTGCTGGGAGGTAGTGCTAGGGGTTGTGAGGCTGCGCGGGGGGTTGTGCTGGGGGGTTGTCCTTGGGGGTTTGTGCTGGGGGTTGTGCTGAGAGGCGCTGCCAAGGGTTGCGAGGCTGCGCGGGGGTTGTGCTGGGGGGTTGAGCTCGGGGGTTGTGCTGGGGGTTGAAGGAGCGTAGGATGGGGCATGCGGACCACAGGTTGTGATCTAACATGGTATGTTAGATCACAAGTTGTGATCTAACATGCTATGTTAGATCTGAAACTGTGCTCTAACATGACATGTTAGAGCCCAAGTTTGGCTCTAGAGCGCAATGTCTGCTCTAACATGGCACGGTAGAGCGCCCACTCTGATCCAACCTACCATGTTAGATCACAACGTGCCATCTAACATGCCATGTTAGATCACATTTGAGATCTAACATAGCATGCTAGATCACAAGTTGTGATCTAACATGCTATGGTAGATCAGAAACTGCGCTCTAACATGGCAAGTTAGAGCGCAAATTTGGCTCTAGAGCGCAATTTCTGCTCTAACATTGCAAGTTAGAGCGCACATTCTGATCTAACATACCATGTTAGAGCACAACGTGCGATCTAAAATGCCATGTTAGATCCCAAATTATCTACCAGTGCATGTTAGATCACAAGGTGTGGTCGAACATGGCATGTTAGATCGCAAGCTGTGATCTAACATACCATGTTAGATCACAGCTTGTGATCTAACATGCGAGGTTAGATCACAAGTTTCGATCTAACATGCTACTCAAGATCACAATTTATGATCTAACATGGTATGTTAGATCACAAGTTGTGATCTAACATGCTATGTTAGATCACAAATTGTGATCTATCGTCGCATGTTAGATCACAAATTTGGCTGCAGAGCCCAATTGCTGCTCTAACATGGCATGTTAGAGCACAATTTCTGCTGAAACATGGCATGTTAGAGCACAAATTCTGATCTAACGTACCCTGTTAGATCACAACTGTGATCTAACATGCGATGTTAGATCACAATTTGTGATCTAACATGCTATGTTAGATGACAGGTTGTGAACTAACATGGTATGTTAGAGCACAATTTCTGATTTAACATGCTATGTTAGATCACAAATTGCGATCTAACATAGCATTTTAGATCACACATTTGGCTGTAGAGCACACTTTCTGCTCTAACATGGCATGCTAGAGCACAAGCTGTGATCTAACATACCACGTTAGATCAGAACTTCTGATCTAACATAGCATGTAAGAACAGAACTTGTGCTCTAACATAGCATGTTAGATCACAACATGTGAACTAACATTCTATGTTAGAGCTGACATCGAATTTCGCGAAAATGAATTCCCCGCGGGCCCGCCGCCGCCGCGCCCAAGTGCGCGTGGCGCGCGGAAATCCGAAAACATGCGTCGTGCTACGCCCCCCCCCCCCCCCCCAAGCGCCCCCGCCGCGCCCCCTCCCCCCCAAAAAAAAGCGCCCTCAATCGGCGAAAATTTATTTTCATCGCGCCCAGAGCCCCCCCCCCTCCAAAGCGCCCTTAACCGGCGAACTCGATTTTCGCAAGCCCTCCGCCCCCGCCCCAAAGCGCCCTTAACCGCCGAAAATCGATCTTCGAAGTGCTAAGGCCCCCCCCCCAAAAAAAGCGCCCTTGACCGGTCCAGCCCCCCCCCCCCCGCCCCCTCCAAAGCGCCCTTAACCGCCGAAAATCGATTTTCGCAGCGCCGCGGGCCCCCCCCCTCGGGAGAAAAAAAAAAACTTGACCGGCGAAAATCTATTTTCGCAATGTTGAAATGCCCCCCCCCCTCAAAAGCGCCCTGAACCGCCGGAAATCGGCATCCGCCGGTTAAGACCCCCCCCCCAAATGGGAGGGGATCTTAACCAATCCGAAATCGATTTCGGACTGGTTAAGACCACCATTTTCCGCCGTTTAAGGGCGCTTTTTTTTTGGGGGGGAATGGGGCCTTAACCGGCGAAAGAGGGGGTCTTAACAAGTCCGAAATCGATTTCGGATTGGTTAAGGCCCCCCTCCATTTTGGGGAGGGTCTTAACCAGCGGAAATCTATCTTCGCCGATTTAACGCGCTTTCGGGGGGGGGGGGGGGTCTTAGCGCTGCGAAAATCAACTTTCAACTTTCGCCGCTTAACGTTTTTTTTTTTTTTTTTTTTTTTTTTTTTTTTTTTTTTTTTTTTTTTTTTTTTTTTTTTTTTTTTTTTTTTTTTTTTTCTTTTCTTTTTTTGATTTTTCGATGGGGGCCCTTGGCACTGCGAAAACCTATTTTCGGCGGTTAAGGCGCTTTGGAGGGGGGGGGGGGGCTTAACCGGCGAAAATCGACTTTCGCCGGTTAAGGGCGCTTTTTTTGGGAAGAGGGGGGGGGGCTTAGCACTTCGAAAATCGATGTTCGGCGGTTAAGGGCGCTTTGGGGGGGGGGGGGGGGGGGCCTGCGAAAATCGATTTTCACCGGTCCAGGTCGCTTTTTGGGGCGGGGGGGGGGGGTGGTGGGGGGGGGGGGGCCTGAGCACTATGAAAATCGAATCTCGCTGGTTAAAGGCGCTTCGGGGGGGTGGGGGGGGGGCGCGGCGAGGACGCACGGGGGGAAGGGGGGGGGGGGCGTAGCGCGACGCATTTTTTCAGATTTCCGCGCGCCACGCGCACTTGGGTGCGGCGGGGGCGGGCCCGCAGGAAATCTATTTTCGCGAACGTCGATTTCAGCTCTAACATATCATGTTAGTTCACATGTTGTGATCTAACATGCGATGTTAGAGCACAAATTATGTTATTGCATGCTATGTTAGATCACAAGTTCTGACCTAACATGGTATGTTGGATCACAACTTGTGCTATAACATGCCATGTTGCAGCAGAAATTGTGCTCTACAGCCAAATTTGTGTTTCTGATCTAACATGCCATGTTAGATCACAACTTGCGATCTAACATGGCATGCTAGATCACAAATTGTGATCTAACATCGCATGTTAGATCACAGTTGTGATCTAACATGGTATGTTAGATCAGAATCTGTTTGAGCACAATCTCTTATCTAACATAGCATGTTAGATCACAACTTGTAATCGAACACACCATGTTAGATCACAACGCGTGCTCTAACATCATACGTTCGATCACAACTTGTGATCCAACATGCTATGTTAGAGCAGACATTGTGCTCGCTCGAACGTGCCATGTTCGGGCAGAAATTGTGCTCTACAGCCAAATATGTGATCGAACATGCTATGTTAGATCACAAGTTGTGATCTATCATAGCATGTTAGATCAGGAACTGTGCTCTAACATGCCATGTTAGAGCACAAAGTGTGCCCTACAGCCAAATATGTGCTCTAGTATGCTAGGTTAGAGCTCATTTTCTGATCGACCATAGCACGTTCGATCACAATTTCTGATCTAACATCGCAGGTTCGATCGCAATTTGTGATCTAACATGCCATGTTAGATCGCAACTTGTGATCTAACGTCCTATGATAGATCGCACGTGGGATCTTACATGCCATGCTAGACCACAGCTTGCGATATAACATGGTTTGTTAGACCACAAGTTGTGATCTAACATGGTATATTAGACTTCAGCTTGTGATCTAACATATCATGTTGAAACGCAGATTGTGATATAACAGGCCATGTTAGATCACAACTTGTGATCTAACATGGCATGTTAGATCACAAGTTGCACTCTAGCATGCCATGTTAGAGCACAAATTGTGCTCTACAGCCAAATATGTGCTCTAGTATGCTATGTTAGAGCTCAATTTCTGATCTACCATAGCACGTTAGACCACACTTTCTGATCTAACACATCATGTTAGATCGAAACTTGCGATCGAACATACCATGTTAGATCGCAACTTGTGATCGAACATGCTATGTTAGATCACATGTGGGATCTAACATGCCATGTTAAACCGCAAGTTGTGATCTAGCATGCGATGCTAGACAGCAAAATGTGATCTGACACAGCATGTTAGATCACAATTTGTGATATCACATGATATGTTAGATCACAAGTCGTGCTCTAACATGCCAGGCTCGACTTCAACTTGTGCTCGATCATGCCATGTTAGAACTCAAATTGAGCCGCGCTAAGTGCCAGCGCAAGTTTTGCCCGAACATGCTATGTTAGAGCAGAAAGTTTGCTCTGACATGCTCTGTTCGAGCTCAATTTCTTCCAACAAAAGCATTTACCGCGGCTTCCTCTCCAGGAGCTCTTCAACTTGCGCAGACGGCAAAGACATGATCCCCAAGTTTCTACCGCAGTTCCGCGAAACGAGTTCGTCGCCATTGTGCCTGACGACGCGGCGGACATTAGGGCAGAGCGAGAGCGGCAGGAAGCCGTGGGCGATAAGGGGAAAAGAAGAAAAGGCGGCAAGACACCGAAACCGCCTAAAGCTGCGCATGAGTTGATTTGCCGGTCTAACATGCTATGCTAGATCACATATGGGATCTAACATGCCATGTTAGATCACACTTTGTGATGTGGATATATCCCTCCCTCCCTCTCTCTCTCTCTCTCTCTCTCTCTCTCTCTCTCTCTGCCACTTTCCCTCTGTCTGTCGCTATCCCCCCCCTGCAGTGCGCCCGCGGCGGCGCCGCCCGCCGCCGGGGACCTGCGGCGGGGAGGCGGGGGAAGAGCAGGGCAGGTGGGGAAGAGCAGGGGCATCGATGGCAGCGCTGGTGGGCGCATGTCTGTCGCGGTCAGCCCAGACCGCATCCACGCTCGCGGTGGGCCCTGTTGCACCCCGAGCGATCAAGCTGCCTTGGCGAGCTTCCTCCGCCCCACCAGCACTGACTTGCGCGCAGGCAGCCGCGGGGGGCAGCCATGCAGCGGGGGCAGCGAGCCGCGGCAACGATGGGGCCTGTGGGACAACGAGCGGGGGAACGACGCGGGACCTGAAGGGGGGAGTTATTGCCCCTGCCGCAGCCAAGGGGGAACTTATTGTAGCTGTTGCAGCCAACGGATCTGCATGCTTACCAATGAGATCAGCATGCTTCAAAAATGCTGCTGCCAGCATCCAGGAAATACTTGAGGTGATCGTGGCCCCCATTGGCACCTTTATCGCGGCACCCGTCCTGGGCGCGCTTAGGAAGACGCGGGGAACTGACTGGCGATGTTCAGGCAGCGATAATGCGCGACCGAAAGACTTCAAAGTGTCAGACTAGATTCTGCCCCAGGCTGAATAGGATTCGGAGCCCTCGGACGGCGCCGCCACCAACGCGGACGCGAATGAAGAGCTCCCCCCTGACTGACGAGCTGAGCGCGGGGGAACTGGCCGATCGGGCGTGGGTCCGCAAAGACATTGCTGTGATCACCAGCAGCAGGAAGTGGCATTAAGAGATGGAGCCGTGGCTGGCGACGGCCGTCGCACGCCAGCTTGCCCTTCCGACAGAGGGCGGAGGAGGGGCAGGAAGAGGGTGATCAGGGGCAGGGGCAGGCGGAGGAAGGGGATGCAAGGACAGGGGGGGATGAACGCCAGGGCCATGAGCAGCCGTTTCAGCCAGGAGGCAAAGGGATGCAGGAGCAAGAAGGATAAGGGGATGGGAGAGCTTGCATCCAGGAAGGAAGGGGGGGAGCTGGAGAGCGCGCGAAGCAGTCGTCCACGAGATGAGAGTGGCCTGAGTTCCTGCGAGAGCAGCACAGCCTGCAGGCGATTGTTGTGACGCCGGGGCGCGCAATCTTGTCAATGCAAGCATCCTTCATAGAATTGAAGGCGCGCAGAGCACGCTTTGGACCGAAACGCGCTGGCGCGCGGCCAGCGAAGTGCATTCATTCCAAGCAAATCCCCTGCGGGGCGCCGTGGAAAACGAAAGTGCCGCAGTGGGCAGCAGATTAGCACGCTGGCCTCGCTGGCGACGTCTTTGCTGCACCAGCCTGCTGGCCTTGGCGGCTGAACACTTAAAGAGTGGGGTCGCTGTTGCAGCCAATGCCTGGTCAAGCTGTCCGCGGGGCTCGCCCGAGGTTACAGCGGTCTAAGCTTTGCGGATGCGGCCCTGTGGCCCTGTGACACTGCGAAGCTCCGCCAATGCGGCGGCAGTCTCAGTATCACCCTCGTGGACGGGCACGGGCGGCTCCATGTCTGCGTCTGACTCCGCCTCGCACATTCTCTCGGCCGCGTTGCTCCACCCGTCCTGCGCAACCAGGGGCGCGACCTTATTGTACAGAGGCTGCGGGTGGGGCCTCCTGTGGTATCGCCCGCCTATGTTGACGTAGACATTGATCAGGATGCCAAAGATGTCACGACGAAAGCAGTGGCCGTTGCACGGCCTCCAATTGTGGCGCACTTGGAGGCCGCCGATACAGTACATGTTCTCCTGGCGGCAGCTGTCCCACTCTGCGTGGCGCACAAAGTGGGCGCAGTACTGGCGAGTCGGCTGGGCGCGGCAGAACACGACGTCCCCGACGGCAATGGGGGACTCGTCCTTCTCGATGATGCGGGGGGATCCGTCCATCGCTGTTATCGCCTGGATCGGGTGGAAGAGGCAGCGGTCGCCCGACTGCACCAGGGGCCACATGCTGTTCCCCGAGCTCGAGTTGAAGACGGGAGCGCCCGCCACGAGGCGCTCCATTATCATCCCGTTCCTCTTGTCCCGAAGCCTCATCTCCTTCTCCCGCGCGTCGGGGTCATTGTGCGAGTTCGGTGCTCTCGCCCAGTCCGCGCGCAACGCCTGCGCCGCCTCATGCGGGCTTGACAACACCAAGGGTGGGATCTGATTCGGTTTCGGGGGCAGCTGGGCTGCCTGCGCTGCAGGCATCACGGCGATCCGCTTGTATTTCGCGGGGTCCTTCCCACGCAAGTGCGCCGGTGCGTCTTGGAGGGCTGTTGCAGCTGATTGCCACTTGAAAGTGCTGCGGGCCGCCGCCAGCTGATCCCGGCCCGCCAAGTCCTCGTCGCGCTGGCGTCGCGCAGCCTCCTCCGCCTCAAGCTGACCTGCCTTCGCAGCCGAGGCGGTCGTGCTCCGCCGATATGCCCCAATGTTGCGACTCCGCTCAGCCTGCGCGTGTTCCTGCCGATCTCGCTCTTCCTGGTCGGCGAAACCCAAGCTATGCACGTCCATCTCTGCCCGAACCTGCGCTCGCGGCGGCGGTGCCCCGCGGGGGCCCCGCGGCGGCGGCGGCGGCGCCTCCGGCGGCGGGGCGCGATGGGGAAGGCGCTTCGGCGCTGGTGCTGGTGCGATCATGCCAGGGCCCCGATGGGATGCCGCCATGGGTGGAGCCAGTGGCGGTCGGCTCACGGGCCTCGCTTTCGGTGCTGGTAGGGCCGCCGTGGCTGGACCCAGCGTTGGCCCCATCGACGGGGGCCTCAGTTTCGCCGATGGCCCAGGCGATGGCCCCTGGCCTGGAGCACGCAATTGGTCAGGCGGCCCAGGCGTCTTCGGCTTCGTCCTGGGGAAGCCGTAATCCTCAGGGACTAAGTCCTGCTGGCCCCTCTTCTTCTCTCGCCACGGCGCGTATGCCTGCCAGCCCCGATGATCTGCAGATGGCGCAGCCGACGGTGATCCTGAAATAGGTGGCGTGACAGGAGCACCATAGGCCGCTCCAAGCATCAAGAGCGCAGGCTCATCACGCAGCACGTCCACGGGGGCTGTTGCAGCCGACGATGCCCCAGCCGACGCCGCCCGCGCCTGCGTCCGCGCCACCGACTCTCGGCAGGCTCTCCCCAGCGCCTCCGCCTGCTCGCGCATTTCCTCCTGGGCGAGCTGAGGATCACGCCCCCCGCCCGCCTGCTGGCGCATGTCCTCGTACTGGTAGGCGTAGTACTGGATATCGCCGCAGCCCCAGTCTGATGGCGGGCCCGAGCGACTGGATGCCGCGCCGTCTTCCTCGGCAAACTCGCCCTCCTCCTCAGGGATAGCGCCGTCGCCCTCGCCCATCGGGCTCTCATCATGCGCCCCCCCCTGCGGCGCTGGAGGAGCGCGGCTCGGGCGAGGTCGGCTCCGAGCGCGGCTCGCCCCAGCGCGGCTCGGACGAGGTCCGACGAGCGCGGCTGGAGGAGCGCCCCCCTCGGGCTCCGCGTCGCGGGGCTCCTCGGCGTCGTCGGGCACCGTGGAGTTCGGGTTGCCTGAGGGCCCAGCTGTTGCAGCCATAGGTTGAGCTCGGCGGTGGAGCCACGGAGCTGGCGCCGTCGGCGGTGGAGCTGGCGCTCGTTGATGTTGCCGAGGCCTCTGGGCTGTGATATTTGGCGGAGGCGGGGGGCGGGCCGCCTCGTGCATTATCATTTGGGCGTTCCACGTGCGCTCCTCTTCGCTCATCTGCCGCGCTGCTGCGCCACCGAGGCCTCCGTGGGGCCCCGGCTGATTTTCCCAGACCCCTTCCCTGTCCCTGATCATCTGGCCGCGTTAGTTCAAACTGCGCATCTTGCAAGCGATCCAGCGCGCACGGCGCTCACATTCCAGAACTGCTTCTCTGTCGCCAACCTCTGCTGCATATCCCAGCAGGATCCGGTTTCGCTCGATTTGCTCGCGCAAGCCCTTGCGGTAGTTCTTCAGGGTAGTTGCCGACCTGAAGGCTAGAAGGCTAGCCAAATCTGGGGGTGGGGCTGTGGTACAACAGTGCCCCAGAGTGCCATGATATGGGAGCTCGAACATGCTATGTTAGAGCTCAAAGGTCGATCTAACATGCTCTGATATGCCATGTTATAGCTCACTTTCTGATTTAGCAGACTACGCTAGATCTCCACTTCTACTCTAACATGCTATGTTAGATCTCCATTTCTACTCTAACATGCTATTTTATATCGCAATTGTGATCTAACATGCTATGTTAGATCACAGCTGTGATCTAGCATGCGATGTTAGATCACACTTTGTGATATAACATGCTATGCTAGATCTCAGCTTGATCTCTAACATGCTACGTAAGAGCTCAATTGCGGCACACCCCAGACACGCCTCCTGCTTCTGCGAACGGACCCCCTGCGCTTCCTGGCCCAAGTCCTATAGAAGCTTACATGCATCCTCCATCTCCTCCCCCCCGAACCGCTGCCCCTGGACGGGGCCATCCAGGCGCGCTGAGCGGCCTCCTAAAAGACAGCTGGCACCCATGTTGGGCGCCGGCAGGAGGCGGCGGCCACTCATTTTGGGCTGGCTGTTGTGTCACTCCTCCGCCTCCTCCTTGTATATATGTATATATGAGGCGAGAGGGGCGGGGAGTGCCACAGCTACCCTGGATTTGGCTGACCTGACCTCGCGAGGCCAGTATTCCTGGCCGCCCTTGCCCTTGCCCTTGCGCCCCTGGCCCTTGCCCGCGCCGCCCTTGCCGCGGCCGCCCATCTGCCGCGCTGTTGCAGCCGAAGAGGGGGCGCGACAGCCTGGGAGTCGGGCGCGCAGGCCCGGCGGTCGAGCAGACAGCTGCGGAGGCGAGCGAGAGAGAGGGAGGTCGCTCAAAAGGTTTCACTCGGGATCGTTCGAAAGGTTCCACTCGGGATCACTCGGGATCGCTCAACAGGTTCCACTGTCGGCGGGGAGCTGTTGCAGCTGTTGCGCTGTCGGCGGGGAGCTGTTGCAGCTGCCGCAACTGTGGCCAGAGGGGGAGATTGCGTTGCGCCGTCGCAGCCGTCGGCGGGAGTCGCCGCCACGGCTTCGTTGAGAAGACCGTGGGCTGCGCGGCGCGCCCGAAGCTGGGGCAAGCGCAATGAGAGACGACCCCCATGCCCACACCTGGCTTGCCCTGCTCGCCTCTCCGACGCTCTGAACCCCAATCCCCCCGCCTCCGCCCCTGGCAACTGGCGACCTTGAGGCCCCCGGCGGCGAGCAGCGCCGCCCACGGCAGCGGCGCCCCTTAGGGGCGCGGGGGGCACGGGGAGGGATGGGCGCGGGGGGCACGGGCAAGAGACCACTTTGGCTCAAGTGGCCGCTTTGGTGCGCAGTGCCGAATCAGTTTGGAGCAATCGTCTTGTTGCGCCTCGTGAGGGCGGCGCAGCCTCTAGCCTCCCTCGTCGCATCTCGTGGGGCGGCCAGCGAGGCTGGCATCCTGAATGTTGCGTCTTTGAGACGCAGGCGATCGTTTTTTTTTTTTTTTTTTTTTTTTTTTTTTTTTTTTTTTTTTTTTTTTTTTTTTTTTTTTTTTTTTTTTTTTTTTTTTTTTTTTTTTTTTTTCCTTTTGTTGTTTATTATTATTATTTTTGTGTGTTTGTTGTTTTGTTTTGTGTTTATCGCTCTTGTTTTGATGTAGTTTCTTATCTTTTCTCTTTTCTGAACTATGAATGAGACGGAGGCGACATCTTTTTTGTCTCTGAACCTCCTTACGACGGACTATGAGCCGGATGCGATCATTTTTTATGAACCTCCTTGCGCTCTCTTAGCCTTCCTAACTACTGCCAGGGCACCGTGCTGCAACGGACGCGTCGAAGCGCAGAATCCAATTCTTCGGACTGTTGTAGATATGTTTGCAGGCCCCCTTGACCTCCGTCTCTTCTCCTGAGCGGCACAGCACGCAAGCCCGCTGCGCCAGTCGGGGCATGTATTTGGCATGCTTCTTGAAGAACCTGCAGAGCTTCTTGGGGCCCAGGTAATAGATCACGCGCCCACTTGGCGCCTCGGAAAAGGGCTCGCAACATGCGGGGCAGTGTAGGGAGGTCTGCTTCGAGAGCCGCTGTTACAGCGACAAGGTAGCTTGTGTTAGAGCTCCGAAGCTTCTCGGCGTACTGGATGCCTTCCGGAGAGGTCCCGCTGTGCATAATCAGCGGGCGTCGTGTAGAAAGCTCCCGTGAACGCCGCTGCAGTCTGAGCGGCGATGCCGAAGTCTGTGTCGGACGTGGCAGCCAACGCAACGTTCCCCTTCCTCCGCGCTGCGTGGCTGTCCTGCTTGGCCAGGCGTCTCAGGAAGTCCACGGGGTCGTAAACCAGCTGAAAGTGCAGGCGCTGCGCCTTGCGATGCGCTGCCGCCCCCCCCCTACGAACCAGCGCGAGGCCAGGGGGGCGCGCAGGGGCCATTTAGGCGTCGCGGCCCACAGGTCCCGGCCCTGGACTGCGCAAGACTTTCTTCTCCCGCGCGCTCCTGGCCTTGGCGGCGGCCTTCGCCCCTGCGAGATTGCGCTCTCGCACCTTGGCTTCCCACTTGGCAACGGCGGCCGCGACTGTTGCAGCTGGGCGGACAGGATCTGCCGCGCTCGCTTGGGCCGTTTCCTGCGCCACCGCAGTGAGATCGGGGCCGGCCTCCGCGAGAAGGCGAGCGCGCTTGCTCGGGGAAGCGGCCGCCATAGCGTCGACGGCAGCTGCTCTCTTGCGGCCGAAGCCTACCTCTGTCCGACGCCCTGGCCGAGGCTCTCTGGTGGTTCCCTTGTCGCGCCTCTCGGCCCTCCTCAACATCGTTGCGATCTTCCCCTGGAGGCGCTCATGCAACTTGAGCACTTGTCTGTGCCGGCGCGTGCTGGCAGAGCTCTCGTCCCGCCCCTGCTGGTCCAGCCACGCGCGCGACAACTTGCTGGGGGGCGCTTCGTCCACGGGCGTGCACTCCTCAACGGTGACGTCCAAGATTCGAGCCCTCTCGGGGCAATGCACCTCAGAGAAATGGCGGAATCGCCGCTCCACGCTGCCAGTGCTCGTTTTCCAGACCAGGAAGAGCTCCACGAGACTACGGCCGATGGCGAGCTCAGGCCGCTGCGCAGCAGCGCGGCCCCAGGCCTGCCGCGTGGTGCTCCCGTCTCGGTGATACTCCTCGGCGCGCCTCAAAATGTGCCGCAGCTGGGGGGCCGCCCGCTGCTCGGGAAGGTTTGCCTCGCGGCAGATGCGCTTCAGGCAGGCCTCAGCTTCTGTCGCGTGCTCCGTTGCGCCCGCGTCTGTCGCAGACAAGGGGGAAGGCAGTCGAAACGCAGTGCATGCGTGCAACCATGAGTGCCCTGGCCGATACAGCCTCATGTTCCCCTTCGCGTTGGCAACGATCTTCTGCACCCGTCGTAGAGCCGCCTTGATGGCATCGCGGGCTGGGCCCTCCGCGCGCCAATCGCCGAGGCCCACCTCCTGGGCGCCGTTGCCGCGCGGGTAGCGGGGCGTGCGCCGCAAAAACTCCAGGGCCTTGCCCGCGAAAGTGGGGGGCATGCCCACAACCGCCCCCTGGACGAACAGCGTGTCCAGCCTTGAGATGAAATCGTTGGCCCTAGCTTGAACGCTTGCAGCGTCGGGGTTGCTCTTGTCTCCGGTAGCGACCCAGGAGTAGTGCTCCGCGCGCAAGTCCGCCAGCAACGCCCCCAGGAGCAGGCGCGAACTGTTCTCGCCCCCGAGCCCTTCCAGGAAAGATCGGGCGAGCATGCGCCGATCTTGGTCACTCCCCTGGGACTCCTCTCCGAGCGCATTGGAGATGACGTTCCAACGCCGGCTCTCCCGTGCCGAGAGCCTCGCCCGACTGTTGAAACGCTGGGGGGGCCAGCCGAAGTTTTTGACGAAAGCAATGTCGTCTGCCAGCTGTTGCGCCCCCACTTTGTTGCGGAACGCGGTGGAGTTAGTCAGGAACTTGGCCAGGCTCGGCGGCTTCTTACCCGTGACCAGCAGCTGGACGGTCATCGTGATCTCGCTGTCCTCTTTCATGGAGTTGGCCAGGAGCTTCTGGGCCGAATGCGACTCGCCCCGCGCGTAGAATGCCAGCCCAGGGAACGCGCGCGTTGCAAGCAGGGGAACAGATATCAGCCCCATCGCTGCACCATGCCCGCATCTCCCCTCGCACGCGCTTGTGCAAGTCCACGTCAAGTTCCCCGCCCGCCGTCTGGCACGCGCGACGGACGCACTCCTCCAGCGTGGAAGCCTTGCCGTCGCCGTCCATGGCCCGCGGGAACTCCCGCGCCCCGATCACCCGCCCCGCAACCCAGGGCCCTCGGGGGCCCAGCTGCCCCAGCCAGCCTGCCTTGAGACCGTGCGCGGGGAGAAAGTCCAGAGCCTTTGGGATCGACCGCAACACCGTGCCAATCTCGACCTGGTACGTGCGGCCGAGGCCGTCCGCAGCCAAACGAAAAACAGCACCCTCTTTGATAATCCTCTGCGACGCGATCTTCTCGCACTGAGCCCATGTGGCCACCACCTTTCGGCGCTGCTGAAAAGACTCCAAAGCTGCGCGATCCTGCCCGAGGAGCGCGCCCCGCCAGACATCGAAACTTCTGAAGGAACTGGACGTCTCCATGAGTGCACGGGCGGCGACCGCTGCGCGGCCGCCAACGCGCTGGTCGGCGGCGTGGACGACGACGGGCGCCTGCGCCGCGGCTGTTGCAGCAGTTGCAGCCGTTGTGGGGCCTTCCACTCGAACCTGCCGTTGTGCGCCTTCCGCTCGAATCCGCACTTTCCACGCCGCCTCTGCTGCCTGGTGCCCCTCGCCCTGCGCGTGCCGCGCGAGGTTGTGGCGACGGCCGAGACTCCCAGTGCCTTGCCCAATGGTGGATTGGCAACGAGGGCCCTTGAACGCCGAGCAAAACAAACATATTGCATATCTACCACCTGCGCAGCCTATCCAAGTTTCAGGCTTCAGGGTGACTGGTTGCAAGCGCCGCACGTCGTGACGTGCTTTGGGTAGTTGTGACTGGCGACGTGCTCCTCCAGGGTCATGGAAACAATGTCGACCTTCTCGACTACTTTGCTCGGGGCGGCCTTCGCAGCCGCGGCTGACTCGGCGCTGGAGCCCGGGTCCTCGTCGGCGCCGCTGTCGGAGCCGCTGCTGGAGTCGCTGTCGGAGCCGCTCTTGGAGCCGTCGGCCTCGGCAACTCCGTCGGCGTCGGCAACTCCGTCGGCGTCGGCAACTCCGTCGGAGTCGTCGGCGTCGGACGCTCCGTCAACGTCGGCGCCAGAGCTGTTGCAGCCGCGGCTCGACGGGGCCGCTCTCGATGAGGCCCTCGACCAGGACGAGGCCGCAGGGCTCGACGGGGCCGCTCTCGATGAGGCCCCCGGCGAGGACGAGGAGGCCGCGCTCGACGATGGGGCCCTCGACGAGGACGAGGGGGCCGCAGGGCTCGTCGGGGCCGCGTTCGACGATGGGGCCGCAGGGCTCGTCGATGGGGCCGCAGGGCTGCTCGATGGGGCCGCGGGCGCGCTGGCTGGGGGACATGGCCTTGACCCAAGTGCTACGGACGTTGATGATGATGATGATGATGATAAATTCGATTGTCGTTCGTCGAAGGATCGTCAGCATCATCATCAACTCCACCATCAGCATCATCAACATCATCATCATCATCATCACCATCATCATCATGATCATCATTGCATCATCACTATCACCATCACCATCATCACCAGATTGCATGACTGTTACGGTGATCCGCATCGCCATCATCACTACGATAGCCACCATCATCACCATCACCATGACCATCACCACGGGGGGGGGCCCAACTACCTCAACTAAAACCCGCCCTAAAGACAGCCAGCAGTGTTTCGTTGATTCCCAGACCACAAAAACCTGAAAAACCTGTAATACACAGCGTTTCGTGGCCTCGGCCGAAACCGATATGCTTGCGCGCACGGTGCCCGTGACGGATGGGCCGGGCGGATGAGTTCGTCAGCCTGGATGGCAGACCAAAGGTGAGTTGTGGAAAAACGAAGGGCTTCAACGAAGCGATTCTGTGGATTCGTGCTTTGGGCGCTCTGGGGGGTCGCTGGGGGGGGGACCGACCATACAAATATATATATATATATATATATATATATACATATATACATATATACATATATATACATATATATATATATATATATATACATATGTATACATACATACATACATACATACATACATACATACATACATACATACATACATACACACATACATGTCATGAGAATACAAATGTGCACATATCCGCGAACGGCGGTCCCACATGGCTTCGGCTGTGCCCCCGCGGCCTTGGACACGGCCGCCAGGGCGCGGGCGCACGGCCGGGGCTCGGGCGGAACTGCTCGGGCATGGAAGAAGACCTCTCGATCGGGATCGTCTCCGTCGTCGTCAACGGCGCTGGCCTTGTCGTTAGAGAGCAGAAGTTCCATCATCATGAGAGGCACCCCGACAAGCGAAGCTGTATAGTAAACGCACCCAAGGAAGGGATCGAACAGGGCAAGGCTGTTTAGTAAACGCCCAGGGCCGTTTAGTAAACGCCAATTATGGGGGTCTGGGTGGTCATTCCTCCCTTGAGTCGTGTTCGTCATCGTTCTCGTCGTCGTGGTCGTCGTGCTCGTCGTCGTCGTCGCCGCTGCCGCCGCCGCCGTCGTCGTCGTCGCTGTCGTCTTTGTCGTCGCCGTCGTCGTGCTCGTCGTCGTTGCCACTGTCGTCGTCTGCGTCTTCTTCGTCGCCTTGCTCGTCGCGTCTTCGTCGTCGTCGCCGTCGGAGGAGGAGAGGAGCAGAGAGGGAGAGGGAGGGAGGGAGAGGGGGCGGGAGGAGGTGGAAGAGAGGGGCGAATAATGCGGGACAATGAGACGGAGAAGTATAAGGACAACAAGAAGGGGAAGGAACGCATGTGAAGATAATTGGAAGGAGGGGGGGTCAAGGAGAAGGAGGCGAAGGGCGTGGAGCAGGGCAAAGGTGACGGAGGATTAGTGGAGACGGAGGAAGATAGGGCCTCGATGCTCTTCTGCCCCCTGGGGACGTAGCTCGTGCTGCTCGCAGAGAAGCCCAGGCGCCGCGCCTGTTCGATCCCGACGGGCAGGCTGTGCTTCGTTGCCAGAGGCTCTCCTGGAGGGGCCACCAGAGACGCGTCTGCAGGGCCCTCCTCAGGGAGGGAGGACGGGGAAACGAAGAAGGAAGAGAAGGATGAGGAGGAGGAGGAGGAAAGTAGGAGGGGAGAAGGAAGAAGTGGTGGTGGTTGTAGGGGGGGAGGAGGAGGAGGAAGAGGAGGAGGAGGAGGAGGAGGAGGAGGGCGTGCTCTTCCTCCAGATCCCCCTCCTCCTCCTCCTGCTCCTCCTCCTTGTCCTCCTCCTTTTCCTCATCCTGCTCCTGCTCCTCCTCCTCCTTTTCCTCCTCCTGCTCCTGCTCCTCCTCCTCCTCCTCCTCCTCCTCCTAATCCTCCTCCTTCCATACTCCTCCTCAAACTCCTCCTCCCCCCGCTCCTCATCCCTCACCTCCTAGATGTGTTGTGGTGTGCTCCGAACGACGTTCCATCCCTGATGGGCCGTGCTTCAGGCGAAGGTTTGCTGAGGGAGTCTAAATACATAAGTTCGTTAAGTACGGTCGGGCACGTTTGTTTACTGTATCGCGGCAACGACCCCAGCGATACGCTATGCCCTGCGAGCGGATAGCATGTCGCTCCGTTCCGCGGGGCGGGAGGCAAGGAATAGCACGGGAAGTTGACGCTCAGGGACTGGGACGTGGATAGCGTGTCGCGCAGAAGTGTGGTGGGCAAGAACCGGCAGAGCGACACGCTACCCTAAGCAAATGTTCCTAGAAGGAGGAAGAGGCGGAGGAGGACGCTGACGGCAACGAGGAGGACCCTGCCCCTTCAGTGGAGCAATGGGGCCAAGCGAACAAAATAGACAAAACCAGATACTGAAATGGCATGAGGAGGCTCGAGGAGGAATCGACTGTCTCCCAGCCGTTCCTTGTGTTGGGTGCTTGTTTTGAATCCGAAGCGACCCGCTCCACCTCGACTCCGCTCCTCCCCGCTCCCTCCTCCTCCTCCCTCCTCCCTCCTCCTCCTCCTCCTCCCTCCTCCTCCCCTCCTCCTCCTCCTCCTCCTCCTCCTCCTCCTCCTCCTCCTCCTCCCTCCTCCTCCTCCTCCTCCTCCTCCTCCTCCTCCTCCTCCTCCTCCTCCTCCTCCTCCTCCTCCTCTCCTCCTCCTCCTCCTCCTCCTCCTCCTCCTCCTCCTCCTCCTCCTCCTCCTCCTCCTCCTCCTCTCCTCCTCCTCCTCCTCTCCTCCTCCTCCTCCTCCTCCTCCTCCTCCTCCTCCTCCTCCTCCTCCCCTCCTCTCCTCCTCCTCCTCCTCCTCCTCCTCCTCCTCCTCCTCCTCCTCCCTCCTCCTCCTCCTCCTCCTCCTCCTCCCTCCTCCTTCTCCCTCCTCCTCCTCCTCCTCCTCCTCCCCCTCTTCCTCCTCCTCCTCCTCCTTCTACTCCTCCTCCTCCTCGTCCTCCTCCTCACCCCTTCCCTCTCCCCATTTCCTTCACATCCCTCACGCGCACGGTCGCCCCGTCAGATACTCCACCTACCACGCCAGTGGCAGGGCCCGCATGGCGCTGCCGCCCCAGGTCGACCCACCCCTCACACGCCTCATGGTTCCTTTTGAAACCGAGGCACGCCCCGAGGCCCCAGTGGCAGGGCCCGCATGACAGCGCAACCCCACGGAGGCACACCCCTCACACGCTTTCGCGGTCCCACAGGGAGCTCTGCCTGCGGCCCCAGTGGCGGCATGAAGAGAGCGCCACGCCCTGCCGCCAGGCTAACAGTGGCCAAAATGATGAGACCGTCGAAGCCTCCGGAAGCCTGCGATGGCCCACGGGAGCTCCAGAGACCTCCAGAGGCCTCCCGAGATTTGCGGGGGGCTGGAGGCTTGCCCGAAACGAGGCCGACTCAACTGAACTCATCCCTTCTTGTGGCAATGTCCTGGACTTGAACAAACCCAGAGATGCTTGCGTCGTAGAAAAAAACAGGACGGGAGGTTTTGCTTCACTGTCGGGCCCTAGGGGCCCTCACCAGGCCCCAGGACCGTCAAAAACTATTCAGGATGAAGAACCGGTCCTGGGGAAAGAATTGGGTCTTCTGGGGACCGCGTGTTGAAAAAAAACGTCGTATGTCTGGGAACCAGTCGCTGCTCCTCCTTCTCCTCCGCCGCCTGCCTCTCCTTACTCCTCCATTCCCTCTCCTGCCTTTCTTCCTCCTCCTCCTTCTTCACTTCCTTCTCCTCCTCCTCCTCCTCCTCCTCCTCATCATCATCATCATCATCATCATCATCATCATTATCATCATAAGCCATTGCTCTCGGGCAGGGGGGTCCGAGTTCTTGGCAGCCAACTTAGAGGTGGCGCTGCTGTCAAAGAGCCATGAAGGAAGGTGGAGCCCCACGTAATAAGCGACAGCGTGGGGACGAAGAAGCCCCAGCATGTACGCAGCCGTTAGATGGCACCCTCTTCCTCTGCCTTTCTTTCCGCCCTTCTTTCCTCTGCCCCGCCATCAAAGGACCTCCGTGCCCTTCACCCTCCACGGCGAACTCTGGACAGCCAGCGGGGACCGCCGACCGCCTCCCGCTCACGTACACCTACTTCGTGAGCGATCCAACCGGAGTGACGGACGAGGCGAAGCCCAACGTCAGCAGCTGCCACAGCAGCGACCAGGTAAACCTAGCGACGAAGAACAAGCCATGCGCCACCAGCGACAAGACGGAGATGGGTCTGGGCGAGAAGGCAGGCAGCAGCATCAGCTACAATGCGGGGAGCGGCTCATGCGAGGAACCCGACACTGGAACACACGGTTCAATACGAGGAGACGGGCGGTGACAGAAGGGTCTGTCAGTGCGGGAAGGCAAGCAGCATCAGCAGCAGTTGCCAAAGCGAGCACCCCTCAGCTGCAACGCAGGGATCAGCTCGTGAGTGCACGAAACTCGTGGGACAGGTCATCAGCCACAGTGCGGGGACCAGGGCGTACGAGAAGGGCGAGCAGCGGCAGGCGACTCCGACACCACTCTTCGAAAAGCGGGAGGCGAAGCTGGAGCCCGAGTTCGTAGCCCAACGGCGCTGAGTACAGCGCGTGCGAGAACGGGTGAGCAGCAGCAGGCCCTGAGGCTACGTACTCAATGAGGGGCGGGAGGTGCAGCCAGAGCCCGATGCCATCAGCGGCAGCGCTGGGACCAGGGCGTACGAGAAGGGCGAACAGCAGGCGGCTCCGACACTGCTCTGCGAGAAGTGGGAGGCGAAGCTGGGACCCGATTTTGTCAACGACAGCACGGCAGACTGCAGGCACGATCAGATACAATGCTGGGGGCAGGCCGTGCGGCAGTGTCAAGGCGCGCGAGAAGGGCAGGCAGTGGCAGCAGGAGTGGAGGAAGAACGCGAGCCCAACGTCACCAGCTGCAGAGCAGCTCCAGCGTTGAGACCAGCTCGTGCGAATGAGGCTCAAGAATGCGCGTGAACGCACGGGCGTGCAGTGGAGAGCAGGCAGAGGCAACATGTTCGGTGGCAAATCATGGGAGCCTCTCCATACCGTCTTGCTGGCTCTTGCGAATCGACTCTAAGCGACGCTAGTCGACGCTACATCGATGCGGATCGACGCGAGTCGACGCTCGTCGACGCTACATTAGGGTTTATCACAGATTACCGGACGCTAATCGACGCTCGTGCATTCTCAACACGTAACTGCGAGGATACATAAGGCTCCCATGATTTGAAACCGAAACCGTAGGGGACAGCGGCGGCACTTCAGCCGTTGCTCAAGTGCTTGGGGATCGTGCGAGGCAAATCTCCAGCTGCTGTGCAAGGATCAGCTCGTGACAGAATGCAGCAACAGCAAGCTGAACACGTTTCCAGCTGCAACCGTGTATAGTCGTGCTCGGGGACGGCCCCAGTGTCTGTGCATGATCTCGGTCGGTAAGTCGCACGCGGCCTGTCGATCGATCGAACCGCTCTAATCCGCTCTTGCCGAATTATGCTCTCTTTTTTTGCCATCGACGGCTGCCTCAGCCTCCTCCTTCTCCTCTTCCTCCTCCTCTGCGCACCCGGCGGGCCCCGTGGGGGCGGACTCCCACGCAGACCCAGATGAGACCTCGCCTCCCTTGGCGCTGCCAGGCTCGCAGCTGTCACCCAGAGGCATGGTGGAACACGCGGACCCCGCGTGAGATGCTGCTGCCCTCTCATAGGATGCTGCTGCGCGCGCAGCTGCCGCCGCTGTCCTGCACCACCCGAGGGCCCGGCACGTGATGCCTCGCCGCGCCCTCCCACGGGGGAGGCGCCCGGCGCCCCACCTGCTGCTGCTCTCCCGCGCCCCCGGGGAGCCCTGCGAAGCGGAGGAGCAACGGGAAGCAGCAGGACGTCTCGCCTCTTGGGTGCTGCACGGCGTGCACAGATGGATGCCGCTGTGTTTTCATTCGCCCCTGGGGCGTCGGAGGCAACTCCTGGGAGAATGTCGTTACAACGACGGGCGACTCAGCCCGATGAAGGTGCCACTGCACCGGACCAGGCCAGATTGAGCCCGGGATCAGGCCGTGTTCAGCCAGATCAAGCGGGAGTATGCCGAATTAGGCCAGGTTATTCGCCCAAATGGAGCCGATTACCGACCGCGAAAATACCAGCGCCGATACAGAATGCAACCTCCCACGAGGTGGTCCAGGGGAGTGTCGGCGGCGAGCCCGGGGGGAACGGAGAAGGAGAGGGCCTTCTCAGAAGGCTCGGAAGTCCCCTCGCCTTCTGCAAAGTTTTCTGAGCCCGCCCCAAGGACACCGAAAACTGCTCATCAGAAGGCGCCAGGGCTTCTGGGAAGCCCCGCCTCCCTCTGAGAAGGCCTCCTCCTCCTCCTCCTCCTCCTCGCTTCCCCCCCTCGCTCGCCGCCGAGAGCGCCTTCTCCTCCTCACTTTCCCCCCTGGAAAATAACAGTATCCCAGTGCGGCCTACCTAGGAGCTGGAGCCCGGAAAGCAGCATTAGTAGTAACAGTAAAGCTAAGCTAAAGCTAAGCTAAAGTTAAGCTAAAGCTAAACTGAAGCTAAGGTACAGCTAAGCCAAAGCTAAGCTAAAGCTAAGCTGAAGCTAAGCTGAAGCAAAGCTAAAGCTAAGCTAAAGCTAAGCTAAAGCTAAGCTAGAGCTAAGCTAAAGCGAGGCTAAAGCTAAGCTAAAGCTAAGCTAAAGCTAAGCTAAAGCTAAGCTAAAGCTAAGCTAAAGCTAAGCTACAGCTAAGCTAAAGCTAAGCTAAAGCTAAGCTTAAGCATAAGCTAAAGCTAAACTTAAAACTAAAGGTAAAGGTAAAGCTCCCAGGGGACTGGGGGAACCGCGGGGCGGATGCCGGGGGAACCGCCCGGGGCGCGTTCCACTGCCCGGCCCCTTTCAGCAAAGAGAAAAAGAACCCTTCTAGGCAGAGCCTAGGTAAGGAATAAAAAGCATATAAAACATACACAAAAACTGCATTCAAAAAAAACACCCAGCAAAAAAAAACGCACGCTCGCCGCCGAGAGCGGCGGGAAGACCCCACGCAGGCCCAGCGGGGCCCCGCCCCTCGAGGGTGCTGCCAGGCGTGCAGCCGGCGCCGCTCTCTCGTGCGCCAAACCCGGGGGGGGAAGGCTCGGCTGCCCCGATACGCCACACGCAACACGCGGCGTACTGCTACAGATTTTGATTTTAGGGGGGGGATCCCCTTTGACCGAACCAGCTTCAGAACGACACCCCGTTTACAGGCTCTCTCGGCCCGCTGCTGGGCCTCACCATGCCGTTGCCAGCGCTGGCAGGGAGCCTCGGTCCTTCTAGGCACAGTTGCCTACGGGAGGGGTGCAGCAAATGTGTGCCCCTAGGCGCAGCAGCCGCACACGCAGACTGGAAACGTAGGTACAGTCGAAGCGATGTCAGAAGGAGCCCGAAATACAGCGGAGGCCAGTCCACAAGAAGCCTTCCGCAAGAAACCCGACCCTGAGACCCCAGGACGTCCATTGGTTTTTGATGTGGGAACGTCACACCTTCCACCGCAAAACCATCGAAACCTACGAAACCCAGGGCACCCTGGAGGCAAGCAGGCTGTTTCTTGGCATTGGCCTCCACTGTGTAAGGAACGGGGCCCTATTCTTCATAAGTTGAACTTCGAGTTCCCGTAGAAAACCGAATGAGCACCTAAGCCAGACTGCACAACAATGAAGGAACACTGAGCCCCTCCCTAAAAGGGCTCCTTCTTCAGCGGCCCGACTGCATGGCCCGATACTTCGCCAAGACGAGGGCTAATACGCTGAGCCAACACGCAACATATTGGCACGGACGTTCTAAGCACGTCACGTACTGCGATTCAAAACGGGCGTATCAAGGCAGCTAATGGGGGAGGGGCCTGGGATCGGGGCGAGTGGCGCCATACACGGATCCGCCCCTGGGTGCCGCCACCCGTCTTGGGCGGGTTGGGCACGTCCTTGGGTCACTCGTCGGCCTCTGGAGAATGCGCGTAGCTGTGCTTGCGGCCCCCGCGACGGACGCGGTGCGCGTGCGCCACCACTGCGACTGAGCAAACTCACGGCATCTTGTTCCTCATGGATCGGGGTGGGTCTGCAGTTGGCACCCCCCGAGACGGCCACGAGCCCTGCTTCAGGCTTTGTAGAGCAAGCACAGTCGGACCTAGGCCAGAAGAAAATCCTTCAAGAATATGAGAACCTCCGTCGGCCAAAACGAAAAAAACATCCAAAGATACCCTCACCAGGGTGCACAAGGACATCCAGCAACCGCGAAGAACACTGGGGCACCCTCCCCGACTATCGACTTCGATCTGATGCCCCGGTCCGTCTGCAAACGTTCGGAGGTCCGCGGGGACTTCTTGAGCCGGCGCTGGGCCTGGACCCCGCTGCCCCCCAGGCGCACGGAGGGAGCGCGGGGGCGCCGCCCCAGGGGCTGGGGGCGGGGGTGAGCGGGGCCCCGCGCCGCCCCGACATCTCCGTCGCCAGACCCCCGACGCGCCATGCTTGTCTCACGACTTGTGAGACGAGGCCAGGACGACGACAACATCGGGCGAGGGTAACTCCTGAGATCTGGCGGCTGTGGAGGACGTATCGGGAGCCGCGGCCTTCTCAGAGCGTTCCGGAACGCTCTTAGAGCGTTCCGGAAGGCTCTGAAACGGACTTATCCTCGTCCTATTGCCCCGTCCTAAGGTGGTGCCCCAGAGGTCTGACCCCTTCCTGGGGCCTGGCTCTTCAGCCCGAGCCATTCTCCGACGGTCCTGGGCCCCCAGACGCCCGAAGCGGGCAAGCAACCTCCCGCGCGATTTGTTTTGCGACGCGAGCACGTCTGGGTGCGGAACTCCGAAAGTTGGCTTCGTTCAAAGCCGACCCCGAGCTCTCCAGTGGAGGCGTCCGCCCACAAGAGCCGGACCGCCTGGGCCGCCGCCTGGCTGCGCCTCTTCGGCTGCTCGCAGCCTCGGAGACTGGCCGAACCCGCGCGGGGCAGCGACGACCGCCCCCGCTGGGGAGGGGGGGGCGGAAGGGGAGGATATAAACCAGCGGAGGGGGGGGAAGGGGAGGGGGGACGAAAGGGGTGGAAGGGGAGGGGGGGGAAGAACGTTTTGGAAAAAACGGAGCGGACGTTTTCCACAATGTTTGGCACCAGGGGGTTCGCTTTGGGGCTCCTGGGCAGTCCAGCAGCGATCTGGGACGAGAAACGTGCCCCAAAGAAGGGTTCGAGGGGTACGGGGGCCGTGTGCTGACAGAGTACGACATTTAAGGTCTGGGGAGAAGGGGGAAGGGATGGCTGCGCGCAGACAGCTCCCAGTGGTGGTCCTGGCTGCTGGCTTCGGCACACCGCGGGGGCATCCATGGGGAGGCTCCGCGCCAAAAAAGGTGCTGGAGGAGCACCATGACCGCCCTGGACTTCTTGGCTGAGGTCAGCCGGGGCCACCTCTGGGGGCGACCCGCGCGCAGCCCCGGGGGCCCTCCTCAGGGGAGCGCCCGGGGGGGAGGAGGCCGGATGCCGGCTCACCGCCGCGGCTTCGGCTGCCCACCGGCCTCTCGGGACCACGGGCAGGCCCCTCTCGAGTGCCCACGCGCGCAGGGCCGGCCTCTTCAGCGTTGCTTCAAATTCATGGAGGGCTGAGAAGCGTGTACCTTTCGTCCCCTCTTGGGCCCCACTTGTCCCCACCTTGGGCCCCAAGGGACCCCTTTGAGGGCCCCTTCGGGGACCCTTTGGGGTCCAGAAGGTGCACCTTTCTCCGCCCGCCCCCCAGGTCATCGGCCCCCCCATTGCGCAACTCCCGGGCCTCTCCCTCTGCGTCTCCTCTGGGCAGTCCTCCAACAGGGCCAGGCTCGCCCGCAGGCACGGCCGCGCCGCGGCGCGCCCCCCGAGCAACAGCCCGCACGCCGCCGCGAGCGCCAGGCGGGCCCACTGCACCTCCCCCTGCGGAGGGGCGGGGCTGGCCAGCGCTGCCCAGCTGACCTCTCGAGGCGCCAGAGGTCACAGTGAGGGGGCCGAGCGGTCATTCATGGTCCCTGGGTGCGATGCTGAACAGGGGCTCCGTAGCTCAGATTCTTGTTGGTTGCTGTCTCTTGTCTGTTGTCTGTTGGTGTTGTTGCTGCTGCTGCTGTTGCTGCTAGTGTAAGTGTCGCTGTTGCTGTTGTTGCTGTTGTTGTTGAACTCTCGCGTCTGAAGAATAATCATTGTTGATTCCCCTTCCGGTAGCCACTGCATGCTTCAATTGAAGTGCCCCTCCTGGGGCTCGCACCCTGCTTTTATCCGGTACCCGGGAAATGTGGTGTCACCAAACTGTGCTGTCGGCCCCCGAACTACAACAACAACAACAACAACAACAACAACAACAACAACGACGGCTCTCGACGGATACCGCCTCACAATGTAGTCCGCTCCCGCTTGCAAGCTCCACACAATTTAGTCACGAATCGCGCTCTCGCGTGGAACTTCCTTGCAGTGTACTACGGCGCCGCGCTCCCGCCATTCAGGAGTTTCGCTTTCGTCCTGGACTTCCTTATAGTTTACTTGGGAATCGCGCTCTCGCCCGAGACGCCCTGACGAATTATCCAAGACTCACGCATTCGTGACCCGCCCGCTCGAACCGCCCGTCAGGGTCCGCCCGCCTGACCCGCCCGATAAAGCCCGCAATTGCCCCTCGCTGCTTTCCGCCCGTTCCGATGCCCCATCGCTGCCCCTCGCGATACCGTAATCGGATTTGAAGGCTCCGCCGCTGCCTTCGTGGCCTCCTCGATGCATTTCGTGGCCCCGCTATTTGAACCCCTCGATGCCGTTCGTGGCCCCGCGGTCGCCTTTCGCAGTGGTAGCGTCGACGTGCCACTCTCAGAGTCTGTGTTTGCTCTGTCACTCGGGCTAGCATCGACAAAGTATGCGATTATGCCATTAGCTTGATGCTTTGAATATTCGGTGATTATGAGCAGCTAGAGAGCATGCGAGTGCAGAGACCAATTCAGAAGCATCGGTACCACAAGTTGGCAATCGTAAGACGCAACATAATGATCAATATGCAGCACTTTCTGCGCCACGCTATGATGTAATCTTTTCTTGTTGACAACGGCCATAGCAAGTGACTGAGAGCTCTACGAGGCCCCCGGCGGTGATCAGGCTCACGGTTCACCGCCGGCGCCCAGTTGGCCGACCCGGCAAGCGACAATCTGTCAACTTTGTCGAGTACATCGTGGGAGTTCTTCGGTGAGATGAGCTAAGAAAAATTCAGGCGAAAGGTGAAGCTAGTTGGCCGACCCGGCAAGAAGACAATGTGATATCTTTGGGTCAAGTGTTGGGCCCCCTCGCTGACCTTCGTGGCCCCGATGTAGCATTCGTGGCCGTCTCGCTGCCCTTCCTGACCCTATTGCACTCCCCAATTGCCCCCTTCCGCCTAAGGCTGCGCCAATTGCGCGTGGCATGAAGCAAGACATCCCCCCCTAAAGGGGGTACGATCGAAGACGAAGAGGGAGAGTATCCAGGGCTTGCGAAACATATGTTTACATTAACGCCTCTATAATTAGCCAGCTTTGTACTGAGAGCTTGGGGGGACCTTCAAAGGGGGGCAGGCGGAGCTGGAGCGACAACCCTATAGAAAATCAAGAGCGACAAACACACTCAAACACAGCACTGAACATCCGACGCAGCAGCAGGAGCGTCCGGGAAGGTGCCGCGAGCGCGCCTAGAGGGGGAGGTCCCCCCACGAGGTGTTAGAAGGCGTGGCCGAGCCACCTTGGGCCCAAACCTCGAGCGGTGCCTGACCTGGCCACAAGGCCACACAGGGCCCGCGAGAAACTCGGAAACGCATCAGTCCCAGCCCCAAATTACCGAGACTGGCATACTTGCCAAAACGCCAGCCTTGCAACATATGAGGGAGGGAGGGAAAGGGTTATTCATCTAGTTGTGCTCCAGCCCCCCTGTTAATAAACAACCCCGGTCCGAGTGTCGTTCTGATCTTTACTTTGAGGGAAGACGGGGGAGTACAGGGGACACGTCAACCTGCCTCCAGGCACGCACCGACTATATCAAAAGATAGGTCTGAGAATAGAATCAACTAGAACCACGCGCGCGCTTCGCGCGCGCTTAGGTTCTGTCGAGTCACAGACCCAGGAATCGTTGTGAGAAGAAATTGGTGACGCGAAGCGTCTTGGGGGCGTCCTTGGACGTCTGGGGTCTCCTGGGGCCTCTTGAGGGGCCTCCTGGGGGCCTCCTGGCGGCCTCTTGGGGCGGAAGGCTCGAGCTTGCGGTTCGTGGTCCCCCTCTGGGCCCCCTCTTGGGCCCGTCTTGGGGCCCTCTTGGGCCATCTTGGGCGCCTCTTGGGCCGTCTTGGGGCCCTCTTGGGCTGTCCTGGGGCCCTCTTGGAAGCTTCTTGGGCCGTCTTGGGGCGGTCTTGGGCGCCTCTTGGGCCGTCCTGTAACGTCGGAAAGCCCAAAAGGCGACTTTGTTGAAACATGTACGTTTTACGAAGGGAATGGGCCAATTTTTGCGTCTAGGGGCCCTCTTGGGACGCATGTTGGAGGCTTCTTGGGGCGTCTTGGGGGCGTCCTTGGACGTCTGGGGTCTCCTGGGGCCTCTTGAGGGGCCTCCTGGGGGCCTCCTGGCGGCCTCTTGGGGCGGAAGGCTCGAGCTTGCGGTTCGTGGTCCCCCTCTGGGCCCCCTCTTGGGCCCGTCTTGGGGCCCTCTTGGGCCATCTTGGGCGCCTCTTGGGCCGTCTTGGGGCCCTCTTGGGCTGTCCTGGGGCCCTCTTGGAAGCTTCTTGGGCCGTCTTGGGGCGGTCTTGGGCGCCTCTTGGGCCGTCCTGTAACGTCGGAAAGCCCCAAAGACAACTTTGTTGAAAATGTACGTTTTACGGGAATGGGAAAGGGCAATTTTTTGCGTCTAGGGGCCCTCTTGGGACGCATGTTGGAAGCTTCTTGGGGCCTCTTGGGGGCGTCCTTGGACGTCTGGAGGCCATCTTCAGCATCTCGGAGCCCTCTTGGAGGCCTCTTGGAAGTTTCTTGGGCCGTCTTGGGCGTTCCTGGGGCCGTCTTGTCTGACCGGGGAGGCCTCCGGCAAGCCCCGACGAGCCTCCGGGCCCCCCGGAGCCCACATTTGTGGTCGAGGTCCCGGCCCCGGGCCCCCGGACCCGGTGCGCCGTTATATGTATACACACATACACGATAGTGCTGGCCTCTAACCCGCCAAAAGGGCTGGGCTTTGCCACGCGCGCAAATCAATGAAATAGTACTGTCAAGTCCAAAATCATGACTCTCGTGCGGCACTTGCCTTGCGCCTGTATCGAGTGCGAGAGGCGGTGCTGGGGCGACCTGTCGTCAGCACCCGCCCCCCGTCAAAACTCGGGAGCTCGACCTCCCGGCCGCGCGCGCGCTCCAGCTCCTCCAGCAGATGACCTGCCAGTGGGGTCTGAGCGGCGGGCGACTCCTTGATCCATCTAATCAGCGCCTCCGCAGGCGCCGACCAGAAGCTCACGCCTGCACGCGCCTGCCCGTCAGTCATCTTGCCCAATTGGCTGATCAGCATGTGGGTCTTCGTGCAGCGCGCCAGCGCTGCCGTCGTCTGCCACCTGCCCTTGCGGCGGGCAGCCTCCAGACAGCCGCCTCCTGCCACGAAGCTGGCTGCCCCCGAGTGCCGTATGGCGCGCGGGGGGCCAGTGCCAGCAAGCCCTTCGTCGTCCAGCGCCTTGCGCCACTCGCGTCTGAACTTGTCCTGCGACGCGGGGAAGACGAGGTCCCTGCGAGCGCAGCCCCGCAGCAGGGTGCGCACCACTGCCGCTGTCACCGGCCATGAGATCACCACGCCCTGGTTCGAGCCCGTCTTGACCTTCTCCCCTCTCTCGCGTCTGCCCAGGGTGAAAGCCAGCTGGCCCCCGGGTCCCTCGGGCGCGTCCTCGGCCCTGAGCTGGCCCCAGTCCTGTTCCCTGAGCCAGCCGTCCAGTTGCGTGAGCACTGCCGCCCCCTCGATCAGCTGGCCAGCGCGGAACATCCTGCCGATGACCAGGCCGACCGCCTCCATGGGAACAGGCGCGCCTTCCCCAGCTGTCCCAACTTCTGCCGCGGCTTCAGCGCCCTGGCCGACGTCGGAAGCCGGCCCCTGTGGTCCTGAAACACGCGCATGAAATCGTTGAACAGCACATTGGCTCGCCCGAAGCCCAGCTGCCGCGCGTGGCACATGTCGGAGATGTAGTCCGCCAGCGCTTGGTCCCTCGCCTCGAAGGCGTCAAAGTCAAACTGGTTCCTCTTGACGTCCACCAAGAACTCGCGCACGGCCTTCTGGTAGACCCGGTTGGTCGCGTCGTCCACGGCGTGGATGACCAAGCGATTCGTGTAGAGCAGCCTGTCACGCTGCGCCTCGCCCCACGCCCGCGCTCCTTTCTTGACCAGAGGCGGCGGGGCACTCGTGCCCTTTGCTCTGGTCGGACGTGGACTCGAGCTGCCTCGATCCCCCACGGCTCCCCCTTGCGCCACCAGCACCCCGAAGGCTGCAAATGTGCCGAACCAGCGTCGGTGGCTCGATGGGCCTGCCGCTGATGCGAGCGCCGCTAGAGTCGCTGTGGGGCGCCTCGGGCCACGTGCAGCTTAACCATCTCCTCTGTCACGCCGATGCGCGGCCCCCTCGACAGCCCGTCCGCAAGGTTGAGCTCCGACAGGAACTCTCGGTAGTAGCCTCTGATCCTGCCGACCATCTGGATGATGCCCGCAATACGGCAGAGGCGCAAAAGCTCGAGAGGGCACGCGCACGCCAGCTGGGCCACCCTGGGTTGGAACGGCGACCTGCCTCTCAACTCTTGATGAGGCATCTGGGTACGACTGCAACACCGAAAAGTACCAGGACACCTCCTCGCTAGTCTGGTCATCTCCCTCACACTCGCGACGAAACCCGTGGGCTCCTTCCAGGCCTCCCCGAATGCACAATAGTCCAGCTCCACTCTCCAGTCGCCCATCTTCGGTAGGACTTTCACGAGGGGCAAGAAGGTCCAGATGAAGCTGCCTGCAGTGTTCTCCAGCGGGAAGGGTATCGCCATGGTGCCACAGATCGTCGGCACCTCCACCGCCTCCTCGAGCTTGGCCCGCTTCAGCAGCAGCTCCAGGTCCTCGCTGATCCGCCCGTCGTACCCGACCCACTCCGAGATGTCCTACGCCTCTCCCCAAAAGGTCGCGATCTCCTTGATGGCCTCCAGCAGCCACGACGCGTCCGAGAACAGCTCCAGCCCCCCAGGTCGCCCCACCCGCGGTCGTGAAAGTAATTCCTTTTCGCCGCCGACTGCCTCCACCTCTCTCTCCATCTCGGTGTAGGTCTCCTCCACCGGTGGCCCCCGAGGCCCTCGGTCCACCGAGCAGCCTCCGCATGTGCTTCTTCGGGGTCGCCATCGCAAGCTGAAGGTCCAAATCCACTCTCCGAAGCGTCGGTCATGTAGGCTCGCAGCCACCACGGCGCCTCCAGGTTCGACTTCATGTAGATCGAGAGGTTCACCACAGCCGAAAGCTCGCTCTTGACCGTTTCTGGTAACCTTCGCGGTACGACACACTCCTCCAACTCGTAACCTCAGATCCCCCTGCGGGCCCCGTCCAATAGGGCGAAAGCAGGCCTGAACTCCAACGCGGCCCACGTCCAATGGCCCACCAAAGTCGCCAGCACGGATGGGAGAGTAACGTCCTCCAGTAGTTGCGCCTCCGTCGCCAAGACCAGCTCCGGGATCTTCTTTGTCTGGACCCGTAGAACATACGGCCTCGACGATGGGATCGAAGGCCCCACTCCCGTACCGAGTCCCTCTCCCCATGCTTCCTTGCGGATCGCGAGGCCCTTGTGGTTCAGAAACTGCTTCGCCACCTCCCTGTCTCGCAAGATCTCCTCCTCCCCGCCAGGTCCCTTCAGGGTGAAGCCGATGTAGTCGTCGAGTCACAGCATCAGGGTGAGCTTCACCGCCGCCTCCACAGACGTCTCCTCCTCCACCGCCTCGGTCGCGCTCGAAAGAAAATCCCTCTGCTGCGACGGAAGTCGAGTGTTGGGTGTCAGACTGCGGAAGCTCGGGGTCGGCTTCCCATACGTAATGGTGTGCGCCCTCAGGGTCTCGAAACTCGACTCCAGGCAGGTGCGCGTCAGAAAGACGGCCCATGCCGAGCCCATCACCAGACTCGCTGCTCCCAGGCCAATCTCCGAGCGGTCGGGCCTCTTGAACTCGAGCCCCTTCTCCTGGCCATACTGGTGCAGCTCCTGAGGCGAGGTGCCCACCTCGACAAAGAACTCCGCCAGCTCCGATTCCCAGCGCAGTCGATAGAACCAATCCGGCACGTCGCCCTGGAAGGAGAAGAGCCGCCGCCCATGCGAGATCACCTCGTCTAGATCCAGCCGGGCCAAGCCTGCGGGACTCCCAAGCGGCCTCCACGGCGGCTCGTGAAAAAGAAAGTTGACATACCTGCAATCCCAGATCAGTCGGCTCTTCAGCACCTCCCCTGAGTCGGGGTCGACGTCTTTGGGCACCGTGCACAGTCCCATCTTTTCCCGTACCACCTTCGCGTAGTCCAGCATCCCCACCAGGTACATGCGGTAAAGCAGCTCCCGCCTCTCGGCCTTGCTCCTCCGCGCCAGGTCCGAGTAGCTCTTGGTGTTCTCGTACCTCTCCCAGCCCCCCTCGCCCGTGCCCTTGATCATCAACTTCTCCAACGAATCGATGTAGATGTCCGCACAGGCCGCGAAGTCCTGGGCACGACGAGGCGTCGTACCTGGGCTGGGCAGCGAAACTTGCCCAGCTCGGAGAGGGCCCACATCTCCCTTCTTGCATCTCGTCACTTTCTTGCTCTCCTCCTTCTTCCTTACCGTCGTGTAATAACCGCTGCCCGTCGTCTCCTCCAGGTGGCCGAGGGCCACCTTCCCGTCGTTGGCGTTGCCCCAGCTCGCCCGCTGGGCGTGCAGGTCCCAAAGATCTCTGATGATCTTCTTCTGGAGCGGGCTGCTCACCATCCCCCCCCCTTCGCCTCGTCCACCATCCTGAGGTGGGCTGGCGGCAGCCACCCACTCGCACAGCCCGTGGCCATGCTCTTGATCGCCGAGGTAGTCCTCGCCACCCTCCTCTAGGTAACACGCAGGCTGACAGAGCTCAACCCCGCGCTCGACCTCCTGGTGGCCACCAGAAAAGGGAGATCTGGCAAGGTCCTCAGCGGGTCGCACCCCCGAAGATCCATTGACAATGTCCAGGGATGGCCCCGCCTGGTGACCTGCACCACGACGCACTGGATGACCTGCTCGCGGTAGTGGAGCCTCGAAGATGCCCAAGTAGACCTCCTCTGGCTCGAAAATCTCCTGGTGAGGAGGCCGCGGCTTGCGTTCGTCGAGGCGACCCCGCCCTGCGCTGAAAAGGGCGCGCGGGACAGCCGCGGGGCAGCCGAAGCAAAGCGGGCTCTTGGGCGGCATCGCCGCGGGACGCCGCGACATAGCCGCAGCAGCACGACTGAGGACGGCTGCGCAGCTGCAGCACTGCTGTAGCACAGCGACGGGGTAGCATGTCGGCGACACAGGGACGATCTTCCACGAAGGGGATATCCATAGGAACTACATCCTTGACAGGAACAGACACGGTCACGGACCTGGCGGACACAGAAAAGGAAAGCAACGTGGAGGGCGAACGACAAGAGAGCGCCGAGACGGCACAATATGCACACGCAAGTCCGGGCATATATAACTCGGTGTGAAACGGCAGGTGCATGTGCAATTGAATGCATGCCCTGGTTGTTGAACAGGTGTAGGAAATTCCGGGGCATGTGATCTCTTACAAACATCAGTACGAACAGGCGTCGGTAGGTCGAAACGGCGAGACACACATGGCCAATAATTGGAGGGCAGTGTGGAAACGCATGCGCGCGCGAGAAAACGCGCGCAACTGAACACGCACACACGAGAACGCGTGCGTCAATACAATGGCGCGCACATGAACTTTCACTGGAAGCGATCGGCGTGAATGGACTCAGGGAATCGTTTTGCCCCCCCATGCGTCGCCCTCTTCCTAAAACCATGGGTCTGATGCTCTTCCCCCGCGATGGGCTAGAGCGCCTAAGATGGCCCAAAATGGCTCCGCGACGGCCCCAGAAAGCCCATGATGACCTCAAATATGACTCATGAGAACCCAACGTCGTTCAAGATACCTTCCAATTTGCCTCCGAGATGTCCCGCGGCCGCCCCAAGGCGGCTCCAAGTGGCCACGGCGCTCCCCCAGGAGGCCCCCGGGAAGCCCAACTCCTTTAATGACAATACTATGAACAAGTTGGTGTCGCCTTCTCGTTGTTCCGAGCAGTGTCCGCAGGCAGCAATGCAACTATAATGATGATACCAACTGTGTGGGGCCGGACGCGCCGCGTGCCGCTGGTATTGGCGACCGAAAACACATGTTCAAGTGTAATATGACAGCGCCAGACTGCGCCGGGACAGCCGCGGGACAGCCACGGGACAGCCGCGGGACAGCCACGGGACAGCCGCGGGACAGCCGCGGGACAGCCGCGGGACAGCCGCGGGACAGCCGAAGCAAAGCGGGCCGTCGGGCAATAAAGCTGCGGCCCGGGCCAGTAAAGCCGCGGCCCGCCGCGGGACAGCCGCGGGACAGCCGCGGGACAGCCGCGGGACATCCGCGGGACAGCCGCGGGACAGCCGCGGGACAGCCGAGGCGCAGGCGAGGCAAACATGAGGCCACAATGCTATGGGAGCACTGGGAATGGCCTTCAATCGAGTTGTCTGGCATTGAAGATTATCCATGGTTCGGATGACGAGGAAGGGAGCGAAGGAGGTAGGAGGGGGGCGAAGGAGGGAAGAGGGAGGAGGGAGGAGCGAGGAGGGAGGGAGGAGGGAGGATGAGGGAGGAACGAGGAGGGAGGGACGAGAAGGGAGGAGGGAGGACCAAGGAGGGATGAAGGGTGGAGGAGCCATGGCAAAGAAACGAATGAGTGAACCCGACGTCGGGGTCACATAAGCCCCCGCCATCAAAGTGCATATTGGGGCTGGTCTTGTGGGGGGTGATTGCCGTGGGAGGGAGTCCAAGGGCGCGGGATGAGCGGGAAGGTTTTTTGCTGATGATTTCTATGTGCTTGTATTGCAATAAAACGGACTGTCATTTTCCCGCACAACCAAAATAGCAACAAACGAACGGGGGAAAGGCGCGCGCCACCTGCATCTTACGGGCGATCCCGCTGGACGCCCGTGAGCGCGAAAACCGCGAAGAGACCCGGACCGACGAAAAGCGCGAGAGACCCCTAAACCTTGCAAGATCTTGCAGTGCCCACCCAATCGGCCAGGGCAGACGAAGGCGCCCGTGCGGGGCGCGCGCATCATCACAGCGACAACAAAAAAACACGCCATGTCCTGAAGCTCGCAGAACGCATCATGGAGCGATGGCGCACGCACAGATCCGCAGTCGAATCGGGTTGAAACTCGCACGGGCTGCGCTAGAGCAGACCGGCGCGCCCGACACTCAAACGCGCCGAAGCTCTAGCTACTCGCGCACGCAGAAAAGCTGCTCGCTCAATGAAAAAAGCCACGCTCGCAGGAAAGCTGCTCGCCCACAGAGCACGGCTACATTTCGGCTTTTCTTGGGCGGAATTATGCGAAGGGGGGGGTCAATTTAAGCCGCGGCCTACTCATCTCCTGGGAGGGAAACTCCTTCCAGGAAAGCTCGTAGAACAACCAACCCAGCAGGCCCCCGATGAGCCCGATGAAGACGGCGGGGCGAGGCTGGCGAGCGAGGGCCGACGACCCCCTCAAGCCACGTGGTGCAGTGCCTACAGCACGCTTTGGACCAGTGCTTACCACGATCGCACCGGCCGCAACCTATTCGCCGTCAGCGCCGTCTCCCCCACCGCCACCCTGACTCAGGTGCTTGTTCAGGGTCGCGCGTCGCTTCAGCTTCTCAAGCACCTCCTTGTCGGCCTTCAAGTTCTCGCTGTCCCGATCACCGTCCAGACGTAGGTGCTCCTCGGCCAGGCTCCAGTCGACCCTGGACTTCCACTTGCCCCCATTTTGCGCCTTGGGGCGCTGCCAGTCCGCTCGGCACTGCACCCGCTCGTAGGCCTTCCAGATCGAGTAGAGCCGCAGGCACGTGAGCTCCGACGCCTGGCTGTTGATCAGGGCGTCGTGCTCGCCCGAGCTCATCACGCGGTCCAGCGCCATCGCCAACATGTTCACCTCGTTCGCCACGGAGGCCGTCTGCAGCTCCTTGGCCCGCAACCGCTCCTGCGTCTCGACGCGGGCAGTCCGCCCCCCGCGGTAGAGCTTCGCCAGCGCCGTGGGAGCGACCCTCGTCCTGACGCCGCCCACCTGGGCACCGACGGCGGGCCTGTACTGCTGCAGCACATTCAGCAAGCAGTCCATGGGGTTGGTCGCCTCCAACTTCAGCTGCACGATCTGCTCCTTCAGTGGGTCGTCGAAGTCGCCGCTGAGCTTCTCCCAGGAGCCGCTGCTCCCACTTGCTGACTGGAATCGGGGGCGACCCCGCTGTAGCTCTGGCCGGGTCCTTCTGGACAACACTCTCGTGCTCGTTCAGCTTCTTGATGAAGGCGTCGATGTCACCAACGCTGGGCTCGCCCTCCTCCTCCGCTCCTCCTCTCAAGGCGCCGCCCTCGCGCCTAGCTTCGCCAGGGGGCGGCGCCTGGGGCGGTGGGGGCATCGGAGGGCGAGCACCCACCTCCTCGCGCATCTTGTCCTTTAAATCGATCATGGCCGACGCCAGCTCCGCCTGCCCCCTCGCCAGCTCGGTAAAGAGAGCTTTGGCGTCGGGCTCATCCTCGCTGCCCGTCGCGTCGCGCCCGTCAACCACCCTGGTGCCGTCCTCGCCCCCGCTGTCACTGTCCGAGCTGTCACCTCGGTCCTCGCTGGAGCTACTCATGTACATCCACGTCATGTAGCCACTGACTGCGATGCCCCCGATGGCGCACGCAATCTTCTCCAAGTCCCCGTTGTCGTACATGTCCCCGATCAGCTCCACGAAATCCTCGAAGGCCTGGAACGCAGCACGAGCACCATGATACCCGCTGCTCACCCAGGACCCGAGCTCGAAGTAACGCCACAGCCTCCAGCCAAGGAAAGCCACGGAGCCCCAGGCTCCTGCCGTACGGTAGCTCCAGCCCGCCACCATGAGTGTAGAGACTCCCTTGAACATCCAGCTCCCGGTCTGCGTCTTGGAGCTCGGCTTCTTCTTTCTCTTCAGCTCAGCGGCCTTGACCTTCTCCGACCTCGCCTCGGCATCCTTCAGCTCCGAGCGGGCGATCAAGCGCTCTGACACAATCAAAGCCGCATCCGGCTGCTTCTCATTCAGCCCAGGGTGTTCAGTCCAGACAATGCCCTGCTTCGGCTTGCTCAGCGCGTACTTCTTGTCACGGACGTTCACGCACACCACTCTCTGAGTCGGGTCGACCGCGGTCCACACGGTGCTCTTCGCCCCTCCTACTCGAGTCAGCAAGAGGAGCACCACCCCCGTCGGCTTCGTCGGCGACTGGAAGTAGAGCCTGAGCCTGTTCCAACGCGCCCAGGGCGCCATGAAGCTCGCACGCGAGCCCTTGAACAGCTCCCCAGGCTCGTCACCGTCAGGCTCCCGGAAGAGGGGCTCGCTGTCCTCCTCCACCTCGGCCTCGCCGTACGTCAGGAAGCCTGGCAGCAACGCCGCCCACTCACTGGCTAGGATCGCCAGCGGCAGGGCCCAGCTGACGGGCCCCGCACGCGTCGTGATGCCAGCGCCAGCGCTGCCGTTGGCTGCGCACGCCGCCAGCCCCACTCCGGGGCACATGACACTTTTGTCAATTAGTGTGCTCCTCCCGGGGCTCGCACCCTGTTTTTTTTTACACGGGGAGGTGAGGTGCCACCAAACTGGTCCCCTGGCCTCCGAATTGCAAAAACAACGGCTCCCGTCTGATACTTCCTCACAATGTACTCCAAAATTGCGCTCTCGCGCGGGAGTTCATAATGTATGCAGGAATTGCGCTCTCGCGTTGGACTTCCCCGCAATTTCTTCAGACGCCACGCCTTTAGCACTCAGCAGTCACGCTCTCGCTGTGGATTTCCTCACGATGTACCTCGGAATCGCGCTATCGCTCGAGATTTTCTCGCGATTCATGCAGGACGCACGCTTCATAACCCGCCTGCTCGACCAGGCCGCCTGGGCCCGCCTTCTCGACCCGCCTGTTAGGGTCTACCCGCCCGATCTGCTTGCTGCAGGTTAGAATGACATACACCCAAGGGGGTACGATCGAAGACGAAGAAGGCGCGTATCGAGGGATTGGGATATACGTGTTGAATGGCACGCGAGCAGAGAAGAGCGAACAATATTAACATGATTGTCGTTGTTGTTGTTGCTGTTGCTGTCGGTGTTGTCGTGGTTGTTGTTGTTGTTGGTGTTGTTGTTGCTGCTGTTGTTGTTGTTGTTGTTTTTGTTTGTAATTGTCGTCGTCCTCGCCCGCACCACCCCTGCGACCCACCCGCGACCACCCTGCGATCCACTCCGCGACCCACCTGCAACCAACCCCGCTCATGCTCCCTCACTCTTATCCGCCACTGCAGGGTGCTACATAAACATGATTTCTTGGAGATCCGCGAAATTATGCTCGCAGGAGAGCCCGGTATCGAATCGATAAGTCGGATCGGCGATCGGTATGAATGGGATCGACCGATATCGGCAACCAAGTCGGGAGAAGTCGAATCGGCATACATCGGCGAACTAGTGAGGCCTCCACTGAGAAACCTAAGTCCGAATCGGCATCCGAAGGCGAATCGAAGCGGAATCGGAACCGATCGAACTCGAATCGAATCAAGTCGGAGGAGTCGACATGAGCCCTGTGCCCAGCGACGTCATGATTTGTTCATAACGCCGACCCCTAAGTGTCTCGACCCTTTCCCCAGGACAGGCGTTTCATCCTAAGACGTTTTTCAACGGTCCTGGGGCCCGGCGAGGGCCCCCAGAGGCCGAAAATACAGAAAACCGGTCCGCCGTGCTTTTGTTCATGGCTCGAAGGGGGCCTGAGTGTGTCTACGCCGTTTTCTGCTCCTCAAGGCCTCCGCCCCGAGCGCCTTCTTGGCGCCCAGGCGCGGCTGCGCTGACAGCGGCACCCAGGGCAACCCCGCACCCGCGGCCCACGCGCGGCGGCCCTCCGCCGAGCGCCGCGAGGCCGCCGGGCAGCCGGCCGCGATGCGCTGCAGCACGGCCTCCATCTGCAGGGGCCGCAACTTGTCCCTCGCCTGGAACGCAAAGGACTACATTCGGGGTTCGAGGTTTTGAAGCGTTTGCGTCGGTCCCTGTCGGTTTCGCAGATCGGGGTGCCTTCCAGCGGCTGCGCCTCGCCGAGGGCGTTCCAGGGGTGCCCAGCTCGTTCCGAACGGCCGCTGGACGCCCGAGTTATAAGCCGAAAGCCACCAGGCGTTTAGGAAGTCAGAGACAGTGCTAGGAACACATACTGGTACGGTGTGTCCTCCTTGGAGGCGAGCGTCCGACCCGATCATGCCTGTACAACCACCCTACGGGTGATAAAGAGGTTGGGCAGTGGGGGGGGGAACCAACAGCTGGCAATGCGATGGGTGTGATGATGACGATACTGGTGACGCGTCCTCGAGTTAGCGACGACGCGTGATGACGATTTTGCGCTGCTGCGATGTAATGTCACTACCGTCCCCGCGTCCGATCTCACTCGATCGAACCTACTATCGACCTCACGGGCAGTCTTACTACCAATCGATTCAGCGATCGATCACAAGTGTGCTCGCCACGGAGGAAATCGCCTGACCCGCGAGATCTGCACGACCCCAGGGACGTCGCCTCCCTGCGCATCCTTTCACTTTTGATATCTCCATCCATCCCATTATGGCGATCTCAATAACGATCCAACTATCGACTTCACTATCGAAACCAAGGCGGGACACCCCCGGCCACCGCCCGCCCACCGCCGACGGAACCGACGGGACACCAACGGGACACGAAAGGGACACCACAGGACACCACGGCGGGACACCTGTGGCCACCCCGCGCACACCGGGGGCGGAGGGGCGGTCCACTGCATCCGAATCGCCTCAGTGACGTCGGGGCCACTCCTCTCGCACGCCTATGCAACTTCGCATCGCCCGCACGCGCGCCACGAACACGAATCCGAAATGTTCCCGGTTGGGGGTTTTGCGTACCACTGCGATCTCACCCCACAGCCTCCGATAGTGTAGCATTCTTATTTTGGCCACAGTGGGCCCAAAACAGAGTACTTCTAGCAATGTGTGTGGTGCAAACTATGTGGTGCTTGCCGAACTTGACGTTGTCAACTCCACTGCTCGCGCAATCATCCCACCCACCCACTCGCAACTTGGTTTGCAAAACCCGTGCGGGACCGAGCACAGAGATCGCTCCGGGGTCGTCTTGGAGCCCTCGGGGGCGTCTCAAGAGCGCCCCAAGAAGGCCGGAGAAGCAAGACGTCCGACGACGACGACGACGACGACGACGGCGGCGACGACGACGACTCCGACGTCGTTGACGACGAAGACGACGACGCCGACGCCGACGACGACGACGACGAAGACGACGGCGACGTCGCCAACGAAGACGACGACGAGGGAGGAGGGAGGACGACCACGGCGACAACGACGACAACGACGACAACGACGACAACGAGGGAGGAGGGAGGACGGCGACGACGCGAACGACGAAGAAGGAGGAAGGACGGCGACGCCAACGACGACAACGACGAGGGAGGAGGGAAGACGACGACGAGACGACGACGACAACGACGACGACGACGGCGACGAAATAGGAGGGACGACGACGAGACGCCGACGACGGACGACGACGACGACGACGAGGGAGGAGGAGGAAGGACGACCACGGCGACAACGACGACGGAAACGACCACGACGCCAAAGAGGAGGGACGACGACGAGACGACGAACACGATGAAAGACACAGGACGACGTAGGCGACGACGACGACGACGACGACGCGGGATGAGGGAGGACGGCGACGACGACGACGACGACGACGCCGCAAGAGCGCGCGCGCACGCTTTTGTTGAAAATCCGTGTTGCGAAACCTTGTGTTTTTGTAGGTTTTTTGGACGCGCGATTTTGAAATCCTTCCGAAACCGATGGGTTTTGAAGGATTTCGGCATACGCGCGCGACGACGCGCGCGTCTGCACTTCGTCCCGTTTTTTGCAGAGGATTCTCGCGACGGCACACGCGCAAGGGCGTTCGACAGATTTCGACATGCGCGCGCGCGCGACGCCCGTTTGATAGCATTTTGTTAAAATCTTGAAAAACCTATGGTTTTCCCAAGCTTTCGCAAGAGCTCGCGCGTAAGCTTTCTTAAGGAAATCATTGTTGCGAAACCCTGTGTTTTTGTATGTGTTTTGGAAACTCGATTGCGAAATCCTTCCGACACCTAGGGTTTTTGAAGGATTTCGGCATGCGCGCGCGACGACGCGCGCGTGTGCACTTCGTCTCATTTTTTGTAAGGGATTAGCGAAGAAGTGCTCTGTTAGAACCAAACATGTCACCGCATAGAGTTGTTTCCAAAAAAACCTCAGGGGGGAGAACCCAGCGGCCTGGGACATTACAATTTCATATTTAGGATGAACATGTGGTCAGAATCATACGTGATTTACATACCCGAAAGGGGTAGCGATAACGCCGGGGGGGGAGAGTTTATTCTGTTTATAGAAAGGAGGATTCACTTGACGAACATGAGATTGTCAACTCCACTGCTCGCGCAACCATCCCACCCACCCGCCCGCAACTTGGTTTACAAAGTCCATGCGGAAGCGATTGCGATGAATGCTTGGTGTTGGCTGGTGTATCTGCGCGGCCGCGATAGCCCGCGCATGCTCGCGAGCGCAGCGGCCAGCTAGTTTGGCGCGACCGACGCGGCCACGGTGGCGCTGCAAAAATTGCCCAATAAGCCTGATTTGACAATAATGTTGAAAAACAAATGGTTTTAGAAGGATTCAACAAAAGCGCGCGGGCAGATGTTTTAGAATTATTGGGTGAGAAAGTCGTATGGTTTGGTAGGTCTTCTTGAAAGCATGATGTGTGTTGGGAGAATTTCGACATGCGCGCGCAGCGGCCGCGCGCGCTTGCCCCACATGGTATTTTTCAAGAAAGGAATTCGGGGAAAAGTGCAATGTTAGAACACAAAAAAGTCAGCGTATAGTATTTTAGCCAGGGAACCGAAGGGGGGACCGATACCGTCCTGGCTGGGATCATATGAACTCACAACTCGGATGTACATTGGGTCAGAATCATATGTGTTGTGCATTGATTCCCGGGGAGTCGATAAGTCTGGGGGGGGAGGGTGGTAGAACCGATCTCCTTTTTTAAAAAGGAGAATCTATATGGCGCACTATATGTGGTGCAACCTACGTGGTGCAATTGACTACCCTGCACTGCGCCTGACCACCTCCACTGCTCGCGCAAACATCCCACCCGCCCACCCGCAACTTGGTCGCAAGACTTCTTAAGACAAGACCGTGACGGTAGGTACCACATGGCACTTGGCCACGACACCGACGCCGACGACGACAGCGACAACGACGACGACGGCGCCGCCGACACCGACTACGACGACACCGCCGACGTCGACGTCGACGAAGACGACGACGACGCCGACGTCGACGACGACGAAGACGACGACGACGTCGCGAACGAAAACGACGACGAGGGAGGAGGGAGGACGACGACGGCGACAACGACGACAACGACGATGGATGAGGGAAGACGGCGACGACGCGAACGACGAAAAAGGAGGAAGGACGGCGACGCCGACGACGACAACGACGAGGGAGGAGGGAAGACGACGACGACGACAACGACGACGAAGACGACGACGACGACGACGGCGACGAAATAGGAGGGACGACGACGAGACGGCGACGACGGCGACGACGACGGCGACGAAATAGGAGGGACAACGACGAAACGCCGACGAAGACGACGAGGAAGACGGCGACGACGACGACGGAAGCGACAACGACGCCAAGACGACGACGACGACGACGACGAGGAAAGACAGAAGACGACGACGGCGACGACGACGACGACGACGAGGGAAGAGGAAGGACGACGACGACGACGACGCAAGAGCGCGCGCGCACGCTTTTGTTGAAAATCCGTGTTGCGAAATCTTGTGTTTTTGTAGGTTTTGTGGAAACACGATTTTGAAATCCTTCCGAAACCGATGGGTTTTGAAGGTTTTCGGCACACGCGCGCGACGACGCGCGCGTCCGCACTTTGTCCCGTTTTTTTTGCAGAGGATTCTCGCGACGGCACACGCGCAAGGGCGTTCGACAGATTTCGACATGCGCGCGCGCGCGACGCCCGTTTAATAGCATTTTGTGAAAATCTTGAAACACCCATGGTTTTCTTAAGATTTCGCAAGAGCTCGCGCGGAATCTTTGTTTCAGTGTTGCGAAGCCATATGTTTTTGTATGTGTTTTGGAAACTCGATTGCGAAATCCTTCCGGCACCTAAGGTTTTTGAAGGATTTCGGCATGCGCGCGCGACGGCGCGCGTACGCACTTCGTCCCATCTGTTGCAAGGGATTCGTGAAAAATGCGATGTTAGAACAAAGAATGTCACCGCATAGTGTTGTTCACAAGGGAACCTCAGGGGGGGGATACCGGCCCCCCTGGGATAGTGTAAAATCATAGTTCGGATGGACATGCGGTCAGAATCATCTATGATTTACATATCCGAAAAGGGGGCCGATAACGCCGGGGGGGGGGTAGATCCTAGTCTGTCTGTAGAAAGGAAAACTGACCTCGCCGAACTTGAGCTTGCCATCTCCACTGCCCACGCAACCATCCCACCCACCCGCTTGCAACTGGGGTTTGCAGAACCCATGCGGCGGTGATTGCAATGTCTGTTCGGCGTTGGCTGGAGCATCGCTGCGGCCGCGCTAGCCCGCACATGTTCATGCACGCAACGTCCAGCTAGTTTGGCGCGACCGACGCGGCCACGGTGGCGCTGACCGCTGGGCACTTCCCAGCGGGCACTTCACTGCGAATCGGCGACTTCGCCGCACTTCAGTTCACAGCGCGAAGGCAGGCTTCAAAATTCTCTTCAAGATTCGCAGCAGCGCGAAGGACGGTGCAAAGCAGTGTGTTTGGATATGTCAGTCCCTGCGAAGACTGAGGTTTTTGTTCGAAGATTTCGGAATGCGCGCGCGACGACGCGCGAGTGCGCACTTCGTCCCATTTGTTGCAGGGGAGTCTTGCGACAGTAAGCGCGCAAGGGCGTTCGAATGATCTCGACACGCGCGAACGACAGGCCCGTTTGGTAGCATGTTGATAAACATGTTGAAATACTTATGGTTTGCTTGATAATTCGCAAGAGCGCGGGCGCAGTTTTGTTTGGAACTTCTGGTTGAGAAGCCATGCGTTTCCATATGTCGTCGGGGTACTCGATTTTGAAATCGTTACGACGTTTCCGGAAGCGCGCGCATTTCGTCCCATGATGTTGGAAGGGAGTCTTGAAAAGTGTCGACTTTTGATAACCGAGTTCGCGCGCATAAGATTCAGCTGCGAGAAATGAGGGGGGGAGCGATAAGGGCCTCCCTGGGATGATGCGACTTACTGTTTGGGATGGACGGTGGGGCAGAACCATACGGACATTGCAATACGGCAGGGTGATGCGTCAAGTCCGGGGGTTCAATCCGAGTACTTGTTTGGAAAAAAACAATGTAGTGCGCAGCCTAGGTGGTGCAACCGACGTGGTGCAACCTGTGCGGTGCCATGAACTTTTGCTCGCAGCGAATTGTGAACTCCACTGCTCGCGCAATCATCCCACCTACCCGTCCGCAACTTGGTTTGCCAAACCATGCGGCGGCGATTGCGATGAGTGCTTGGTGTTGGCTGGTGCATCTCTGCGGCCGCGCTAGCCCGCGCACGCTCGCGCGCGCAGCGGTCAGCTAGTTTGGCGCGGCCAACGCGGCCGCGGTGGCGCTGACCGCTGGGCACTTCCCAGCGGGCACTGCACTGCGAATCGGGGACATGGGCGGGCGCGGTATCATGGCAGCGTCGACGCCGGCAGACACCATGATGATGGCAGCGATGCTCGTGACGACGATGGCCACGACGACAGCACAGCCAATGACGGCGCCGATGCTGATCACGCCGACGACGATGACGGCGTCCTCGCGTCGGTGATGAAGGTTCTGGAAGGAATTCGACACGCGCGCGGCCGACGCGCGAGAGTGGCCTGCATGGTATTTTTTAACACGGATCGTGCCCCACCAGCACGCGCGCAAGGGCCTTCGAAACCCGTGTGGCAGAATGTTCTGAACATGTTGAAGGACGTATGTTTGTTTCTGACTTCGCGAGAGCGCGTGCGCAAGTGTGTGTTGAAAGTCCTGCTTGCGAGCCCATGCATGTTGAGATGCTCTTTGGGCACTCGATTTTGCAATCCTTACGACATTCAAAAATTTGTTGAAGGGTTTCGGCATGCGCGCGCGACGACGCGCGCGTGCGCAGTTCGCCCCACTTTTGTAATGGACTCTTGGAAACTGATGGCTCTGATAAATAAGTGAGCGCGCACATTTTGCAGAGGATGCCAGGACTGTCGATACCCGTTGGGCTGGGATGGTACGAGCCTATAATTCGGATAGACGATGGGGCAAAATCATACGTAAATCGCAATACGGAAAAACGGGTGCGGATAATCCCGGGGGGTGGGGTAGAATCTACTTCCGTTTGCAAATAGAGAATGTACAATGTGCAATCTACGTGGCGCAACTAACTTTCACTGTCTTGAAGCTGTCCTGTCCACTGCTCGTGCAAACATCCCACCCTCACACCCACTACTTGGTCGCAAGACCTCTTAAGAACGACGCCGACAACGTCTACGACGGCACTGACGACCACTCCGACGACTTCGACGATGACTACAACGACGACGACGACGACGACGACGACACCGACGAAGACGACGACGACGACAACGCCGACGCCGACGCCGACGACGACGACGTCACCAACGAAGACGACGACAACGACGAGGGAGGAGGGAGAACGACGACGACGACAACGACGACGACAACGACACCGACGACGACGACAACGACGCCGACGCCGACGACAACGACGACGATGACGACGCCGACAAAAAAAAACGACGCCGACGACGACGACGACGCCAGCGACGACGACGACGACGACGACGCCGCCGCCGACGACGACGACGACAACGAAGACGACGTCGCCAACGAAGACGACGAGAATGACGAGGGAGGGAGAACGACGACGGCGACGACGACGACAACGACGAGGGAGGAGGGAGGACGGCGACGACGCGAACGACAAAAAAGGAGGGAAGACGGCGACGCCGACGACAACGACGACGGAGGAGGGAAGACGACGACGACGAAACAGGAGGGGCGACGACGAGACGCCGACTACGGACGACGACGACGAGGAAGGAGGAGAAAGGACAACCACGGCGACAACGACGACGGAAACGACGATGACGCCAAAGAGGACGACGACGACGACGACGACGACAACGAGGAAAGACAGAGGACGACGACGGCGACGACGACGACGACGAGGGGGGAGGGAAGACGGCGACGACGACGACGACGCAAGAGCGCGCGCGCACGCTTTTGTTGAAAATACGTGCTGCGAAACTGCGTGATTTCGAATATTTTTTGGACACTCGATTTTGAAATCTTTCCGAAACCGGGAATGTTTGAATGATTTCGGAATGCGCGCGCGACCACGCGCGCGTGCGCACTTCGTCAAAATTTTGCCAGAGGATTCTCGCGACGGCACGCGCGCAAGGGCGTTCGAACGATTTCGACATGCGCGCGCGAAGCCCCGCTTGGTGGTATTTTCGCAATTTTGTTTTAGAAAACCAATGTTGCGAAACCATGTGTTTTGTATGTGTTGGGGAACTCAATTTTGAAACCATTCCGAAACCGCCGGTTTTTTGAAGGACTACGGCGTGCGCGCGACGACGCGCGCGTGTGCATTTCGTCCAATTTGTTGCAACGGATTCTTGAAAACGTATGATTGTTGAGAAACGAATGCGCGTGCATAGTTTTGTTGCTGAGGATGGCGGGGGGGGCGATACCGGCCTAGCTGGGATAGTATTCACACCTGGGATGGACGATGGGGCAGAATCATATGTGAATGGGAAATATTTAACCCCGGGGGGGCGGGTGGTGGAACCTATTTCTTTGTAAAAAATTCGCCGGCCCAACGGGCCAGGGCGTGCTAAGATCTCCGGAACCTGGTTGACAGTATCTCTAGTTCGCGCGCGCGGGGCGGCCCCTGGGGTCCCCGGACGAAAAGTCGGCAAGGTCCCGGCAAGTCCCCGGCAAGTCCCCGGCAAGGTCGGGTCAGAGATGCCGGAGTTCTGTTTCGGAGTCCAAGAGGGCTCCAGATCGGTCCAAGAGGGCCCCGAGAAGCTTTCTAGACGGTCCAAGAGAGGCCCGAGACGGCCAAAGATCGCCCGAAGACGCCCCAGATGGCCCCAAGACAGCCCAAGAGGCCTCCAAGACGCTCCAAGGGCCTTCCAAGAGGCCTCCGAAGAGGGCCCCAAGTCGCCAAAATCGTTGATTTTCATTTGTTTTTTCTATGTTTTTTTGCGTTCTGGCCTTTTGGCTTCTGGACGCTCCAAGAGGGCCCAAGAGGCCTTCAAGACTGCTCCAAGACGGCCCACGAGGCTCCCAAGACGGCCCCGGAGCGGCCCAAGAGCGCCCCCCAGACGGCCCAAGTGCCGCCCAAGGCGGACCAAGAGGCCCCAAGACGGGCCCAAGAGGGGCTCAAGAAGGGAACCGAGAACTGAAAAATCGAGCCCTCCGCCCCAGAAGGCGCCCAGGACCCCGAAAGAGGCCCCAAGAGACTCTCCAAGACACCCCCAAGACGCCCCAATAAGCTCCCGTGAGGCCCCAAGAGGACCAACAACGTCAGGCCCCAGGCCCCAAGAGGACCAACAAATACCGCCAAGAGCCCGCCGAAAGCCCCCCAAGAGACCGTCACGAGGCTTCAAAACTGCCTCTAAGAGGCTCCCGAGACACCCGAACAACGCTGATTGCGGTGCAGCGCCGTGAAGCCCCAGGATGACCCACAAATACCGCGAAGAGACCGCCGAGGGCCTCCCAAGAGACCCTGAAGAGACTTCAAAGCTGCCTCTAAGAAGCACCGGAGATACACCAAACCGAGACGGCCCAAGAGACTCCCACGACTACTCCAAGAGAGCCTCCCACGAGGAGCCCCAACGTGAATTTGAAGTCCTCCGCTCCGAAAGACCCTCCAAGACACCCCCAAGACGCCCCAATAAGCTCCCGTGAGGCTCCAAGAAGACCAATTACTACCGCCAAGAGCCCGCCGAGAGCCTCCCAAGAGACCGTCACGAGGCTTCAAAACTGCCTCTAAGAGGCTCCCGGGACACCCCAACAGCGCTTCATGCGGCGAAGCGCCGTGAAGCCCCAGGAGGACCAACAAATACCGCCAAGAGGCCGCCGAGAGCCTCCCAAAAGACCCTGAAGAGACTTCAAATGAACAACCTCTCTCACCCCAAACCCCCCGTGCCTCTGATCCTTCCTCCATCTTCCACTGCTCCTCTACTCCCTCCGCCTCCTCCTCCCCCACCTCCCCCCCCTCCTCCTCCTCTGCCACCCACACTTTCCACGCTCGCGCCTCTACCCCCCTACCCCAACCCCCCCGCCCCCCCCTCCCCAACACACACGCACGATTACACATAGCAGCGGAAGGAGGAAGTTCAGAGGACAAGGAGACTGCAAACTGTGTTCTTGTTTCCTGCGATAAAATTTCACGAACCGCCACCTTCCAGATAAGACGGCTCAGGCATGCAAAAAATGGCTCCTCCCGGCAAGGTCGCCACAAGCCGACCATCCATGACCAACAACCAAACCCATCAGCCGCAATTACTCCGATCACAGAGGCAATCGACAGCCGTGCACCAATATGGGCCGGCGGAATGAGCGAAGCGATTAAATAAATTATGTTCGCAGTGAGTTGTCCACTCCACAGCTGGCGCAAACATCCCACCCATCCACCCGCAACTTGGTTTGCAAAACCCACGCGGTGGCGATTGCGAGGAGTGCTTGGTGTTGGCTGGTGCATCTCTGCGGCCGCGCTAGCCGCTAGCACGGGCATGCCCGCGCGAGCAATGGCCAGCTAGTTTGGCGCGACCGACGCGAACGCGGAGGCACTGACCGCTCGGCACATCCCAGCGGGCACTTCACTGCGAATCGGCGATTTGGGCGGGCGCGGTATCATGGCCACGTCGACAACAGTAGACACGAATATGATAGTAGCGACGATGCTGACAGCGACGACGGGGCAGCCGGTGACGGCGCCGATGCTGATCACGCCGACGACGATGATGAATGATGGAGTCGTCGCGTCGGTGATGAAGGTAGTGGAAGAACTTCGATATGCGCGCGCGGCAGACGCGCGAGAGTGGCCCGCATGGTATTTTTTAACACGGATCGCGCCCCTTTTCCCCAGCACGCGCGACTTCGACATGCGCGGGCGAAAGGCCCGCTTGGTAGCATGTTGATGAACATGTTGAAGTACCAATGGTTTTCTTAAGTGTTCGCAAGAGCGCACGCGCGTTTCTTTTGTTCTTTTTTGTTGTTGAAATCCCGTGTTGCGAAACCATATGTTTTTGAATACGGTTAGAACGCTCGATTTTGAAATCCTTCCGAAGCCACAGAGTTGTTGAAGGATTTCGGCATGCGCGCGCGACGACGCGCGCGTGCGCACTTCGTCCACTTGGTTGCAAGTCATATTAAACATGATCGACCCACGAACCCGGAAAGGAATATAGAAATGTAAGGCATGGCAACTGTTCAAAGACACATGATTGGGCGACGGGCAAATGCAATGCAGAATGTATCGATCTTAATGTACTGTGCCAGGGGCTGTGCTGTGCTGCACCGTGCTGAACTGCGATGTTCCATACCGCGATTGTGCTCTACATAGCGTCGTGGATCGAGTCTTCCTTAACATCCGAGTCCTGACCGCATTGATCTGGATCTTAAGCTCGAGCTGACTGAGCAGATGGTAGCTGCCCCAGAACCAATCGACAGAGGGGACATGCCAGGAGGACGCGCCGCGGAACGTCCCAAGGGACGCGCCAAGCGACGTGCCAGGGGACGTGCCATGGGCACGCACCGCGGGACGTGCCAAGCGGACGCGCTACGGAACGTGCCAATGGACGTGCCGCGGGACGTGCCAGGGGACGCGCCACGCGACGTGCCAGGGGGACTCGCCAAGGGACGCCCCAGGAAACGTGCCAAGTTGCAATGCTGAGTGTATCGATCTTGATGTGCCATGCCGAAATCTGTGCTGTGCTGCGCCGTGCTGAACTGCGATGTGCCATGCCGCCATTGTGCTCTAGATAGCGTTGTGGATCGAGTCCTCTTTGCATCCGAGTCCTGACCGAACTGATCTGGATCTCAAGCTGCTCTGAACACATAGTAGCTGCCCCAGAACTAATCGACAGGGGGACATGCCAGGAGGACGCGCCGCGGAACATCCCAAAGGACACGCCAAGCGACGTGCCAGGGGACGTGCCATGGGCACGCACCGCGGGACGTGCCAAGGAGACGCGCTACGGAACGTGCAAATGGACGTGCCGCGGGGCGTGCCAGGGGACACGCCACGCGACGTGCCAGGGGGACTCGCCAAGGGACGCCCCACGGAACGTGCCAAGTTGCAATGCTGAGTGTATCGATCTTGATGTACCATGCCGAAATCTGTGCTGTGCTGCGCCGTGCTGAACTGCGATGTGCCATGCCGCGATTGTGCTCTAGATAGCGTTGTGGATCGAGTCCTCTTTGCATCCGAGTCCTGACCGAACTGATCTGGATCTTAAGCTCGAGCTGCCTGAACACATAGTAGCTGCCCCAGAACTACTCGACAGGGGGACATGCCAGGAGGACGCGCCGCGGAACGTCCCAAAGGACACGCCAAGCGACGTGCCAGGGGACGTGCCATGGGCACGCACCGCGGGACGTGCCAAGGAGACGCGCTAAGAAACGTGCCAATGGACGTGCCGCGGGACGTGCCAGGGGACGCGCCACGCGACGTGCCAGGGGGACTCGCCAAGGGACGCCCCACGGAACGTGCCAAGGAACGTGCCAAGTTGCAATGCTGAGTCTATCGATCTTGATGTACTGTGCCGAAGTCTGTGCTGTGCTGCGCCGTGCTGACTTGCGATGTGCCATGCCGCGATTGTGCTCTATAGCCTCGTGGATCGAGTCCTCCTCTGCATCCGAGTCCTGATCTGAATCTTAAGCTCGAGCTGCCTGAACACATAGTAGCTGCCCCAGAGCTAATTGACAAGGGGACATGCCAGGAGGACGCGCCGCGGAACGTCCCAAGGGACCCGCCAAGCGACGTGCCAGGGGACGCGCCACGGGCACGCACCGCGGGACGTGCCAAGGGGACGCGCTACGGAACGTGCTGGGGACAAGCGTTTCGCTCGAGACATCCTGCCAACATCCTCAGAATTCCTGCGCGCGGGGCGCGGACGCGCGAGACATCCTCGAAATTCTTGCGAGCGGGACGTGTAAACAAGCATTTCGCCTGAGACATCCTCTGAATTCTGGACCCCCACGAGGCCCCCCACGAGGCCCCCGCTCGAGACATCCCCCAATTTTGCAAAACCAGCGGTTCGCTCGAAACGTCTTCAACAAATTATGAAAGACAAGCATTTCGCTCGAGACATCCTGCCAAAATTCAAGGAAATCCTAGCAAAACAAACGAATTAGTCGAGACATCCTCGAAATTCCTGCGCGCGGGACGCGGCACGCGCGAAACATCATCGGAATTCCTGCGCGCGGGGCGCTTTTCCGCGTCGCGGTCGGCTCTGCAAAACCAGCGTTTCGCTCGAGACATCCTCAACAAATTCTGAAAACAAGCGTTTCGCTCGAGACATCCCCAACTCTGCAAAACCAGCGTTTCGCTCGAGACATCCTCAACAAATTCTGCAAAGCAAGCGTTTCGCTAGGGACATCCTCAAATTTTATTCGCCGGCCCTACGCGACCTCATTATTTATCGCAAAAGAAATTCGCCGGCCCTACAGCCGTCAAAACCGGGGGGAAACCAACTAAAAGAGAACCCTGGGCCTTTGCCCTTTCCGGGAAAAAACACGTATGATTTGTGATCAACGGGTGCGCGCACATAAAATGTTTCGCAGAGGATGGCGGGGGGGGGGGGGGCGATACGAGCTTGGCTGGGATAGTATGAATTCACGGGTGGGATGGACGATGGGGCAGAAACAAATGTAGATTGCAATTTGCCATACGAAAAGGGGGGCCTGCAAGTTCGGGGGGGGGGAGGGTGGTAGAACCTATTTGTTTTAGAAAGGAGAATCCAAGCCCAGACGACGGGTGGCGACGAGGCGGCGAGGGGGCGGCGACGGCGACCACGGAGCCGCCAGACAGACCGCCAGACGACAGGCCCAGACGACGGGCGACGACGAGGCGGCGACGGGGCGGCGACGGCGACCATGGAACCACAGGACCGCCAGGCAGGCCCAGTTACCAGTTCATCCTAGACAAACAAGTAAGAACCCCTAAGTGCAAGCACCGTTTTGGGGAACAGCCTATCGTTGCCCCACCGTTATGGCCAGAAAGCGCCCGCCACCAAGCGTATGCTACAAGATTTCTGAGCGCGCGCGCGATGATGTAAACATGTCTGGGTGATGCCGATCGCCTGCGCAGGCCACACCGGCTCCAGCGCACGGACCGCGCGGCCGAGGTCGGCAATCCCTCCCCACCGGAGCTCGACGTGCAGAGGCTGCGCCACGGCGCCCGCGCGGTCGTACTGGCGCGCGACGGCCTCCTGCCCCCGCAGCGCGCCGGGCTCCAGCTCCGCGGCGGCGGCGACCCTTCCCATCCGCCTGCGCGCCAGCGTCGCCGACCTCTGCGCGGCGGTCTCGCTGGGCCGCCTGGGCCGGAGCCGCGCCGCCGCCGCCGCTCTCAGCGCGGGGGCGATGCTGCCTCGGAGCCACTTCCTGACCGCGCCAGCGGCGTCGACGCTCTCCTGGCTCAGGGCCTGAAGCGTGGAAATAGCTTTCCGTGCTCCCACGCCGCGGACGCCGGCTCCTTCGCGCTGGAGGGCACTGTTGCCCTTGGCGCTGCCGCGCCTGTTCGGCCGGACGTCGTAGTCCGAGCCCGCCAGGAACGCGGCCATCGCCAGGTGCTCCCGCTTCAGGCCGGTCAGCCGCTCCACCTCCGCGAGCTCCCAGAGCTCGCACGTGGACGCCGCGTCCGAGCGCAGGGTCAGGTTGACGAGAACCCGGGGAGCGCCGAACAGCAGCGTGTCGAAGTCCCTGCTCGCCGCGAAGTCGCAGGCGCCGCAGGCGGCCAGCTCCGCGCACGCGGCCTCCGCCTCGCCGGCCGCCTGCACACACGGCACGCCCAGCGCCGCCAGCAGCTCTCTGAGCTGCGGCTGCACCTGCGTCAGCATTCCCAGCGCGCTGCTGCCGCGCCCAGCCGCGCGCGCGCCCCTGCCGCCGCCGGTGCCCTCGAGCACGACCACGGGCAGCACGCCCTTGCGCAGCCACCTCGAGCAGCGCTCGAAGATTACCTTCAGGGCGGCGCGCTGCGGGCCGACGGCGAGCGCCACCTGCTGCTGCCTCTGCGCCTCGAAGATCCAGATGGCGGCGTCGACGGCGACGCGGCGGCCCTCCAGCAGGCGCTCCACCTCTCGGAGGCCAGAAAGATCGGAGAAGGCAGGAGAGAGGGAGCTAGGGTTGCGCCGATGGGCGTCGCTGCGCACGCCGCGGCGGCGGCTGGGGGCGGGCGCCACGGAGGTGGGCGTCGTCGGCCTCGGCGGCGGCGGCGGCAGGGTCGGCGACACCGGCTTCGGGGACGGCGCCTCGGGGAAGGCCGCTATCGGCGAGGACGCCGTCGGCTTCAAAGGCAGAGCTGCACGCGCACGCCTGCAACGCGGGGCGGCCCGCGCTGGGCGCGCTTGGACTCTGGGCCTTGGACGTGGGCAGCGGCCTGGACAACGACCGGGGCAAGGGTTCGGAGCCGGGAGGCGCACACCTTCCCCTCTGGGAGCCTCTCGGGCGGCACCGATGCGGACGAGTGCGTCGGACGAGACAGAGGCAGCGGCCAGGCACATGCCGGGCTGGCGAGGCATGAGGCGCAGGACGCTGGCAAGGGCCCGCAGGTGACCCTCAAGCTCGACGACGGCCCCTCGCTCGGCAGCGGGGCCGCGCAAACCCACGGGCCCAACCCCCTGTATGCCATGGGGCTGGACGCCGTGAAGACGGTACTTGCCTGTGGCGGTGACTCCGAGCGCACGGCCGCCTTGCGGGGACAACGTCACGGGCATGCACATCGCGGGCGCTCTGCCAGTGGACTTGGCGCTCAAGGCGTTCGCTTGAGGCGTCGAGTGGATCCTGCTCGGCACGCTGTCAGGCCGCCTCCTCCTCGCGGGCGGCGCGTGAGGCGCGCCTGCGCTTGGAGGTGATCTGTGCGCGGGTGGCTCGCGGGGCTCAGCTCGCGCCCTTCGCGTGTGTGCGTGGCTGGGGTGCATGCCTTTGGTCGGTCTGCCGCGCTCGGCACACACGGCCGGGTCTGGAATTCTTGCTGTGGGCGGGCGTCTTGTTGAACTTCCTCGTCGCCTGACCGCTTTCTGCCCTGGGAAGGTCGGGACCATCAGATATTCTTGCCTGGGCAGGTCCCGCGCAGCGAGTCCCACCAGCCCTTTGGGCGAGGGTGGTTTAGAGAGCCTCCTCTGTCCTCAACCCCCCAACCCCCCTTCTTCCCCTTCGGGGAGGGGTTTACCCCTCCCCCTACCCCCTCCCCCTGGGCCTGGACAGGGAGTCCCGCGGGTGGTCAGGGGGGTCTTTTCGACGCCTGGGAGGGCCAAAAAACGACGACCCTCACGAGGATTCTGGCCCCGACGGGGGGGCGCTCTTGTAGCCCCCTCCTCTTCTGTGAAGCCAGAATCATTGTTTTTACTATGGTTTTGGCCCCATTTTGGCCTCCCGAGGGGGCCGCGCTCATCTTCCTTCATAGCAAAATCATTGATTTTACGATGGTTTTGGGCTCATTGTGTCTTTCTCAGGGGGTAGCGCTCATTTGCGCTTCTGAGGAGGTCGCACGAGGCCCTCAAGAGGCCCCAAGATGCCCCCAGGAGGCTCCCAAGAGGCCTCCAAGAGGCCACCAAGAGGCCCCCAAGAGGCCCCCAGAGGCTCCCAACAGGCCCCCAAGAGGCCCCCACGAGGCCCCCAGAGCCCCCAAGAGGCTCCCAAGAGGCCCCCAAGAGGCCCCCAAGAGGCCCCCAAGAGGCCTCCAAGAGGCTCCCAAGAGGCCCCAGGAGGAGCCCGAACGACTCACACCAGGACGAGGGGCCCGAACGACTCACACCACGAAGAGCCCGAACGACTCACACCACAAGGAGGGGCCCGAACGACTCATACCAGGACGAAGCGCCCGACCGACTCACACCACGAGGAGCCCGAACGACTCACACCACGACGCGGGCCTCGAACGACTCACACCACGAGGAGCCCGAACGAGTCACACCAGGAGGAGGGGCAGCGCTCATACAAGCCCCCCAAGAGGGCCCCCAGAGGTCCACCAGATGGCCCCAAGAGGTCCCCAGATGGCCCACAGGAGGTCCCCAGGAGGCACCACGAGGCCTCCATCAGGCCCCCAAGATACCCCCAAGAGGTGCCCAAGAGGCCCCAAGAGGCGCCGAAGACGCCCCAAGAGGCCTCCGAGCGGCTTCGAAAAGACATCTACTACTACTTCTTCTCCCACGATTAGTACTACTTTTACTACTAGTACTACTCATACTCGTTTGACTACATCATCTCGTACTACTACAACTACAACTACTCTTACGACTACTACCATATCTACTCGCACTACTATGAGTCCTACTACTACTAGAACTACTACTACACTACTACTACTATACTACTACTACTACTACTACTACTACTACTACTACTACTACTACTACTACGACCACTATCACTACTTATTACTACTACCACAACTTCCATATAGACCACTGCTCTAGTGACTGCCTCTGTTACTCAGGCAACTCGTGCGACGACGACGTTGACGACTACGTTTGCTACTACCGTTGATACTGGACATACCACTACTACTACTACTACTACTACTACTACTACTACTACTACTACTACTACTACTACTACTACTACTACTACTACTGCTACTACTACCACTACTACTACGACTACTACTACTGACTACTACTACTACTACTACTACTACTACTACTACTACTACTACTACTACTACTACTACTACTACTACTACTACTACTACTACTACTACTACGACTACTGTAATTACGAGACTTACTACTACTACGACGGACGACACGACGACTACGACGACGACGACGAGACTGACTACACTACTACTACGACGACGAGTACTACTACTACTACGACGACGACTACTACTACGACTACTACTATACTCCTACTCTACCACTATAATACTTACAACCACTATACGATACAGATCGAATACTACGACTACTACTACTCTAATACTATTACTTAATACACTTACGACTACGACTACGACTACGACTACTACTACTACTACTACTACTACTACTACTACTACTACTACTACTACTACTACTGCTACTACGACTCGGAGTCGAAGAGGAGGAAGAGGAGGAGGGACAGAAGGCGATGGAGGCAAGACAGAAGGCGACATGATTTCAGTTCGACAAGGGTAGAATCACGGAACTCAGAGTGCGCACGTCCTGGATGAGAATGCAGGTGGTGTGCGTCGTTGGGGCCCCTCGCCCTGGTGTGAGTCGTTCGGGCCCCTCTTTGTGTGAGTCGTTCGGGCCCCTCGCGGAGATTCACATATCCGGGAGGGGCCCGAACGACTCTGAAACCAGGAGGGGGGGCCCGCCGAAATTACAATACTACTACACTTACTACTACTACTACCTACTAAATATACTACTACTACTACTACTACTACTACTACTATAATACTACTTACACTACGGTTAGTACTAAGATTACTACGACTAATACGGACTTACTACGATATTTACTACTACTACTACTACTACTACTACTACTACTACTACTACTACTACTAATACATATACTACTACTTACTCCGCATACTACTACATACTACTCGACACTGCTACTACTGCTACTCTACTACTAATACTACTATACTACTACTACTACTACTCTCCAACTACTACTACTAACTGCTGCTGCGATACTACTACTACTACTTCTACTACTACTACTACTATACTACTTTACTACTACTACTACTTCTACTTACTACTACTACTACTAATACGGTACTACTAACTACTACTCTCAGGACTTTTACTACTACTACTACTACGCCCCTCCTCCCTCCCCTCCCTCCTCCTCCCCTCCTCCTACTACTACTACTACTACTACTACTACTACTACTACTACTACTACTACTACAACTGCTACTACCACTACCAGTACTACAACTGATCCTACTGGTACTACTTCTACTACTACGACTAGGAGCCGAAGAGGAGGAAGAGGAAGAGGGAGAGAAGGCGATGGGAGGCAAGACAGAAGGCAGTCGTTCTCCAGTCCTACACGTAACCGACTCTGTCGACTCACACGACGGCGACGTCCTGGAACAGAATGCATGTGGTGTGCGTCGTTGGGGCCCCTCGCCCTGGTGTGAGTCGTTCGGGCCCTTCCTTGTGTGAGTCTTTCGGGCCCCTCGCCGAACGACTCACACATCGAGGAGGGGCCCGAACGACTCTGTCCAGGAGGGAGGACCCGAACTACTCACACCAGGAGGAGGGGCCCGAACGACTCACACCACGAAGAGCCCGAACGACTCACACCACAAGGAGGAGGGGCACCCCCCTTCTTCCCCTTCGGGGAGGGGTTTACCCCTCCCCCTACCCCCTCCCCCTGGACCTGGAGAGGGCGGGCCGAGTGGGACCAAGGGGGTCTTTTTCGACTCCTGGGAGGGCAAAAAAACGACTACCCTCACGAGGATTCTGGTCTCGAGGGGGGGAGACCGTTTGGCGCCTCCACTCGTCTTCAAAGCCAAAATCCTTGCTTGTACGATGGTTTTGGCCCCATTTTGGCCTTCTGGGGGGGCCGCGTTCCTCGTCCTTTTTAGCAAGGTCATTGGTTTTGCGAGGGTTTTGGGCTCGGTTTGTCCTTCTCGGGGGGCAGCTCTCGTTTGCGCTTCTGGGGGGGGCGCGCCCCCCGCCCCCCCCAGCAAAACCATCGACCCCACGAAGGCCCCGGGCTCAGCCCGCCCCCCCCAGGGGGCAGCCCCCACCTGCGCCCCCGAGGAGACCGCCAGAGACCCCAGGATGGCCCCAAGAGGCCCCCAGGAGGCTCCCAAGAGGCCCCCAGGAGGCCCCCAAGAGGCCCCCAAGCGGCCCCAAGAGGCCCCCAAGAGGCCCCCAAGAGGCCCCCAAGAGGCCCCACGAGGCCCCAAGAGGCCCCCAAGAGGCCCCCAAGAGGCCCCCAGAGGCCCCACGAGGCCCCAAGAGCCCCAAGAGGCCCCCAAGAGGCCCCCAGAATGCCCCCAAGAGCTCCCAAGAGGCCCCCAAGGGGCCCACGGGAGTCCGAGAACGACTCACCCCAGGACGAGGGGCCCGAACGACTCACACCACGAGGAGCTGGAACGACTCACACACAAGGAGGGGCCCGAACGACTCACACCAGGACGAGCGGCCCGAACGACTCACACCACGAGGAGCCCTACCGACTCACACGCAAGGAGGCGCCCGAACGACTCACACCAGGACGAGGGGCCCGAACGACTCACACCACGAGGAGCCCGAACGACTCACACACAAGGAGGGGCCCGAACGTCGCACACCAGGACGAGGGGCCCGAACGACTCACACCACGAGGATCCCGAACGACTCACACACAATGAGGGGCCCGAAGGACTCACACAAGGAAGGAGGAGGGGCCCCAACGACTCACATATCTGCAACGCACAGAGAACCGAACTCTTGCATTACCTCTGGAGGCCCTCCCGTGGCAGTGTAAACCTGCAAGATTAGGGGAGGCCTTCTTCGCCCCAAGAGGCCCCCAAGAGGCCCCCCAGAGGCCCCCAAGAGGCCCCCAAGAGGCCCCCAAGAGGCCCCAAGAGCCTCCACGAAGCCCCCAAGAGGCCCCACGAGGAGCCCGAACGACTCACACCAGGACGAGGAGCCCGAACGACTCACACACAATGAGGGGCCCGAAGGACTCACACAAGGAAGGACGAGGGGCCCCAACGACTCACACCACGAGGAGCCGGAACGACTCACATATCTGCAACGCACAGAAATACAAACTCTTGCATTACCTCTGGAGGGCCTCCCGTGGCACTGTACACCTGCAAGATTAGGGGAGGCCTTCTTCGCCCCAAGAGGCCCCCAAGAGGCCCCCAAGAGGCCCCCAAGAGGCCCCAAGAGCCTCCACGAAGCCCCCAAGAGGCCCCACGAGGACCCCGAACGACTCACCCCAGGACGAGGGGCCCCAACGACTCACACCACGAGGAGCCGGAACGACTCACACACAAGGAAGGGCCCGAGCGACTCACACCAGGACGAGCGGCCCGAACGACTCACACCACGAGGAGCCCTAACGACTCACACGCAAGGAGGCGCCCGAACGAGTCTCACCAGGACGAGGGGCCCGAACGACTCACACCACGAGGAGCCCGAGCGACTCACACACAAGAGGGGGCCAGAACGACTCACACCAGGACGAGGGGCCCGAACGACTCACACCACGAGGAGCCCGAACGACTCACACACAATGAGGGGCCCGAAGGACTCACACATGGAAGGACGAGGGGCCCCAACGACTCACACCACGAGGAGCCGGAACGACTCTTCGCACCAATGAACTAAAACTGAGTAGAATAACCAGCACTTTCACCAGAACAAGATAACAAACACCATCACAGATGCAGAATCCAGCACCCGCGAACTACAGTACGAGCTTCAGCCGTCTACAATACAAGTGCCACCAGCAAGCTGTTTCCTATAGTAGACCCATACGTGAAGCGTACGTGGACCAGCTGAGTGTAGTACACGTTCCACCAGCAAGCTGTGTCCTACAGTACAAGCCACCTGAGGCGCCACGGAAAATGTGTAGTGGCACATCCACCATTGGAGCAACCCTACATCCGTCAGGACCCCCAGAGGCCCCGAGAGCCTCCAAGAGGCCCCCAAGAGGCTCCACGAGGAGCCCGAACGACTCACACCAGGATGAGGGGCCCGAACAACTCACACCACGAGAAGCCCGAACGACTCTCACCAGGACGAAGAGTCCGAACGACTCACACCACGAAGAGCCCGAACGACTCACACCGGGAAAAAGGGCCCGAACGAGCATCGGAGCGCGCTTTCGACCTACACGATCCAAGCCTCTCCGGATCTCGTCGGCTGTACGAATCCCACCAGCCCTTTAGGGCGTGAGTGGTTTAGCGAGCCCCCTCTGTCCTCAACCCCCCTTCTTCCCCGTCGGGGAGGGGTTTACCCCTCCCCCTCCCCCCTCCCCCTGGGCCTGGAGAGCGCACCCCGCGGGTCGTCAGGGGGGTCTTTTTCGACGCCTGGGAGGGCCAAAAAACGACGACCCTCACGAGGATTCTGGCCCCGACGGGGGGACGCTCTTGTAGCCCCCTCCTCTTCTGTGCAGCCAAAATCATTGCTTTTACTAGGGTTTGGCCCCATTTTGGCCTCCCGAGGGGGCCGCGCCTATCTTCCTTCATAGCAAAATCATTGATTTACGTATGGTTTTTGCTCATTTTGTCCTTTCAGGGGGGGTGCCACGGCCAGCGCTCTTGCGCTCTGAGGATGGTCGCAAGAGGCCCAAAGATGGCCCCAGAGGCCCCACGGAGCCTCCCAAGAGGGCCCTCCAAGAGGCCCCCAAGGAGGCCCCCAAGAGGCCCCCAAGAGGCCCCCAAACGGAGGCCCCCAAGAGGCCCCCAACAGAGGCCACAGAGGCCCCAAGAGGCCCCCAAGAGGCCCCCAAGAGGCCCCCAAGAGGCCCCCAAGAGGCCCCAAGAGGCTCCAAGAGGCCCCCAAGAGGCCCCACGAGGAGCCGGAACGACTCACACCCGGACGAGGGGCCCGAACGACTCACACCACGAAGAGCCCGAACGACTCACACCAGGAGGAGGGGCCCGAACGACTCACACCAGGACGAGGCGCCCGAACGACTCCCACCACGAGGAGCCCGAACGACTCACACCAGGACGAGGGCCCCGAACGACTCACACCACGAGGAGCCCGAACGACTCACACCAGGAGGAGGGGCCCGAACGACTACACTAGGATGAGGGGCCCGAACGATCACACCACGAGACGCCCGAACGACTCCACACCAGGACGAAAGAGCCGTCCGAACTCACACCACGAAGAGCCCGAAAACGACTCACACCAGGAAGAAGGGGCCGTAACGACTCACACCAGGACGAGAAACCCCAAACGACTCAAATCATGAGGAGCGCTTTCTCTCCCTCCTCCTCCGCCTAGTCCTTCTCCCGCTCCCCCCACAAGGAGGATGTACAAGGAGGCGGGAGGAAGGAGGAACAGGGGAGATATGCGGGGCCAAACGGACACACGCCTGAAAAACACGACTGTCGGCATGCTTCGCATGAGTTGCTGTTGTGAGATGGGCTGGTGGGGATACGCGAAGCGTAAAGAATTGAGGTGGGCTGCGTGGCGGCCTGCTCTCTGGCGCAGAGGACAAGTGATAACGCTTCGGGTTGCGCATAGTCTGCTACAGCAGGTGGTCCCCGCTGGCTTCAACAGGCCCCTCGAGTGTCCGCTGGCCTCAACAGGCCCCCCGAGTAGCGCAGAGCGGTCTCAACACCTCAACCCTGGCGCGAAGCGCCCCAGGGGGGCGCCGCTGGAGGCGGAGCCAGGGTGTTGAGACCGCCCTGGACTACTCGGGGGAGGGGTGCGTTGCGGGCAGCCAGTACTTCCTGGGGGTACCTCAGGGGGCAGTCTGTGCTCAGCCCGAAGTCGTACCAGGCAGAGGAGAGAGCGAGAGGAGAGAGGAGAGGAGGCAGGCATCCACCTCTCGACCCTCGAGCTGGCGCCCAGCGCCCTTCTGCCGGAGCTCGCGCCAGAAGCCCCGCGGCCCCATTGCGCCCAGCCCGCCCGGCGCGGCAAGCCGGCGACTCGAGCCAAAGTGGCTTGGGCCAGGTGCACGTGGACATACGCACGAAGACTGTCACCTCGCGCACACATAGGGACACACACACACGCGAACACACACACACACACTTACACACACTTACACACACACACACACACACACACACACACACACACACGCGCACGCACGTACGCACACACACGCACGCACACTCAAGACAGACACGAGCGGAACACACGCTCGCAATAGCAGACGAGTATAGCTTCATTCCCACGCACACGCGACAGTACACACTGCATATTCCCCAATCAGTGTTTACACTGACGGGGTCCTAGCGGACATAAAAAAAATTGGCGAAAGTGGCCGGCCGATTTCGGTGGGCGGCTCTCGGTGGGCGGCTCTCGGTGGGCGCCCCCTCTCTCTCTCTCTCTCGCTCTCTTGCTCTCTCTTTTTCTGATCCTGATGTTCTTTCTCCGTGTTGTGCAATAGCATGCGCCCGAGCGTCTGGCCCGCCGGGCGCCCGGGCGTCCGGGCGTCCGGGCGTCCGGGCGCCCGAGCGCCCGGGCGTCCGCGGGTCCCGGGCGTCCGGGCGTCTGGGCGCCCCAAGCGCCCGGGCGTCCAGGCGCCTGGGCGCCCAGCTGGAACATGGTCAAATTGCGCCATTCATTTGCTTTCCAGCCAGGAGGGGGGGGCGGCCCGCCTGAGGGGTCCTTGGGGGTGTTCCCCCTGTGGACAGTGTGAAGTCAAGCCCCCACCCCTCCTGGCAGGTCTCCAGATCGTTATCGTCCTCGTCGACGTCGCCGCCGTCGTCGTCGTCGTCGTCGTCGTCCGCCTTCAAGGTCGGCTGCACCGGCCGTGAAGCCTTTGCGCTGTATTGATGATCGGACCGGTAGACCAGTAGACTGATGAATTTGATATTCGAAAGGACAGATGTATCTATACATATATATAGAAAAAGAAAACAAACAATATCGCGCGCGCTGATGTTCTAGCTGGTCGAGTGCTGACCGCATTGAGACAACAAGGCGGTCATGAATAATGAGGTCAACGTTCTCTGTTTCCTCCTGTCTCTTCCTCATTCCTCCTCCTCCGCTCTCATCGACGGGTCGATGGGTGATCTGTCGACAAGCTATGGATCAGGAAAAACGCACCGCTACAGCGCCATGCTGCACTAAACTATGGAATGCCATGGTACACCATGCTACGCTATAAAGCGCAATGCCACGATGCAGTACGCAATGCAATAGCATGATCAAATCTACAGTGCGCATTGCATGTCATGACGTGCTGTGCTGTGAAATGCAATGAACATATATGGGATGATACGCTGAACCATATTATGCGATGTTTCCTATGCAGAGCGATGCTACTGCGTTACATGGTATGCACAGGCACGGCATGCTGTGCTGTGCTGTGCAATGCAATTCTATGCCATGTTATGAGCTGCTAGGCAAAATTCGCCGGCCCAGCGGGCCAGAGGCGTGCTAAGATCTCCGGTAACAGGAGAAAAGTAGTTCTAGGTCGCGCGCGCGTGGCGGCCCCTGGGGACCCCCGGACGAAAAGCACCCCGGGCGATGCCCGGCCGATGCTTGGCCGATGCCCGGCCGACTCCCCCAGGGCGTTCCAGGAGCGCGCCAAGAGGGCGCCGGGACGCCCCCTACACGGCCCAAGAGGCCCCGAGTCGCCGAAAGATCGCTCCAAGACGCTCAAGATGGTCTCCAGATGGCCCCACAGGCCGAGAAAAAGCCCCAAGAGGCTCTCCAAGAGGGCCCCAACAAGCAAAAATCGTCCCAGTCTCTTTGGAAAACGTACATGTTTCGCATGTGCGAAGTTTGGGGCTTCACAGCGTCCAGAACTGCCCCAGATGCCTCCAGCATCGTCCCCAGACGGCCAACCGCGCCCCCAAGATGGGCCCACGAGAACCCAAGAGGTCCCCAAGACGGCCCAAGAGGGCCCCAAAACGGTCCCTAGAGGGGCCCAAGAAGGGGACCAGGGACCGAAAAGTCCAGCCTTCAGCCCCAAGAGGCGCGCGGTCGCGGCATTCACTTCGAACCCTGTGTCCCCATGGGCCTTCCACGCTCGAGCGATTCGGGCGCCCACTTTAACTCGGGGGCCCACATCACATATGGACAAACCGGTACCAGTCTGATCATTGGAAATGCGAAATGTGATGATTCCAACGCGCCGACGTGCTTTTTCCAAGCCGCGCCGAAACTCATGCTCAATCAATATTTACGTTCAATCGGACAAGAACGGGAAGCGCCGCTGTGGTCTAATGGGCGTGTTGGGCGAAGAAGAAAAGGAAGGCGAGGACAACGAGGAGTCGATGACGAGGACGACGTGGCGAACGTGAGGATAGCGAGGAGGAGCATGAGGACAACGAGGAGGAAGAGAAGCACAAGGACGAGGACGAAGAGAACGAGGGCGAGTACGAGGAATGCGGAGGGCGATGATGATGACGACGACGACGACGACGACGACAGAGGACAGTACGAGGCAATTGGAAAAAGACGTTGCTCCTGGCGCCGCGCGGGGTTCTCTTGGGGCCTGTTGGGGGCTTCTTGGGGGCTTCTTGGGTCCTCTTATGGGCTTCTGGGGTCTTCTTGGGCTGTCTGGGCGCGTCGTGGGGTTCTGTGGGAGCTTTCTTAGGCCGTCTCGGCGCTGGGGGCCTCCTGGGGCGCTCCCGTCTCTTGGGGGCCTTCTTGGCCCTTCTCGGGCCGTCTTGGGGTTCTTGTGAGCTGTCTGGGTGGCTCCTAGAGCGCTCTTGGGGCTCTTGGGGTCTTCTTGGGGCGCTCTTGGGCGCTCCTGGGGCTCTCCGGGGCATCTTTTGGGCCTCCCTTGGGCCCTTGGAAAGCCCCCCAAGAGCGATTCGAACACGACGTCGATGCGGAGTCCCCTCTTGGGCCGATTTTTGGAGGACGTCTCGAGCGAAGCGCCCATTACGGCCGTCCAGAACTGACAGCCCCCCCCCCCCCCCCTCCCCCCCACCAGGACAAGAACGGAAGCGCCGTTTTATCCACACGTGCGTCAGAGACGTATTGGCGAGAACGTCAGAGAAACCCCATAACGCAACAGAAACAGACTAAAAAATGATGGCCTGCCGACGCTGGTCTGTCGTGAGGTGTCTTGCTGCCCTGGACACATCATTGGTGTCGACACCGTGCTTTTCTCTCGGCCACGCGGGCCCCCACCCGTTGTCGCCCAGCCTACTTTTTCTGTTCCAGCCTGTCTTGTCTTTTGTTTGTCCGTCGTCGTCGTCGCGTGCCTTTCCTTTGTCGTGGTCGTCGTTCTCATTATAATCGTCCGCTGTTGCCGTTCTCGCTGTCGCCGTCGTTATCATTTTATGATTGCGGTCGTTTTTCTGATTGTTTTTTTGTTGTTGGATTCCGTGTTCGGTTGGTTTGTGTGTTATGTTTGTGGTCGTTTTCTGTCATCGCTTTTTGTCGTAATTTTCGAGATCGTTATTGACGAAGACGACGACGAAGACGACGACGACGACGACGACGACGACGACGACGACGAGCAGGAGGACCCGTGCCGGCTGGCTCGGGGTGCCCGCGTCCCTCTGCTGCCGCAGGCCGCCGCCAGCGAGTTCCGAAGTGCGGGCCCGTACCCCTTAGTTAGAGAAAATTAAGCCCCAGAGCCAACGGTGCACGCTGGAGGCGCTTCCCGTCATCCTCGAGTTCGTCTGGAGGCCGTCTCGAGGCCGTCCTGAGGACATCCTGGGCCGTCCTGGCGGCACCGCGGGTCGTCTTGGGGGCCCGTTCCTCGGGGTCTCTGGGGGTCTCTTGGGGCGTTTGGGGGTACCTCTGGGGGGCTTCGGGGTCTCTCGGCGTTTGAGGGCACCTCCGGAGCGCTCCAAGATAATGCTGTCTTTCGGGAGTCCCTGCCGGAGCCGAATTGTTGATAGAATTTCCCCCGTCATCCCCCGAAACGGCCAATTCCCGTCATCCGCCAACGAGTTTCCGGGATGGAGCCCGTACCCCTTTAGTAGGAAAATTAAGCCCCAGAAACAACGGGGGCACGCCGGAGGCCGTTCCGTCAAACAGAAACCTGACCGGACAAGAACGGGAAGCGCCGTTTTTTATCCACCACGTGCGTCAGAGACCGTATTGGCGAGAACGTCAGAGAAACCCATAAACGCAACAGAACAGACTAAATGATGGCCTGCCGCGCTGGTCTGTCGAGGTAGTCTGCTGCCCTGGCCACATCATGGTGTCGACACCGTGCTTGTCTCTCGGCCACGCGGGCCCCCACCCGTTGTCGCCCAGCCTACTTTTTCTGTTCCAGCCTGTCTTTTGTCTTTTGTTTGTCCGTCGTCGTCGTCGCGTGCCTTTCCTTTGTCGTGGTCATCATTTTCATTATAATCGTCCGCTGTTGCCGTTCTCGCTGTCGCCGTCGTTATCATCTTATGATTGCGGTCGTTTTTCTGATTGTTTTTTTGTTGTTGGATTCCGTGTTCGGTTGGTTTTTGTGTTATGTTTGTGGTCGTTTCTGTCATCGTCTTCTTATTTTCGTAATTTTCGAGATCGTTATTGACGAAGACGACGAAGACGACGACGACGACGACGACGACGACGACGACGACGACGACGACGACGACGACGACGACGACGACGAGCAGGAAGACCCGTGCCGGCTGGCTCGGGGTGCCCGCGTCCCTCTGCTGCCGCAGGCCGCCGCCAGCGAGTTCCGAAGTGCGGGCCCGTACCCCTTAGTTAGAGAAAATTCAGCCCCAGAGCCAACGGTGCACGCTGGAGGCGCTTCCCGTCATCCTCGAGTTCGTCTGGAGGCCGTCTCGAGGCCGTCCTGAGGACATCCTGGGCCGTCCTGGCGGCACCGCGGGTCGTCTTGGGGGCCGTCCTGGGGGCTCTTGGGGGTCTCTTGGGGCGCTTTGGGGGTCCTCTGGGGGGCCTTCGGGGTCTCTCTTGGGCCGTTTGGAGGCCCTCCGCGAGCGATTCCAAGATAATGCGGAGTCCCCTCCGGAGCCGATTTTTTGAGGATGTCCCGAGCGAAACGGCCAATTTCTCGGAATCCGCCAACGAGTTTCGGGATGGAGCCCGTACCCCTTAATTAAAGAATTAATTAAAGAAAATTATAATCCCAGAACCAACGGTGCACGCCGGAGGCGCTTCCCGTCATCCGCCAACGAAAAATGGGAGCCTTTGGGGGTGCTTAATTCCCCAGAACCAACGGTACACGCCGGAGGCGCTTCCCGTCACCAGGGGAGGCAGGACGGTCCCAGCAGGTCCGAGGCCGTCTTGAGGGCAGCCTGGGCCGTCTTGGGGTCTCCGTGGGCCGTCTTGGGGCTCTCCGTGGGCCGTCTTGGGGGCCCCCTGGGGGCCGTTTGGTTTCTCTTGGGGCCCTCCGTGGGCCGTCTTGGAGCCCTCCGGGGGCGACTCCAAGAGGATGTCGGTTGGGAGCCCCCTCCGGAGCCGATTTTTTGAGGATGTCCCGAGCGAAACGGCCAAAACCTGATCGGACAAGAACGGGAAGCGCCACTTTAGTCTATTGGGCGTATTAGGCGAAGAAGGAAAGGAAGGCGAGGACAACGAGGAGTCGATGACGAGGACGACGTGGCGAACGTGAGGATAGCGCGGAGGAGCATGAGGACAACGAGGAGGAAGAGAAGCACAAGGACGATGACGAAGAGAACGAGGGCGAGTACGAGGACGACTGCGGAGGGCGACGACGACGACGACGACGACGACGACAACGACGACGACGACCACGACGACAGAGGACAGTACGAGGCAATTGGAGAAAGACGTTGCTCCTGGCGCCGCGCGGGGTTCTCTTGGGGCCTGTTGGGGGCTTCTTGGGGGCTTCTTGGGTCCTCTTATGGGCTTCTGGGGTTTCTTGGGCTGTCTGGGCGCGTCGTGGGGTTCTGTGGGAGCTTTCTTAGGCCGTCTCGGCGCTGGGGGCCTCCTGGGGCGTTCCCGGGAATCTCTTGGGGCCTTCTTGGCCCTTCTTGGGCCGTCTTGGGGTTCTTGTGAGCTGTGTGGGTGGCTCCTAGAGCGCTCTTGGGGGTCTCTGGGGGTCTTCTTGGGGCGCTCTTGGGCGCTCTTGGGGCTCTCCGGGGCGTCTTTTGGGCCTCCCTTGGGCCGTTGGAAAACACTCCAAGAGCGATTCGAACACGACGTCGACGTCTTGGCGTTATCTTGGACTGTCTTGGCGTTATCTTGGACTGTCGTGGGGCTCTGGGGGCCTGATTGGGGCCCGTGGGGAGCATGTTGGGAGCCTCTTGGAGGCTTCTGTGACCCTCTTGGACTCAGGCGTCTCTCGAGGGTCTGTGGGGGCTCTCTTGGGCTGTCTTGGCGTTCTCGTGGACCGTCTTGGGGCTCTCTTGGCCAGTCCTGGGGCCTCTTCGCGCGCTCGGGGGGGCCTCTGGGCGCCTCTTGAGGGCCTCTTGGGGGTCTCTTGGGCCGTTTTGGGGGTCCCCTGGGGGGCCTTTGGGGGCTCTCTTGGGCAGTTTTGAAGCCCTCCGGGAGCGACTCCAAGAGAATGCCGGTTCGGGAGCCCCTGGGGGGCTCCTTGGGGGTTTCTTGGGGCGTTTTGGGCGCTCTGGCGGGCCTCTGGCCGCCCCTTGGGGGCCTCTTGGGGGTCTCTTGGGGCGCTCTGGGGGTCCTCTGGGGGGCCTTCGGGGGCTTTCTTGGGCCGTTTGGAGGCCCTCCGGGAGCGATTCCAAGATAATGCTGCTTCGGAGTCCCCTCCGGAGCCGATTTTTTGAGGACGTCCCGAGCGAAACGGCCAATTTTCTGGAATCCGCCAGCGAGTTCCCCGGTGCGGCGCGCACCCCTTAGTTAGAGAAAATTGAGCCCCAGAACCAACGGTGCACGCCGGAGGCGCTTCCCGTCAAACAGAAATCCGCCAACGAAAAATTGGAGCCTTTGGGGGTGCTTAACCTGACCGGACAAGAACGGGAAGCGCCGTTTTTTATCCACCACGTGCGTCAGAGACCGTATTGGCGAGAACGTCAGAGAAACCCATAAACGCAACAGAACAGACTAAATGGTGGCCTGCCGCGCTGGTCTGTCGAGGTCGTCTGCTGCCCTGGCCACATCATGGTGTCGACACCGTGCTTTTCTCTCGGCCACGCGGGCCCCCACCCGTTGTCGCCCAGCCTACTTTTTCTGTTCCAGCCTGTCTTGTCTTTTGTTTGTCCGTCGTCGTCGTCGCGTGCCTTTCCTTTGTCGCTGTCGTCGTTTTCATTATAATCGTCCGCTGTTGCCGTTCTCGCTGTCTCCGTCGTTATCATTTTATGATTGCGGTCGTTTTTCTGATTGTTTTTTTTGTTGTTGGATTCCGTGTTCGGTTGGTTTTTGTGTTATGTTTGTGGTCGTTTTCTGTCATCGTTTTTGTCGTAATTTTCGAGATCGTTATTGACGAAGACGACGACGAAGACGACGACGACGACGACGA